>LPNX010004448.1:232800-255619 GCA_001517045.1 Pseudotsuga menziesii | reverse complement strand
TCAAAATCCAAAATGGAAATTGGCAAAAAGGACATTGAATTTTTAGGATATAAAATAAGTAAAGGACAGGTGATCCTTCAAGAACATGTCCTGAAGGTTTTTTCTTACTTTCCTGATCATATCTTAGAAAAATATCAATTGCAGAGATTTTTGCGAATCATAAATTATATTAGGCCATTCTACACAGGAAAGGGAGATGGCATTCATCTATTGCAGCAATGACTGAAGAAAAACCCCCCAAGATGGAATAAAGATATGATAGATGCAATAAAATGTTAGAATAATCAGCCCATAGTTACCTATCTTAGACATTAATTTAACCATTTGTGTCTTATTACCTAGTTTCCTAGATTCCACTCTATGCTATAAGTTGCCGTCTACATGTCCTCGAAATCAACACATGCTAAAATTGATTCATGGAGAGATTTTGAAACATCTTGGAAACGCATTTTATCATTTCTGCTTTATTCCAGATTCTCCAAAGTGCATATCTCTTTTTTATGTAAAGCTTCCTTTTTTTATTTCTGATTTAAGGCAAAGGAAAAGCTAGACTAGCTGTAACTGCCTTGTTTTTTTCCCACATCATCCTCGCTCCTTTTCTCCAAATAAAATCATGTATGAGTTGTATTTCCATCCCTCTTTATCTTTCCCACTTGACTTATCCAGTTTGTGAGCATCTACCTAGATTTGGAAACTGCTTTATGCACCTATGGGGGATTTGACTAGTTTTGGTAAGCCTGCTTTTTTACTGTTTAAAATGGAATATTTATGCATTCAAATATCTCATGTAATTATATATTATAGCAGACTATTACTTCACAAGGTCATATATTGTACACTTACTCAATACAGATTAGTGTTATGCTCCAATTTCAGTCTCCTTTGGTGTTAATTTTGCATGTTTGATTAGCAATTTTGTGAGTGTAATTGTTCTATCTCTTGGGTTCAATTTCCACATGGTATCAGATCCTTTGTATACTTATTTATCTCCTTCCATATTCCCATTGTAGGTTCAACATCTTGACTGGGAGCATATTCTACTGACTGAAGGGCATAGTTTCTGAAGTATGGACCAATCTCAGAAGATCATCTTGACTCCATTCAATTTATTTGAGTGGAAAGATGAGATGGAAATATTGTTGAGAGAAACATTTCTCTACAGGGTGACTATGGCAACTGAGGTAGAGCCCAATGCAGCTGTAGAGAAAATAAAATGGCACAACCGGAGGGATGAGGCCTATGGTCTTTTGTGTCTGAGCATTTCAAGGGACCTCCTCTTCCATCTTGATGGATTGAAATCACCTAATGAAGTGTGGGAGAATATTGTAGAGATTTTTGGAAATACAGATGAGATGAGAGGACATCAAATCGAGAATGAGTTGATCTCTTTGAGTCCCAGTAGCTTCGAATCATTGAAACTCTACTTTTCTAATTTTAAGGCCCCTGTTTTGCAGTTGAAACAGTGTGGGATAGAAAAGGAGGAAGATAAACTAGTTTTGGCCATACTCTCTAATATTGGCCTTGACTATTCAGTGTTTTTTTTGACCTTCCATGCCACCAAGTTGACATCTCAAGCCTGGAATATGCCTAAGCTTGCAGAGTTCATGGAATCCCTCACACAGGAACAAGATAAGTTGGTGATGATGGGCACCATCAAACCTTCCAAAGACCAAGACTTGGTTTCTGGAGATTCAAGGGTGGATTCAAAAAGAAAGAAAAAATCTAAAAATCCACCTGAGCAAAAGAGAGACAAGTCTAAATTTAAAGAGGAGCCCCAAGGTTCTAAGAAGAACTCCAAGAAGAAGAAGAACAAAGGAGAAATGAGCAATTACGCATACTGCAGTAAGGGTTATCATCCTAAGAGCTCTTTTATGAAGAAGCAAATGGACATGTTGACCCAACTTCTGGAGAAGAATAATATCTCCCTTCCTGATTGCTCAAAGAAGAGGGAAGGAGGATCAAATTCATAGGACAGAGAGAGAGTACATGCCGTTGTTGCTGGCACATCAAGCTCACCTAACTTCATCATAGACTGTGGAGCTTCTAGACATATGGTTTCAACAAAAGAGGCATTCTCCTCTCTTGACATGTCGAAAGGTCCACCAATAGTTTTTGGAGATGACTCTCTCACCGACAGTTTGGGGAAGGGAAGGATTGATCTTGACCATGGTAAGTTCAATAATGTGTTGTATGTTCCAAGTATTTCCTCTAATCTCTTTTCAGTGTATGAGATGACTCACACTGGGTCTCCAAAGAAGGTCATATTCTCCCCTGATGATGTTGAAATCACTAATATTTCGAATGGTAAAGTCATAGAAAAAGGTGTTATTGATCACACTTCAAAGGTATACATGTTTTCCGATTTTCTACCCTACTCAAACCCCTGTGCTCTTCTGATTCATGCTATTGAGGAAAGCAAGATTTGGCATGAAATATTTGGCCATTTTAACTACAAGTATCTTTTTTATTTGAGTGAAAAAGATATGGTCATAGGATTAGCAAAGATTAAGTTTTCTAAGGGATTCTATCAAGGTTGTATACTAGGAAAACACCGAGAGCACAAGTATGATAGAGCTAGTTATGAGAGAACCTCTGCACCTCTTAAGTTTATCCATAGTGACATTGCTGGTCCATTTCCTCATATGTCCATGAGTCAATCCAAATATGCACTCACTTTTATAGATGAATTTTCCAGGTATTGTTGGGTTCACTTCCTAAAGCATAAGTCTAAAGTTTTTTACCTCTTCAAAGTCTTTAAAGCCTTGGTTGAAAACTAGTCTGGGAGAAAACTCAAGATCCTCAGATCTGACAATGGTGGTGAGTATGCCAAGTCTAAGTTCATTCAGTATTATAAAGATGCAGGTATTTTGATGCAGTATTCGATCACTTACACACCATAGAAAAATGGTGTTGCTAAGAGAAAGAGCAGGTCACTGAAGGAGATGGCAACCTACATGATGGAGGCTAAGACTTTTCCACCAAAGTTTTGGGTCGAAGCTATAAATTGTGCATCCTACATACAGAACAGGGTGCCTCATAAGCAGCTTGATGGTATGTTATACCCAAATCCTATCACCAACATGTGATGAGATCCTTAACCCCTATGTTTTCCCTTAATCCCAAAACTTGGAGTGAAAACTTGCTCTAGATATCAATTCTACTTGAAAAAACCTAGCACCGCTCTTACCCTTTGGCTGATGAGTGGCGCCTTCTTCAGCACCACCCGTGTCCTATTATAGAGAATTGGTGCCACCATGGAAGTGCTTTGTCTTTGAAGCAGTTCTCACCTAAACCGCTCTGTCTAAGGGAACAAAAGCGGTACCCTGGTTAAAATGGGAAAAAGAGAAGTTTCTCGAGGCTTCTAGATCATGAGCCTCATGTCCTCCCTTATCCCTATCAATATGGGTTAGTTGAGCTGGATATCCCTCTTGGTAGGATCTTAGAGCCACCTCACCCACAATTCTCTCAACTATCCCTATCTATGGAGCCTTATAAATACAAGCTCATGTCCATAGTTGGAGGGGGGGAGAAGAATACTAGAGTTATGCTGCTGAATTGATACCATGGCCTAATCCATAAGAGAGAAATTATGGAGCAAGTTGGAGCTATCAAGGACAAGGTGTTAGTTTTGTGAAGGAGTGTCTCGACACTAAGGCACATAGTTGTAATCTCTTTCATTTATTTTCTAATGCAATGTTTATTTCCTCCCCACATGTTTGTTGTGTAAATCTCGCATATATGTTATTGGATTCCTTAGTCACTAATATGGACGTGTAGATGTTTTTCTGGTAGCTTTGATGTCTTTTTATGTTTGATATGTCTTACAGGTATACAGGCCTTTCGTCAGAGTTATATTCCAGGCTTCTATAACATTCAAGGAAGGTCTTCAACCAAGTTATTCACTCATTTGTTCTGGATCTGAACCATTCAGACTAGAAGAACAGCTTCTGTCTGCAGAAGGTGCATTATTCCTGATTACAAATATGGCGACTCTATTGGGGAACAAAGAAAATTTTAGATGATCTAATCTTCTTCAGTCCTTGAACCCTTGTCCGAATCTAGGCTCCAGTTTCTAACTCTCTTTAGTCAAATCTTCCATCTAACTTAGTGAATTTTGGTTTAAAACTTTCAGATATGTTTAGATCTAAACTATTTTAACCTTATATGCTCTTTTTTACTGTCAGTTCATCAGTATTTACCTTGATTTGATCAGTATTCTCATTCTCCTTATGTTTTGGATACATTCAGGGAATTGCACGTGTTGTTGGCAACAAGTGGTTCCACCGTCTGAACTCTGTTAGCCATATGCGGTGCCACCGCCTGAACCTCGTTATCCAAAAGCAGTGCTTGTCCATAATCGCTATGTCAATACCCCTCCAGCGCGGTGCTAGGTAGGCCTTGTTCAAGAACTTGTTTTTTGTCATTTTTTGCAGAAAGTTGGATTTTGTTTGCTTTCGGCCCTACACTGTCAGGATTATGTGTTTGAATCTGTATGCTCATGGTTGAAATTCTGTGGTAAAAAATTGGTTTGATTGAAGAATTCAAAAGCTAGATTAGGCTTGTTGATTGTTTGTGTACTTTCATGCTTGTTGGTTGTGATTTTGAAAGGAATTTTTGAAAGCTTAGGTTTCATATTAGATCTCTTTTCATTTCATTTATAAAGACTGAAAGAAAAACCACTTGCTTATCATCTTAATTTCATTTTTTCCATAGAGGACTTCTTTTTTTTATTAAAAATAATTTTTTTTGATTGAGATTAGGTCATTATTATTACTGAGCATAGGGCATTGGATCTCTTATTATCCTCACAAGCTTTCAGGTTCTCTCTGTTCTTTTGTCTCTCTTGCATTATTACTATCTCATCAAAAGAAAAAATAGTGTAGTTTTAAGTTAGATCTATATATATTTAAAAGAAAAATAAAAAAAAATAAAGTGCATATGCATGTAGAGTGCTTGTTGTTTTTCTTTTAAGAAAAGATACTCTTACCCCTTTGCTTTCAAAAAGAAAAATGAGTTTGGAATGTGTTGCTTGTCTTTGGATTTGATTTGTTCAAAGTAGTTTTTTGGGACTTTTTGGTTTTCAAAACGAAAAGAAAATACTCTCTTTCCCTCCCGTAAGTAGGCATACCACGAACGGTAAAGTGAAATATTTGCATCTACATTCTGCGTGGTTTTACTTTTCTGTCAAAATTCCATGCATTCATCTAACTGTCCACTTTAAAATTAAAGGTAGTTTTAGGCTTAAAATTTACATAGCAATTTGAGTGATAGGCTAGAGATGTGTTTGGGCATCGTTAAGCGTAGGAGCTATCGTTACTCATCTGCATTACATCATGGGACTCGCGCAGTTCTTCCACGTACCGTCGATATATCGAACGGCCTTTCACGTACCCTTGAGGTATATAGAAAGGTACTTCACGTACTCGATTGTATATAGGAAGGCCCCTTGTGAACGGTTATGCATTAGACAGCACTACTACTGATTTGAGCTCCCACGTACCTTGCGTATATCGAGAGACCCCACTAGGATACCTTATCTATCTAAGAAAAGCCCTTTGGCCGTCTTTCTTGGAGCCATACACTAAAAACAGCATTCGGGGAGATTGATACTCACGTACCCTTGAGGTATTTCATGAGTGGCACCTTCTTGACAATCCTGGTGAGAGACCTGATTATCTGAACTCCTCCTGTCATTTAAGTTTTCTTGTTTAGCCTATAGTTTAAGTAGGGAAATTTTTTAGTGTGTTTTCTAGTTTTGAGACCCTAGGTTAGATAGGAACTGTACAAACTAGATGAATTAAGACAGTCTAGAATAGTATGGGGCTTGCCACCTGATTTTATTCCTATTTCAGGAGAAAATCCTATGGAAGCTATCGACCAAGGAGCTGCTACCAACTCCCAAGTCAAAGAAAATGTGGTTGCAAAAAACGAAGATCCATATCCTTCGCAAGGTCCTCCCTTGGTCCAACAACCTTATAGGGGAAATATATCATTCCATTCTCCCATGGAAGGTCATGCTGATGATACTACCCGTCCAGATTATGGTCTCAATGCTCTGTTTTGGGATACCTCTATGGGACAGGCCATTGCTTCGTTTGGTGCCCGTCCAACCTCTTCTGAATATATTTCACCAAATGAAGAAGAACATAGACAATACTAGGCATCTATTCTCCATGTAAGAGAACTAGAAAAGAAAATAGATAGCATATTGGGTACACCACCACCTCCTTCAGCCATTTTTCCTCGTAATTCGGACCCTTAGCCTGTGGGATATCGCTCACTTGCTTATTCTATGAAACCCATTGAACCTATTCTATATCACAATGTGACTCCACATAATCTGGGTCAAACTACCAACCCCACCACCTCCCATATTATGTCTGTTCCTAATCCTCCCGGGCCTTCCGCACTTGGGGAACAACATTCAATTCGTGTGTCATCAATACCTTCTAGTGCTGGGGGGAAACTCCAGGCACGACCTACGTTACCTGTCACTGGAATTGTAGCTAGTCATGGACAGACCTCTAGTATAGAGAAATCTACAGTTTATGTCCCTACTACCCACACAAATGTGGTTAAACCCCCATCCAGTTCAGGTCAGCCCTTGGGGGCACAACATGTAACCAATCAAACCTATTGAGGGTATGGTTACACAGCAAATCAAGTACCCATAGGAAACATTAATTACCAACCCAATCCTATTAGAATTCCTTATGCGGGAATTCCATATCCTAGTAACACTTTCACGCCATGGGGGCAACCTAACTAGTCTTACATGCCAGCTATGGGAGGGGTACATATATATACTGTAGGGGGTGCCATAAGACCACATTATGGAGGTCCTCCCCCTGGAGGGCCTAGTGGCTTTCCTCCTTATGGTCCTAATGGTCCTGGTGGTCCTGGGGGGGGCTAGTGGCTTCCCTCCTAACGATCCTAGAGGGTCTGGTGGCCCTCCTCCTAGTGGTTTCGAAGGCACTGGAGGTTTACATCCCAGGGGTCCTAAAGTGTCAGGTGGTCCTCCTCCTGGTGGTCCAGGTGGTTCTAGTGGTCCCAATGGCCCTGTTGGTCCTCCTCCTGGAGGCTTTGATGGTCCTAAAGGTCCCGATCCTGGAAATCAACCCCCTGTGGGTGGATCTTCCAACAGTTCTTCATCACAACAACTTGTCTATCAATCTACTTACAATCCTACTGGTACTTATATTCCATATCAATACTACCAATACGTGCAACCTAATTGCCAGTTACCTTTCCTAGAAACTTTGGACTTTCTTGATTTGTCCAAGTTGATTAATGATCCCATTTGACATAACCCCTCATGGCCTCCCATTCCAGTAAAGTTACCATCGAACATTCCAAATTTCGATGGGAAGCAGGGAGACGATCCAAAAACCATGTCATGACATTCCATTTGTGGTGTTTTTTGAACTCCCTTATGGATGATTCAGTTCGTTTAAGACTCTTCCAGTGAACTTTGACAGGTACCGCCGCGAAATGGTACATTTAACTTACGCAACATTCATTTGTGGATTTTGGTTCTTTGGCAACTGTCTTTCTTACACACTTTTAGCTTCCTATCCATTATGAAATGGGTACAGATCTCTTAACTTCTCTGCGGCAGAACACCTCCACCCACATATACGATCATATCCATGAGTGGAGAAGGTGGAGAATACTTATTAAGGCTCCTATCCCGGATCAGTTGTTAGTTGATTGGTTTACAAAATCTTTGTTGCCTCCAATCGCCCGAGATGTGGCCATGGGCGGTGCCGTTACCGAAGAGCAAGCCATTAGTCGAGCCCAATATCTGGACTTGGTATATTCCCAGTCCGGAACATTGTATGACTTGATCCCTCAAGCTCCTTTCCCAAGCACCAATTCTGCTAAGCCACCAGTAGAAACCCCTATTGATGGGATTGTTGGTTCAATCCAGTCCCCGTCGACAGAAAAACCTTCCAAGCAACCCCAAACTTCCACCCCTACTCCTTCAACTCCCAAGGTTTCCTCTGAGGTCAATTCCATTCAAAGTACTCAAACGCCCGACAACAATAAAAAGAAAGGTAAAGCTAAAAACAAAAAACCTGGAAACCAACAGGAGATTCCAAAACCAACCATCAACGAGAACAATAAAGGGAAAAGAAAAGTGAAATATCCATGTCTACTATGCAGAGGTGACCACTTCATGAAAGAGTGTCCTCGTCATGAATAAATCACTCAATTTCTAAAAAATAATCTTGCCCCCGCAATTCTCACAGATCATTTTCCCTCTCAACAACAACTGATAGACCACATGTCTAATCAGGGAAACTCTAGTTCTTCAGAGGAAATTCGCATGATGTCCTTGAACACTATTAGTTTACAAACTCAAATTCAGAGTTATGACAAACCCATAGACAAAAAAGAAGACAATTCTTCTTCAGGAAAAGCTCCCTCCACTGGTTCTCTCGAGTCCTCGTCTACTATTCCCCTAACCATCGAGAAACCTAATCTCAACATGGTTTTGCGTCCACCCAAGAGTACTCTTAGGAAGGTTGTTTTTAATCCTAATGCTATAGATTCCCAATTTTATAATGTAGTTGAATATCTTTCTCAGGCACCATGTGCAATGTCTACCTTGGAAGTACTCCAAAGTTGTCCTACACAACGCAAAAACTTGTTAACTGCGTTAGGAGATTTAGACCCAGACAACACTAATTTGATTTATTTCAATGTCGATAACTATAAGTCTAGACTACCCCACAAACTCACTTTCCAAATCATAACAAAAGTAGTCTGAAAGAAGGTCTTTAGAACTGTCTTAGATGAAGGAGCTTCAACTTCGGTTTTGTCCCTATCTTGTTGGAAAGCTATTGGCTCTCCCGAGCTTGTAACATCAACAACGACTCTGAAAGCATTTGATGGATGAGTTTTCCATCCCCATGGTCTCATACCAGCCCTTTCAGTCGAGCTTGGGGGAAAATTTGTTTCTATTCAAGTGGAAGTAGTAGATTCCCCTTTAGATTACAACCTCTTTTTCGAAAGAAATTGGTTTTACGCCATGACTATTGTCGCTTCGACGGTATTTCGAACTATCCAATTTCTGCATATAGGGAGGATTGTCACCATTGACCAGCTCAATTTCTGTATGCTAGATGTTACTACCTCTACAGCTAATAACATCCCTATGTTAGGCTAGTCCCCTCCTTACCAATTGATTGGGGTAGGCATGATGAAGGATTCATCCCTTATGGGGATTTTTCTGTCAACTCCTCCTAACACAGACACGGTGACAGTAAATATGATTTCGTCATTTTATTATGATCCAAAGAGAAAACAAATTGTTGAGTCCACCTTGTTGAGTCCGCATGAAGAAATGTACAACGTTATCCAAACCCTTTCCGATGACCACACTGATGAGCTTCATCTCATGGCTTCGGACCCTTACCACCTGCCCTACTGGTTAGAACCCTCTCTTCCTATTCTGGATTATCTCTCCTAGACTTTTCCTTTCGATGAGTCTATTATGGAGATCATGAGTACGAATGAGCCTATATGGGAGGATCATCATCATAGATCCTCGTTCCTCCCCAACACCAATTCGGTAGACCATGATTTTGCATCCCTTTTTTCCACTGATATTGTCAACACACCTCAAACTCCTATATTGTTGCAAAACACAGATTTTGAAGGAAACCTATGCAACATTACTCAAACAAATCGAATTGACATATCAGCCAAGCTTGGCACCCTCGAGCATGTTCATGTTGGGAAAAACTGCTCAACAGAAGAATCTGAAGCATACCGAGCACTTTTCAAATAATTCCAAGATGTTTTTTCCTGGTCTTACAAAGAAATGTTGGGGATAGACCCATCCATTGTGGTCCATGAAATAAAAACCTATCCCACTGCAAAACCTGTCAGGAAAAAACTGAGACAAGCCCATCCACGAAAACTCGCAACTATCAAAGCTGAAATAGAAAAGATTCTAAAAGCAGGGCTTATTTATCCCATACCCCTTATAGAATGGGTATCAAACATTGTCCCTGTCAATAAAAAGTATGGCACCATTAGAGTCTGCATCGATTTCAGAGATTTGAACAAAGCTTGTCCCAAGGACAACTTTCCCACTCTGCATATCGACCAAATTATCGACAACTGTGCCGAAAGTGTCATCTTTTCATTTATGGATGGCTTTTCGGGTTATAATTAGATTGAGATTTTACCCACTGATCAGCACAAGACAGGATTCATTTTCCCATGTGGAACCTTTGCATACAGGAAGTTACTATTTGACCTGAAAAACACTGGAGCCACTTTCCAGCATGCTATGTCCTATGCGTTTCATGATATAAAACATATTGTTGAACCGTACCTTGACGACCTCCCAGCTCATTCACAGCGACAGGAGGACCACCCTGGTAATATTAGAGACATTTTCCTGAGATGTTGTCATTATAACATACAGCTCAATCCTCATAAATGTGTTTTCTGCATTGAGACAGGATGCCTGTTAGGTTTTATGGTTTCTAAAGAAGGCATCTGGATAGATCCATTGAAAATTGCCGCTATTTTAGATCTACTAGCCCCAACCAATTTCTAGAACTCTAAAATTTGCAATGGAAGGCAAACTTCCTCCGTCTTTTTGTGTTCAATTTTGTAGAGAAAACACACGGTTATATGCATCTCCTTAAGAAGGACACTCTGTTCTTTTGGGATGACCAAGCCCAATGAGCCTTTGATAATCTCAAACACGCTCTGACTTATTCACCCGTGATAAACTCCCCAGATTATTCAAAGGATTTTCTCTTATACATTGCTTCCTCCACTACTACCATCGCCATGGTTTTGGTGCAGGAGAATCCTGATGGTTAGGAGCATGTGATCTACTATGCTAGTAAGAATCTCATGGATTCTGAAACCCGATATTCATGTGTGGAGAAATTAGCATTGGCCATGGTCATTGCTGTTCAAAAATTTCATCACTACATTTTGCTCCACACAACCACCGTATTGGTAGAGCAGAACCCTATGTATTACATCCTGACTTGTCAGGTGCTCGGGGGAAAGTACTCTTGATGGATAGTCATCCTACAAGAGTTTGATCTGGAATTTGCCAAAGCTACATCAAAGAAATCCTTAGTCTTTGCTGAGCTCATGTGTGATCTTCCCTGTGCTTCGACGAAATCTGAGCCCAGTGATTCATTCCTGGATGAATTCTTGTTCCTGAAAAGCACTACTGACCCATGGTATGGATATTTTCTCATTTATCTCCAGACACAAATATTTCGGCCCACTCTATCCCATGACGATCGCCATCATATCCGTCACCACGCAAAATACTACCTCATCTTGAATGACACTTTGTATAGACATGGTATCGATTTCGTTCTTCAGCGATGCCTTACCCATGAGGAAGCTGAACAAGTTTTGAATGATTACCACTCTGGAGCATGTGGCGGTCATCTATCTGGGATGGCTACAGCCCAGAAAATCCTTCGCACTGGCTATTTTCGGCCTTCAGTCTTTAACGATTGTCACGAGGCTGTTAAGAAATGCCCACCCTGTCAACATTTTTATCTGAAAAAGTGCACTCATCCTGCTCTGTTGCACCCCATCATTTTCGTTGGCCCTTTCACCAAATGAGGGATCGATTATATGCATTATAAGCCTACCTCACCCGAGAAGCATGGTTACAACATCGTAACCGTTGATTATTTTACAAAATGGGTTGAGGCCATGCCAACATATGTGGAGGACAGTAAGACTGTCGCTCTCTTCCTGTTCAATCGTGTGATAGCAAGATTCAGAGTCCCACAATCCATAGTTACTAATCACGGATCACATTTCCATAATCAAATGATGGAGGAACTAAGTGCCAAGCTAGGTTTTCGTCATGAAAACTCTACGCCCTATTTTCCGCAAGCTAATGGTCAGGTCAAGGCCATTAACAAAGTTTTTAAAATGATGCTTCATCGGATGGTTGGAGACCATAAATCCAACTGGCACCATATCCTTTTTCCGCTCTTTGGGCTTACAGGACTTCAGTGAAAACAACTATTGGTTTCACACCTTTCCATCTTGTCTATGGACTAAAAGTTGTCTTACCAATTCAATGTCAGATTCCATCCTTGAAACTTGTTGTCGAACTTCTCCCAGACACTACCACAAAGGAAGAGAGATTTCTATACTTGAATAACCTTGACTAAACTAGAAGAGATGATGCCTAAGCTAATGAGGCACACAGGAAATGCGTCAAGGCGTAGTATGACAAGTCTGTCCAACATCATGCCTTTAACGAGGGTGACCTAGTTTTGACCTATGATCAGAGATATGACAAACTAGGGAAATGGAAGTTCAAATCCATGTGGTATGGTCCTTTCGTCATTTCCAAAGTTTTAGAGAAAGGGGCCTATGAGCTCGTGGACTATGATGGAATCCCCTTAGGACAACCTCGCAATGGGTTGTACCTAAAGAGGTACTATGCCTAGATATCTCTTAGATAGTATCTTGTATATATGTATATTACTTGAATTTTAGTGTGTTTAAGTATTTTCAATATGGTTTTGAGTTTAGTGTCCGTAACTATTTATACCATGTTTTGGTCGTGCAGAGCAAATGGCTTTCTACGGCTTCGCTGATGGTGCTTTCCACAACACTTTGAATCTTTCCTCAGTTGCTTGGGTTCTCTATTCCCTAGCTTGCGATTTGGTCAGTTCAGGAGTGGTTTGTATTGGTCCTGCTACCAACAATATCACTGAGTATCGAGAATTCATAGGTCTTATGACTGAAGCTGCCTCCCAAGATGTTCATAACTTGGTAGTCTTGATGGACTCACAACTTGTGGTTTGTCATCTAAACTATGTCTACACCATCATGAATCATGTGCTTCTTCGTCTCTTTCTAATGGTACGTTTATTAGAAAGGTCATTTGAAACTATTACCGATAGGCATATCCCTAAGGAACATAATGCAGTTGCCAACTCATTAGAAAATTACATCCTAGATTGGCATATTTCCCATTCATGACATGAAAATCAAATATGGTTCATTGTAAATAAACTATAAAAGACACATAAAACTCATGTAAAATACATTCACCATTTGAGACATATAAACACCAAGGTAGAAGTCTGTATATATATATATATATATATATAAACATGTTTTACAAAAAATAGGTCATGAGACCTCATCTGAAGCACTTGGGCTTTCAGGTAAAAAATCATCATACAAAATTCCTGAAGCTATCTATCATCCTTCAGTAAATACATCATGCACCCTATCATATAATGATGCTCGTGGTAACACATAACCACCCGGACTACTCGACATAGCAGTCTGCTGAAATGACCCGGTACTCCTGCGGTAGGCCTCTGGTATCTCAATGGGAGGTCATCGATCAAGGCATACGAGATGTCTAGATTCAACCTCTTGAGGTTCTCCTCTAGATCCCCTATCACATCATCACCCTATGGTACAAAACGGGCTCCGGCTCGCCTGTCTAGTGGCGAGGCTCCCCCAGGTTGTGCTGCTCCGACATCTGCATGAAAACATTCAAGTCTCGTTACTAAACATAAAAAATATAAAACATCAAAACATAAAAACACAATTTTCATTTTAGGGTTTTTGTTTCTTACCAATATCACCCCACTGTCCACCAGGTGGGAGCGGTAGTTCAGGGTCACCACTGAAGTCAGTGCCCGCATATGCATAGTCCTCCACCTTGAGGAGTTGATCTCTCAACCATCGAAATAACGGGTCACCAAGCTTTACCTTTCCTCTACCCGCTCCAGTATGGGCCATGATCCAGACCCATCTCTGCATGCAAGGGTCCCATGCCCTCAACTCTGTAAAAACCACCTAGGATCTCATCTATGGAACCCGCTCGAAAAAGAAACACGCTAAAATGGAACTGAAGCTGAACTACTTCAGCTCCCCCTACTGACACTTGGTTAGCTGATCCTTGAAGATAAAAAGTAGAGCTTCTGCCCAGTTGAAAACTGTGGGAGCCATGGCCTCTATGGCATAGAGAATATGCGCTCTAGATTCCTGGTGTACCCCTTAGCTTCCTGCCACTCTCTGCATGGTAAACAAAACTATCTATAGTGGGCCATCCAACACTGCTTTTATGGAAATTTTCTTCCCCGATGTCTTGGTCCCAGGAATACAATGGTGGTTTATCAACTCATGAGTAGTAATGTCCCCTCCACAGGAACCATTCAAAGAGATGGGAGCACCCCGTCTCGATAGGCCTGTCAGGAAGTAGATGTCCTCTACTTCAATTGTCAATCTATAAGCACCAACCTCAAAACACTATCACACTCTGGATTCCACATCCGAAATATATGCTCTAATAGTAGCTCATGTGACACCATGCTGGGTGTACAAAAAAACTTTAGAAGTCCACAGTCTCTCAACGCGGCTATACAACCCGTGTTTCATTCGGCAAATGCATCGTCGTTGTCATGTTGCCTCTCTTTCCATATTACCATTTGTTTTTTATCAATGGGAACCTGTCAAAAACCATCACAAGACCAATTAGAAACATTCCCAATCATTCAAATCATCAAATTTGAGATAGTTTTTCTTGTGAATGCATTTTTATTTACCCACGGCCAGCATTGCATGTGTCCCATTGAGGACAGGCGGTGGCACCGCCTGTGTGCAATTTTTTCAGCGTGGTTCTAGCAGGGTACCGCTTATCCCGCAATGGATAAGAGTGGTGCTCGCTTCCATGGTTTTAGGGCTCGCCCAATAGGCCCAAAACACCACCAAAAATCAAAATTGAAAGCATGAAATGAAAGAGTAGGGTTTAAGCTATTACTTGGAACTGATGGTGCGTGAATCCGATGATAGATGCTCCTGATATCAACGACTGAAAATCTGGCCAAGAAAATGCTCCCAAGGCTCTCCACTATGGGTAAATAGTAAAATGTTTTGATTTTTTACTATTTACATAAATTTTATATACATTTTAGGTTTTGACATGTTATAGTTTTGTTTTAAAATAATCTATTACTCAAAATATATCAGTCATAATCCTTTAATGTCGGTTATTGGAGAATTTAACAATTGTTTTTCAAGTCATTGCAAGATAAAAGAGCGGTAGCAGTAAAAGTTTTGGGATCGTTTTTTACTTTTTCGTACTACCATAAAACAGAAAAAGTATTTTGATCATTTATTGCGACACTTTGGTCACACTCTCCAAATTTAGCATCAAAGTTCTGAGTCATTTTCTGATTCTTTTCAAACTCGTAAAATATCTCATCATGAAAAGAGACCTAGTGGAGTCTTCTTTAAACTCTTTTCGGGCTCCTTAAATACGAAAAGATTTTCGAGTGATTTTGTCTTCTTCACGCTCGTTAAAGCACTTGAAGAGTCGTTCATCTGACGGTAGGTTATCACTTTTTTGGTTCAGGTGAACTATTTTATGAAAAAGGACCATGTGGAGTCTTCTTCAGTGGTCGTTCAAACTCTTTAAACATGAACGATATCGAGTTAACTTTCATTGGACTCGTTAAATCAAACATTGAGAGACCCTCTTTTGGGAATGAACCCCTCCTCTCTCAGGTTCATAAAACATATGAGTTTGGACTTGTCATCGGATGAGCTATAATGAGTGTTTGTTACCCTCTTTGAACTCGTAAAACTGAAAAGAGGCACTCATCAACCATGATGGGGAAAATGGGAAGGGAATCATTTTGCAAATAAATGGCAGTAGTTTGTCGTTACCTTTGAACATGGCACTTGTCTGCATATCATTTCATTCAATTGGGTATTCAACTGATCACCGTGATGATCCAATTTCATGAGTCATGTCACTCCTTTGAGTCTTTCAAAAGAATTCATTGTCCACCGTCGCACTGTGTGTTTGTCTAGTTTAGTCGTGCTTCCAAGTCTTTTGTCATGCCACCCGATGTTCAAAGGGAAGTTGAAGAAGTTTACCTCTACAGTCAAAAAAGTCTCTGTGTCAGTAATTTTGAGTTTTTATTATGGTTACCTTATTCACATCATTCCAGAACTGTGTTTCGAGTTTCATGTCGTCGATGTGGGACTCATCATGGCCCTCCTTTGACGAGACTATTCCCGTTGACATCAGCTCATCATCTGGAAAATAGTATTAGAAACAAAATGTAGTACCTTGAGATCTGTATGCCTCAATGACAAATTCTCTCGCTCTTGACATAGGTTCACATCATTGACCTTTGATCGATAGAATCGACTGGGTGTTCAACATCAAGACATCTATTCACAGTCAGTAGATTGTACTAGGGTACCTTGGGAATCATTGAAATTAATGGTGATCTCCCTCGCACTTATTAAGAGTTCACATCATTGGCTGGTAATCAAGTGGTTTCTACCATGTTCGACTTTAGAACATTGTAATCACATGGATAGAATCATACTTTGTGGAAGACGAGATGAATACCCTAGGTATTTGTTTAGTGCTCATTGTTTTCCCCAGGTTGCAATGGAGTTTTGTATATCTAGCATGGATCCACATTTGTATGGTCATGGCTATGCTCAAATTTGCATCTGTATGACATAGATCTACGTTGTATGTCTAGTAGCTATGTCCAAGTTTGAGTCGTCTATCACATGGATCTACATTGTATTCTAGTAGCCATGCTTGTTTATTCCTCTCATGGATCTGCCTTGTATTGGTCCACAACCATGAGTTGGTTACATTTGTCTATGAGTCAAAATTTTTGATGTACTACAAATGCCTACTCGAAGACACTCTCTAATCAAGCTGATATTCACCTCAAAGTGACAACTTGTTCTCTCAAAGCTCTTACTCATCATATCCCTCTAAGCCTCATGCTTTAGGTGGAATTCTGTTATACCCAAATCCTGTCACCAACATGTGATGAGATCTTTAACCCCTATGTTTGCCCTTAATCCCAAAACTTGGAGTGGAAACTTGCTCTGGATATCAATTATGCTTGAAAAAACCTAGCATCACGCTTACCATTTGGCTGATGAGCGGCACCTTCTTCAGCACCACCTGTGTCCTATTATAGAGAAGCAATTCCACTGCGGAAGTGCTTTGTCTTTGAAGCAGTTCTCACCTAAACCGCTCTGTCATAAGGGAACAAAAGAGGTACCCTGAGTAAAATGGGAAAAAAAAAGTTTCTTGAGGCTTCTAGATCATGAGCCTCGTGTCCTCCCTTATCCCAATCAATATGGGTTAGTTGAGATCGAGATCCCTCTTAGTAGGATCTTAGAGCCACCTCACCCACAATTCTCTCAACTATCCCTATCCATGGAGCCTTATAAATACAAGTTCATGTCCATAGTTGAGGGGGGAGAAGAATAGTAGAGTTATGCTGTTGAATTGATACCCTATCCTAATCCATCAGAGAGAAATTATGGAGCAAGTTGGAGCTATCGGGGACAAGGTGTTAGTTTTGTGAAGGAGTGTCTCGACAATAAGGCACATGGTTGTAAGCTCTTTCATTTATTTTCTAATGCAAAGTTGATTTCCTTCCCACATGTTTGTTGTGTAAAACTCACATATATGTTATTGGATTCCTTAGTCACTAATATGGACGTGTATATGTTTTTCTGGTAGCTTTGATGTCTTTGTATGTTTGATATGTCTTACAGGTATACAGGTCTTTCGTCAGAGTTATATTCCAGGCTTCTATAACGTTTAGGGAAGGTTTTCAACCGAGTTATTCACTCATTTTTTCTGGATCTGAACCATTCAGACCAGAGGAACAACTTCTCTCCGCAGAAGGTGCATTATTCTTGATTACATGGTATGACTCATTTCGAAGCTTGGAGTGGGTACAAGCCAGATGTGACCCATTTCAGATTTTTGGCTCAAAGGCTTGGGCTAGAATTCCAACAGAAAATAGGAAGGCTTTGCAGCCCCAAATCCAAGAGTGCCTATTTGTTGGGTATTTTGAAGATTCAAAATGGTACAATCTTATCAACTTGAGCACTAACAAATCTTTCATTGAAAGAAGTGTTCAATTCCAAGAAGAGCCTTTAGTAGCAGTTGAAGTTGGAAAGTCTTCTTCACCACCAGATCCATTGATTGTAAGTGAAGAGACTAATGAGTTTTATGATTCTGATATGTCTAATAATTATTATTTGATTGCAAATCATAACAGTCCTACATGACCAAAATGGGCAGCAAAGACCACTCATGCAGCTGGGGCACTAGCTGAAAATCCTAATGACACTAGGAGGACTAGATCTCAATTTGAGAGTGCCCTTTGTGTGAAAAATCATTTATTTGTTGAGAAGTGCTATATGATGGTTGAATTAGATCCATGAACATATGAATATGTAGCACATGATCCAATATGGAAAACAACCATGAAAGAATAATTCAGCTCGCTCCAGAAGAACAACGCTTGGAAGCTGGTTGATCTTCCCCCGGGGAGGAAGCTAGTTCAATGTAAGTGGGTTTTCAAGACTAGGTTTTTTTCTGAAGGTTAACCTCTGAAATATAAGGTGAGATTGGTAGCCAAGGGCTACTCTCAAGTACATGGTATTGACTACAATTAAACATTTTCACCAATGGCAAAGATGGACTCCATAAGGCTAGCTTTAGCCATTGCAGCTTCCAAGCAGTGGGAGGTACATAACATGGATGTGAAGTGTGCTTTCCTAAATGGAGATCTCACTGAAGAGATTTACATGCAGCAACCTGAAGGGTTTGTTTCTAATCCATATTTAGTGTGCAAGTTAAAGAAATCATTGTATGGGCTCAAGCAAGCCCCCAAGGCTTGGTATGCCAAGATTGATGGCTTTTTGCTATCACTTATTTTTGTTTGATGAAAGTCTGATCCTAATGTCTATTTGAAGCTAATTCATGGTTCTTTCATGATTATTGTCTTGTATGTGGATGACCTTCTGATTACAGGAAGTTCAAAGAAAGAGATTGCCTCCTTGAAGGATGCAATGAACCATGCATTTTCTATGACAGATTTGGGATTGCTGAGCCAATTCTTGGGTCTCAAAATTTCTCAATCCCAGCATGGAATCAAAATACATCAGTCCAAGTATGCCTTAGATTTTCTGAACAAGTTCAACATGAAATATTGCAAGCCAAGCAAGACTCCTTTCCTTTCAGGAGTTAGGCTTGAAGAAGCAGGTTCTTCTCCTATGGTAAATAATACACTGTATAGGAAGTTGATTGGGTGTTTGCTTTATCTTACACACACTCGACCTAATCTATATTATGCAGTTAGTGTGGCTTTGAGATACATGGATGAGCCTCATGAGATCCACTGGAGAGCAGCCAAAAGGATCCTAAACTTTGTTCAAGGAACAAGAACTCATGGGATCTTCTACAAAGCAAAATCTGATCTTGATTTGATTGGGTTTACTGACAGTGATTGGGAAGGTGACAACACAGATCGAAAGTATACATCAGTATGTGTGTTCATCCTTACAGAAAGACCAATCAGTTGGTCAAGAAAGACGCAGAGTTCCATAGCACTCTCATTTACAGAAGCAGAGTATAGAGGAGTTGTAAATGCAACAACTCAATGTTTGTGGTTGTAGGGAATACTTGGAGAATGTGGCTTCGAATCAGAGTTTTCAACTATTATCTACTGTGATAATCAGAGCACCATTCGAATATGCAATGA
Source organism: Pseudotsuga menziesii (assembly GCA_001517045.1). Lineage (NCBI taxonomy): Eukaryota > Viridiplantae > Streptophyta > Pinopsida > Pinales > Pinaceae > Pseudotsuga > Pseudotsuga menziesii. The sequence goes on along the minus strand of LPNX010004448.1, from coordinate 236,033 downwards.
TCCAATTCAAAGATAGCGAACCATGCACATTGAGATCCATATGCACTACATCAGACAGCTTGTGCATGATGGTACCATTCATCTACTCTTCGGTGCATCTTTAGAACAAGTAGCAGACATCTTCACCAAAGTTGTTTGTGAGAAGACTTTCAGTAATCTCAAATCACTGCTGGGGATTTCTGATCATGCTGTGAAGCATGATTGATGACAATATTTCCAAATTTTGTTTTCTTGTCCATGTTTAAGGGAGGATTTTCCCACTGGGTTTTTGCATCTTTCCTTAGTTGTATGGACAAGCAGTATGTAAAGGGTGAATAAGCCTTGTTTCTAGGACCTATAGTTTTTTTATATTTAGTCATAAATTCAGGCTTAAGGGGGATGTTAGAATAATCAACCCATAGTTACCTACCTTAAACATTAATTTAACCGTTTTTTTCTTATTACCTAGTTTCCTAGATTCCACTCTATGCTAGTTGCCTTCTACATGTCCTAGAAGTCAACACATGATAAAACTGAGTCATGGTGTGCTTAGGAAACATCCTAGAAACCCATTTTAGCATGTCTGCTTTATTCCATATTCTCCAAAGTGCATATCTTCTTTTTCTGTAAAGCTGCCTTATTGTATTTCTGATTGAAGGCAAAGGAAAAGCTAGACTAGGTTTAACTGCCTTGTTTTTTTTCCCACATTATCCTCCCTCATTTTATCCAAATAAAAGCATGTATGAGTTGTCTTTCCATCCCTCTTTATCTTTCCCACTTGACTTAGCAAATTCGTGATCATCTACCTAGATTTGGAAATGCACATATGGGGGATTTGACTAGTTTTGGTAAGTTTGTTTTTTGACTATTTCGAATGGAATATTTATGCATTCGAATCTCTAATGTAATAATATATTATAGCAGCCTATTACTTCACAAGGTTGTCTATTATGCACTTACTCAATATAGATTAGTGTTATGCTCCAATTTCAATCTCCTTTGGTGTTAATTTTGCATGTTTGATTATCAATTTTGTGTGTAATTGTTCTATCTCTTGGGTTCAATTTTCACATAAAACAACTTCCTCCACTCTCACTACCACAAGGCTCAGGTCAAATGGTGATTGAAACAGATGCCTTGAATAAATCTTAGGGAGGTATTCTCATAGAAAAACATGGTGATCAAGAAGAAATCTGCGACTATGCTTTAGGAGCATTCAAAACTGCAGAAATATTACTATACTCAAAAACACTCGGTGCCTAAATGAGAGGAGGAACACCTTATTTATACAATTTTAGTCAGTAAACCGGTGACCTAAAACTCTTAGACAAAGACCTTATAGAACCTTCTAAAAGCCCTTGGGCATGCCGAGCATTTGTTGTTAATAAACACTCTGAGATAAAAAGAGGAAAACCCAGACTGGTTGTGAATTTTAAACCCTTGAACAAAATCCTTGATATACCAAACAAAGGCGCGATTTGATCCACTACCATGAGAGCCGAGGAACACCTTATTTATACTAGACCTTACTATCCTACCATGGTGTAGGATAGTAATTTTTGCTATCAGCATTCCTCTAATAGCACACCTTAAATTTACTTTCGGAATAAATCGGATGAATAATTTAATCTCCCAAATTCCTGATCAACCTGTGTTGAACATACAATGTCAATCCTGCACTTAAATTAGATCTTCCATCCAGCTTATATCACATTGGAACTTGTACAAAATAACACGAGACAATACAATAATTGGCCAAAAACTAGCACTCTAGTTGGTTAAAGGATTTTTAGGGCTAGTCTCATAATGGTGGCACTGGATTCCCCAAGAATCCAGGGAAGAAATGTTGAATGCAGAAGATACGGACCAACAAATTCTTATTCCCCTTGGTAAAGAATTATATGGTCCCGATGAAAATGAAGATTATGAACATCTTGCATCTTTATTTATGTCGGCCAGAATCTATGACCTAAATAAGAGTGAAGAATATTTTTGCTATATGCAAAAATTGTTGATTTCTTCTGGAAATGATGATAAGCCCACATATCTGAAACATTACTTGAGAAGCTTTCCTGGCCATGTTCTTGATGCTGTTGAATAACATCTTAAACATAAAATCATCCTTCTTTTAGGTCTTTCCCTTGCCCAATTGCTTGGATTCATCATGGAAACTTGTCAAGAACATTGTCTAGAGAAAAGAGTGGCTAAAGATTTCAAGCGACACTCTTCAATGTTTTCCCCGGGTTTTTGTAAAGATATTGCAAAAATGACAGATTGGGGATGTGGCACCCACAACCGAGGACACTTCAGGCTTGAATCATGTAGTTTTAAGAAGAAACAATGGCCCAAATATACTAGTGCACCTAGATTTCACCCAGGAAAAGGTTATAAGCATAAAAAATGCAAAAGATTTCAAAAGAAAACCTACTTTAAGAAACGATCTGAACCTACAGATAAAGAAAAATGTTTCATATGTAAAAAGGGTCATTGGGATAACAAATGCCTAAGTAAGAAGAAAAGTCTAGACTTGCTGCCATGTTTTCAGAAGACCTAGATCTAGCCTAGTGGGATCTAGCTTGGTGTGCAAGAGGAGACTACCATGAACGGGAAATCGTCTTCTTACTAGAAGAAGGATATTCCTCTGATTCTAACCCTGCCTTAGATAAATTTGCTCCAAACTCATCTGACTCCTCTTCTTCCGATTCTGATGAAGAAGCAAATTTAGGAGGTTGCTCCGGTCCTCCTGATTTCAGTTTTTATATGTTCTCTTCCAACCTGCCTAAGGTCTCCTCAAAATTTAGGATTGCTGAAATTGACAAAGAATTGTCTAAGACCCCAGTCTATCAATATATGAAAAGGAAAGATCTGAAAGATGAAAAAAGAAATATTTTAACAAGAAGAAAAGCAAAAGAAAAAGTGAAATCAGTGTCTCTGGAAATTAGCAAGAATCAAGCATTCTACCATCCTGTAAATTTATACAACGACTATCCTGATCATCATGAGGATAGACAAAAGTTCAAAAAAGATAAAGAAAATCTGCTACGATTACAAATCAAAGATGAGCATAATTTCCTAAAAAAGCTGGGAAAAGAAATAGAGGAATTGAAAAGAATGCTTGAAATAACAATAAAAGAAAGAGACCAGTACTCTGATGAAGAAATGTGTAGAGCCTATGCTGAAACGTTCAGTCACCAAAAAATGCAGAAAGTCCAAAACACTCTCAGCACACTAGTGATTCAGGAACATAAGACTGC
>LPNX010004448.1:201478-218613 GCA_001517045.1 Pseudotsuga menziesii | reverse complement strand
TTGCCAACTTCTTTTCGGAGTGTTGAGAATGATCTCTGAAAAAAACTTGGTTTATATATGTCAGTGGTGATGTTTTCAATTTATAATAAATTCTACATTTATGTCTTGGGGTGTTTCTTTTCTTCTCATGTATTTCAGTTAGATTGATTCTAAATTTCTAGGTGATTGGCTAACTATTCAGATGGAACATCTTGCTTCAAGAAAGATGGACTTTGAAGAGTTCTGTGCTGCTGCAATTAGTATATATCAGCTGGAAGCCCTGGACCGGTGGGAGCAGATTGCAAGCAGTGCATATGAATTCTTTGAACAGGAGGGGAATAAAGTTATTTCAGTTGAGGAACTAGCTCGGGTATATTTAACTAACCTGCAGCTAAAGTAGCAATTTTTCTAATTATTTGAAAGAAATTGATCATGAAATTAGTTTAACCTCCTATCTTTGCAAGAAATGAATCTTGCACCTACCGCACATACAGTTCTGCAAGATTGGATCAGAAGCACAGATGGGAAACTAGGTTTTCATGGGTTTACGAAGTTTCTTCATGGTGTAACAGTGCGCTCAAGTACCAGGCCTCAATAAATGCTTCACAGGTTGTTTAATATTGTCATTTATGTAATGTCATTGTCGGGGAGCGCTTAGTTATGTTAGTTAGCTGTATCTATCAGTAAATTTGGTGCCAGTCGAGCAATTCTGTTGAACTTTATCTTGAAGAGCAGCCATGATAGCTTCCTTGTAGACATCCTTCCAAGAGCTTTGTGTCATTGTACAGCCTCTCCATGAAAGTTTGATCACCCTGGCAAGCTTCCTCGAATTGTCTTTTTTTTTTCGAATCATTCCTTCCAGTGTATCTACTGATGTATGTATAGGCCTGTTTTCCATGATTGTCCAAGAAAACTGTGCCAAAGAGAGGCATTGAATATTTAAGAAAATACTACAAATGCAATCAGATGGCTCAGATTCTTTCATATTCCCCTGTGATGCCAATTTTCATTGCAGATGCATGTTCATACCCAGTTATCTGCTAGCAGAGCAGATTTCTGCATAGCACATGAATTTGGGATAAAATTAATGATCTCTCTATATGTCTCTAAGCTGAATTGGGAATGCTTTGCTTTAGAAAGTGCTCATTCCCTGAGTCATTGTTATATTTATTGTGCAGCTTATTTGTCTTGTTAGCTTGCCTTTTAGTTATATTACTTCGCCATCAGTGGCAGTTTTCATAGTGCAACAATTTTTGCATAATAGCCTTGGTTGATGGATATTTATAACTGAAGACAGAACACTGTTATTTATGCTTGAGGGGAGCAGCCTATAAAAGCTATTTGATCATCCAGATTGGTGTAATGTTCTTGATGGGGATTTCATAAAGGGTATGCAATTTTTCTCTGCATCCGACGGTAAGTTGTTCTGCACAAATAAACTCTTTTTTCCTTGTGGTTTTTGTTCACATGTCTTTTGCTTGTGTTGAAATGAAAAATCTCAATATTGTTGATATTACTGGTGACATGGTGCTGGACTGTTAAAACCGAGATTATTGTTCAAGCGTCTCAGCTATTAGAGAGGCCTGATTTTATGAGAATATTATATTATAGCATTCTATTAATGCTCTCGTACCAATGGTATTTTTATTTCCTTTGGATTTGATTCTGAAAGGAATAAAATGCAGGAATGTCGCGCTTCTTCTTTACATGACAGGTGAAACAGGGAGCACATAATTCTGCAATGAGTAATCCTGGCTTACAAATGTTGATTATTCAAATGCTATGAGAATCGGTTATCCACTAGGTCACTTTTTATGCATATATTGGAACTACAAAGTACATCAATGTTATCAGAAAATTAGAAATAGTTTTGTTTTATGTGGATTAGCAATGGTTGCCATACAGTCTGTATCTTTTACTGAGTATTTTATAGAAAGTGAGATGGAATAATTTGACTAATATACATAATAACATATATTGAGAAGGGCACCTGTTGTAATTTTGAATGACTTTATTGGTGGATCTTTCTTTTGAAGGTGTCAAGTGCAGAGATGATAATCGATGATTCCAGTGATTGTTATTAAGATAATCTGATGTACCATAAGTTTTTTCCTGCCATATCTATCACAGAGACTTGGATCTGACCTTGTTCTATCCCACTTATGTTCACCCTAAAAGGAAGTGGAGACATCTTCTCCTTCCATGGAAAACCTCGTCAACTAATGGATGTCACTGATGTAAATAGGATACTTACTATCAATATACAATTAATGGACATGCAATCTACTAATAAGGAATCACATACATTGAGATCCTAATTTGCAGGTATTTTTTTTTTTTTTAAATCACGTCCGTCGCTTAAGCGATGCTTAGTAACCGTCGCTTATCCGACAGTTATTCTTTGTATCCGTCGCTTTCACGACGCTTCTGGACGTCACTTATCCGACATTTTCCCTTTCTATCCGTCGTTTAAGCGACTCCTGTGGGTGCAAAAGTTGTAAAAAAATTTCGTCATTGTCGCTTAATACGTGTCGGATAACCGACGATTTAAATTCAAGCGACGGTTACTTAAGTGTCGCTTAAGCGACAGTTACTTAAGTGTCGCTTAACCGACGCCAAGTTTCCGACACTTCAAAAAAAACCAAAGTGTCGTACATGCGACAGGGAAGTGTCGAAAATCCGACATGACGGCCGTCGGATTTTTGGTCAAAATGTAGTAGTGTGTTTGTATTCTCGTTCGATATTAGCGTATTTTGGTATCAGAGCCAACAGTGACATTTGTAAGTTTTAGAAGCTCTTATAATCAAATTTTAGTCTAATTCGAGAAATATTTGTGTGACTAAAGAAATCTAGGAACGGAGTTCTTTTATTTCTATAAAAGTATCTGTGTGGAATAGTTGTGATATCCGAGTCCGTTTCAGATTTTTGTGGTTATAGTCTTAGTTATAGACGCTATAAATCCACTATAGTTGTCTCTTGGGAGACCTGTAGGATATCCTTAAGCCCCAAACTATTCCTTTACTTTCTGATTCAAGTAAGTGTTCCATGGATCCTTCAATGGACTCTTTAGGGCTTACATCCATGGACTACCAAAATTCTGGAGCTTCATCATCCATAATAATCATCGATGATACAATACCTTCCCCTGACTGGAAAATACTTGAAATATTACCTTCTGAGGTTTATAAAATGAAATGGTGGTAATATAAATCCTGCACACAAATTAAAATCAGTTCTTTGGACATCACCTTCACTGACCAGGAAGAGCCCATTCACATTAATTCAATTGACAAAGACCAAATTGACTGAGAAAAAACAAAAGGTTACACATATGCGCATCTAGGTGCTATCAAATTAGGACTTGGTATGTTAGTATGACCCTATACGAATGTTTCTTCTTTGTGTTGTGTTTTGGATACCCGCCACTTAGATTTTGCTGATGCTTTAATTGGAGGTTTTGACGGACCCTTGTACAATGGCTCGTTTTTTGTTACTATCTTTCCTAAGTATTTTATCAGCCTTGATGACCCCTACATCTATGATTTACTCAAGGCCTATATTCGTCCCTTAGGATTTAAAATGGACACTAGATCCAAAATCATTCAGCTTAAATAGTTGCTTGTCATCCGCTTTGGAAATGATTCCCTTCCACCTCTTACCCCTAAATACCATGAAATCTCATGCCTACTAATTATGGTAGAAACTGATAAGTCAAAAAATTCTACACCTATCACATTTGACTGGACTGACATCAGTTACCCAAAGCAATGGGAGGTAAGATACAGAGAGTTAAGAGACTTTGAAAAAAATAAGAACCAACAACTCTCTATTCATAAACCCCTTGTCTTTGATAGATTTTCAAACTCTTTTAAATTGCCTGAAGGGTTTCCTTCTCCCCAATTTGCTCCACCCCTTGTAGGATCTTCCTCTATGAGTAATACTTTTGAAAAATCATCCTTATTTGAACCATGTTCTTCTTCCCACCTTTCCTTTCCAGGTGTTCATAATAATGAGCACAAAGGTCAGCATGCAGACTGCCCTGCCTACAGAAAAGCACTTGAGAGACTAAAAATCAGAAACAAAGGAGTAATCTTGTACATGATGTCTCTCCCTATAAGTAGCCCTGGTTTCACCTCCATAAACCCACAGGGTGATGGCTCATTCCATCCAGGAAGAAATGTTCCCGATACTCCATTTCGACAGTTTTCTCATGATGGTGTTTCTAAAAGAGAGTTCATGCCACATAGATCATCAAATCGACACAAAACTGTCTCTGATGAAATAAAGTTGCTTAATTATAGCAATTATCAGCAACCACTGACTGGCCAAAACATCGATGACATAGCCTCTGATATTTTACTTCTCAGACAGAAAAAGAGCATATTTCCTTGCTTGAAGCTAAAATTGATCACTTGCTTACAGGACAAGAAGAAGTAAAAGATTATATTATCTTAGCAAGTGAAAAATTAGAAAAAAGGCTAGATGTCCTAGAAAAAATTATGGCCAAAACACAAAATTTAAATAGTAAAAAGAGCCCTGTAAACCAAACTGCATTAGATCTTGCAGCTAAAGGTCATAAAGTCAAACACGAAAGAAGATACTCTTTTGGAATGATGAATATCCAAAAAGATGACCAAAGACCAGAATTATTTTTTGGTCACGAAATAGAAGATCAAGCAGAGCTTCATGAGTTAAAAAAATATGGTCTCCCAGTTCAAACAAATGCCAAATTCCCTCCCAAATAAATTTTTATCGGCATTCTGAATCCCAAAAACAGAAAATATTGGATCCTGAATTCCAAACAACCCTCAGATAACAGGTCCTCCCCCTCCTTTTGATACTGAAATGCCAGATCTTCCTGACACTTCTCCTTCATCAATACCTCTTTCCCTTACTTTCGGAATAAATGGGATGAATAATTTAATCTCCCAAATTCATGACCAACCTGTGTTGAACATACAATGTCAATCTCGCGCCCAAATTAAATCTTCCATCTAGCTTCTATCGAATTGGGTCTTGTACAAAATAACACAGGATAATACAATAACTAGCCCCAACAACTAGCACTCCAGCTATTTGCAGGATTTTCAGGGCTAGCCTCATAATGGTGGCGTTGGAATCCCCAAGAATCCAGAGAAGAGATGTTGAATGCAGAAGATGCGGACCAACAAATTCTTACTGCCCTTGGTAAAGAATTATATGGTCCCGATGAAAATGAATATTATGAACATCTTGCATCTTTATTTATGTCAGCCAGAATCTGTGACCTAGATAAGAGAGTGATGAATATTTTTGCTATATGCAAACATTGTTGATTTCTTCTGGCAATGTTGATAAGCCCGCATATCTGAAACATTACTTGAGAAGCTTTCTTGGCCATGTTCCTGATGTTGTTGAACAACGTCTTAAAGATAAAAACATCTCTCTTTCAGGTCTTTCCCTTTCCCAATTGCATGGATTCATCATGGAAACTTGGAAAGAACATTTTCTGGAGAAAGAGTGGCTAAAGATTTCAAGCGACACTCTTCAATGTTTTCCCTGGGTTTTTGTAAAGATATTGCAAAAATTCCAAATTGGGGGTGTGGCGCCTACAACTGAGGTAACTTCGGGCATGAATCATGTAGATGTAAGAAGAAACAACAGCCCAAATATACTAGTGCACCTAGATTTCATCCAGACAAAGGCTATAAGCATAAAAAAGAGAAGATATTTCAAAAGAAATCCTACTTTAAGAAAATATCTGAAAGTACAGATAAAGAAAAATGTTTCATATGCAGTAAAAAGGGTCACTAGGCTAACAAATGCTCAAATAAAAATAAAAATCCTAGACTTGCTGCCATGTTTTCAAAAGACCTGGATCCAGCATGGTGGGATCTAGCATGGTGTACAGTAGGAGACTACCCTAAAGGTGAAATCGTCTTCTTACCAAAAGAAGGAGATTCCTCTGATTTCGACCCTGCCTTAGATAAATTTGCTCCAAACTCATCTGACTCCTCTTCTTCCGATTCTGATGAAGAAACACATTTAGGAGGTTGCTCTGGTCCTCCTAATTTCAGTTCTTATATGTTCTCTTCCAACCCACTTAAGGTCTCCTCAAAATTTAGGATTGATAAAAGTGACAAAGAATTGTCTGGTACCCCAGTCTATCAATATATGAAAAGAAAAGATCTAAAAGATGAAAATAGAAAGCTTTTAACAAGAAGAAAAGAAAAAGAAAAAATTTCAGATGAAAAAGAGAAATATATCTCTCTAGAAATTAGCAAGAATCCAGCATTCTACCAACCTGCATATTTATACAAAGGCTATCCTGATCATCATGAGGATAGACAAAAGTTCAAAAAAGATAAAGAAAATCTGCTAAGACTACAAATCGAAGATAAGCAGAATTCCCTAAAGAAGCTGGTAAAAGAAATAGAGGAATTGAAAATCATGCTTGAAATAACAATAAGAGAAAAAGACCAGTGCTCTGATGAAGAAATGTGTAGAGCCTATGCCGAAGCATTACAGTCACCAAAAGTTGCAGAAAGTCCAAAACATTCTCAGCACACTAGTGCTTCAAAAACATAAGAATCTCATAATGATGAACCATCACTAGGATCTCTAGGACTATTCATTGGTCTTAAATATTTTATTAAAATAAATTTTTGTCCATCTGAATTCAAATCTTATGAGCTTGATTGTTTGATAGATTCAGGTTTCCTAATGAACTTGGCAAAAGGAAATGTTGTACCATCTTTTTACTAAAAAAACAACAAACGAACCTTGTGTAGCCATTGAAGAAAATCATGTACAGCTCAAAGGACGGGTTCCAGATTTTCCAATAAGCATCAGTGGAATAAAAGAAGTTCTGCATCTCAATAGGATAGACGACCTAAAAGAAGATTGCATCATAGGATCACCCTTCTTGCATAAATCCATCCCCATTACAATTGATGAGCCCAATATGAATTTTTCTTGTACAATAAATGCCAAAAGAGTTTCCACCCCTCTATACTATTATGCTTCTTTCAAATGTAATAATCTTGTTCCCCAATCTAACCCCACTCTCAGTCTTGCAAAACTGTTCAAAATGGAAAGATGCATCGCATATGCAGAAATGCATAAAGAATCTGCGCTCTCCAAAATTTCCTCTAAACTAGAGAAGGATTGCACCTCAGAGTCACCTAATGCATTTTGGACCAAGGAAAAATATTGTCTCCTTACCTTTTAACCCCCTAGAAAAAACAAAAGTTCGAAAACCCTCTGGTGCTCTAGCCTCTTATATCTCCCTCATAAAGAGAATTATGTGCAAATGAAATCAAAGAACTCTTACACAAAGACCTTATAGAACCTTCTAAGAGCCCTTGGACATGCCGAGCATTTGTTGTCAATAAACACTCTGAGATTAAAAACAAAAAAAAACAAAAAAAAAGGAAAACCCAGACTGATTGTGAATTTTAAACCCTTGAACAAAATACTTGAATTAGTCCATTACACTCTGCTTGATAAATCTAGTCTGCTAAAAGAATACCAAGATGCACCATTTTTAGCAAGTCTGACCTGAAGTCTAGTTTTTACCAGATTGAAATTGAAGCAAAAGACAGGTACTAAACTGCCTTTGTTATTCCTCATGGGAAGTATCAATGGAAGGTCCTTCCATTTGGAATTAATAATGCACCATCAGAATTCCATAAAAGAATGGAATATATCTTTAGAGAAAAGAAATGGGCATCAGTGTACATAGATGATATTCTTATTTGTTCCAACAATTTGCAGGAACATTTGAAACATCTTCAAGAATTTTATTCTTTGGTTTTCAAACATGGATTGGTTTTTTCAAAATACAAAATGGAAATTGGCAAAAAGGACATTGAATTTTTTGGATATAAAATAAGTAAAGGACAGGTGGTTCTTCAAGAACATGTCCTAAAGGTTTTTGCTCACTTTCCTAATCAGATCTTAGAAAAATTTCAATTGCAGAGACTGTTGGGAAGCCTAAATTATATTAGACCATTCTACAAAAGACAGGCAGATGACATTCATCTACTGCAGCAACGACTGAAGAAAAATCCCCCAAGATGGAATAAAGATGTGACGGATGCAATAAATCATATCAAAGAAAAAGTAAAACAGCTTCCTCCACTCTCACTACGACAAGGCATGGGTCAAATGGTGATTGAAACAGACGCCTCCAATAAAGCTTGGGGAGGTATTCTCATAGAAAAACATGGTGATCAAGAAGAAATAAGCGGCTATGCTTCAGGAGCATTCAGAAATGCAAAAATCAATTATCCGTCAAGTCAAAAGGAAATTCTCACAGTCAAAAAGACTGTAAATCATTTCAAGCTTTATCTAAAACCTGTCAAGTTCATTGTTACAACAAATATAAAAATAATGCATGGTATATTCAATAATGAAAACTTGTGGCAGAAAATAGTTCTAAGATTCTAAAATGGTTTCTTTGGTTGCAAAACTTTGATTTTGAATTTATATATAAACCAGAATATTTGAATTGTGTTGTTGATATGCTAACCAGAGAAGAATTACAGGGGAAACCTAGCCTCGACATGTTTGGCTATGGAGCATCCAGCTCATCAAACAAAAAATCTAAGCTTCGAAGCTTCAATGATCCCTTGTTAGAGGAAGAAAGAGAACAAAATTTTAATTGTGCCAGCAAAAAGAAAGCAAATAAGTATCTGGCACTCTCCTTGATCCAACAAGTAAATGCCTCTCCTCTTAAATAAAAAATATTGGAGAGATGAGAAATACAAGCCTTTAAAGGTGTAGAAAATTCCATGCACTAGCTTCAGCAACTTAATCACGTTTGGGTGGACACAGCTTATACAGATAATTGATAGAATGCTGGATTCTTGTTAATTTCTGGAGAGACAAATTTCTTTTTTTCTTCTGAAAAATTTTTATTTGCTTTTCTTTTTGTTAAAAACTTTCTTTTTTCATCTTTTAGATCTTTCCTTTTCATATATTGATAGATTGGGGTCTCGGACAATTCTTTGTCAATTTCAGCGATCCTAAATTCTGAGGAGACCCTAAGCGGGTTGGAAGAGAACATATAAAAATTGAAATCGGGAGGACCATAGCAACCTCCTAAATTTTCTTCTTCATCAGAATCAAAATAAGAGGAGTCATATGAGTTTGGAGAAAATTTATCTAAGGCAAGGTCGAAATCAGAGGAATCTCCTTCTTTTGGTAAGAAGACAATTTCACCTTCAGGGTAGTCTCCTGCTACACACCAAGCTAGATCCCACCAAGCTCGATCCAGGTCTTCTGAAAACATGGAAGCAAGTCTAGGATTTTTCTTTTTATTTGAGCATTTGTTAGCCCAGTGACCCTTTTTACTGCAGATGAAACATTTTTCTTTATCTGTACTTTCAGATATTTTCTTAAAGTAGGATTTCTTTTGAAATCTAGGTGCACTAGTATATTTGGGCTGTTTTTTCTTCTTACAACTACATGATTCATGCCTGAAGTGTCATTGGTTGTGGGAACCACACCCCCAATATGATATGGCATTTTTTAAATATCTTTACAAAAACCCAAGGCAAACATTGAAGAGTGTCGCTTGAAATCTTTAGCCACTATTTTCTCCAGACAATGTTCTTTGGCAAGTTTCCATGATGAATCCATGTAATTTGGAAAGGGAAAGACCTGACAGAAGGATGTTTTTATCTTTAAGATGTTCAACAACATCAGGAACATGGCCAAGAAATATTCTCAAGTAATGTTTCAGATATGCGGGCCTATCACCATTGCCAGAAGAAAACAACAATTTTTGCATATAGCAAAAATATTCTTCACTCTTATTTAGGTCACGGATTCTGGCTGACATAAATAAAGATGCAAGATGTTCATAATCTTCATTTTCATCGGGACCATAGAATTCTTTACCAAGGGCAATAAGAATTTGTTGGCCTGCATCTTGTGCCTTCAACATTTCTTTTATGGATTCTTGGAGAATCCAGCGCCACCATTCTGAGGCTAGCCCTGAAAATCCTGCAACCAGCTGGAGTGCTAGTTGTTGGCCAGTTATTGTATTGTCCTGTGTTCTTTTGTACAAGACCCAATTTGATAGAAGCTGGATGGCAGATCTAATTTGGGCGCAAGATTGACATTTTATGTTCAACACAGGTTGATCAGGCATTTGGGAGATTAAATTATTCATCCTGTTTATTTCGAAATTAATAGAACAAGGTACCGATGAAGGAGAAGTGTCAGGAAGATCTGACATTTTAGTATCAAAAGGAGGGGGAGGACCTGTTATCTAAGGATTGTTTGGATTTGAGGATCCAATATTTTCTCTTTTTGGGATTCAGAATGCTGATAAATATTTATTTGGGAGGGCATTTAGCATTTGTTTGAACTGGGAGACCATATTTTTTAACTCATGAAGCTCTGCTTGATCTTCTATTTCGTGACCAAAAAGGAATTCTGGTCTTTGGTCATCTTCTTGGATACTCATCATTCCAAAAGAGTATATTTTTTCATGTTTAACTTTATGACCTTTAGCTGCAAGCTCTAATGCAGTTTGGCTTACATGGCTCTTTTAACTATTTACATTTTGTGTTCTAGCCATCATTTTTTCTAATTTTTTGCTTGCTAAGATAATAGCAGCTTTAACTTCTTCTTGTCCTGCAAGCAAGTGATCAATTTTAGCTTCGAGCAAGAAAATATGCTCTTTTTATGTCTGAGCTTTTTGCCTGAGAAGTAAAATATCAGAAGCTATGTCATTGATGTTTTGGCCAGTCAGTTGTTGTTGATATTTGCTGTAATTAAGCAACTTTATTTCATCAGAGACAGTTTCGTGTACATTTGATGATCTATGTGGCATGAACTCTCTTTTGGAAAGACCATCATGAGCAAACTATCAAAATGGAGTATCAGGAAGATTTCTTCCTGGATGGAATGAGGTATCGCCCTGTGGGTTTGTGGAGGTGAAACCGAGGCTACTTCTAGGGAGAGACATCATGTACAAGCTTACTCCTTTGTTTCTAATTTTTAGTTTCTCAAGTGCTTTTCTACAAGCAAGGCAGTCTACACTTGTGCTCATTGTTATGAACACCTGAAAAGGAAAGGTAGGAAGAAGAACAGGGTTCAAACAAGGCTGTTTTTTCATAAGTATTATTCACAAAGAAGGATCTTACAAGAGGCGGAGAAAATTGGGGAGAAGAAAACCCTTCAGGAAATTTAAAAGAGTTTGAAAATCTGTCAAATACAAGGGATTTAGGAATAGAGAGTTGTTTGTTTATATTTTTTTCAAAGTCTCTTAACTCTCTGTATCTTACATAACTCTCTGTATCTTACCTCCCATTGCTTTGGGTAACTGATGCCAGTCCAGTCAAATGTGATAGGTGTAGAATTTTTTGACTTATCAATTTCTACCATACTTGGTAGGTGTAGAATTTTTTGACTTATCAATTTCTACCATACTTAAGGGAATCATTTCCAAAGCGGATGACAACCAACGATTTAAGCTGAAATATTTTGGACCCAGTGTCCATTTTAAATCTTAAGGGACGAATATAGGCCTTGAGTAAATCATAGATGTAGGTGTCATCAAAGCTAACAAAATACATTTTAAGCTGAATGATTTTGGAGCTAGTGTTCATTTTAAATCCTAAGAGACGAAAATAGGCCTTGATTAAATCATAAATGTAGGGTCATCAAGGATGACAGAATACTTAGGAAAGATAATACCAAAAAATGGGCCATCGTGCAAGGGTCTGTCAAAACCTCCAATTAAAGCATCAGCAAAATCTAAGTGGTGGGTATCCAAAACACAACACAGAAAAAACATTCATATAGGGTCGTACTAACGGACTAATTTCTAATTTGACATCTCCTAAATGCGCATATTTGTAACCTTTTGTTTTTGCCCGGTCAATTTGGTCTTTGTCAATTAAATTAATCTGAATGGGCTCTTCCTTGTCAGTGAAGGTGATGTCCCAAGAACTGATTTTAGTTTGTGTGCAGGATTTATACTCCCACCATTTCATTTTATAAACCTCAGAAGGTAAGATTTCAGGCAGTTTCCAGTCAAAGAAAAGTATTGTATCATCGATGTTTATTATGGATGATGAAGCTCCAAGAGTCTGAAAGGGATATTTTCTTTCAGCCAAAGAAACAATAGTTTCATCTGTAGATTGGAAGTCCAGGGATGTAAGCCATACAAAGTCCATTGAAGGATCCATGGAACACTTACCAGAATCGGATAGTAAAAGAATAGTTTGGGGCTTAAGGATATCCTACAAATCTCCCAAGAGACAATAGTAGTGAATTTACAGTGTCTGTAACTTGGACTATAACCACAAAAATCTCAAACAGACTTTGATATCACAACTATTCCACACAAATACTTTTACATAAATAAAATAACTTTGTTCCCATATTGCTTTAGACACAAAAAGATTTCTCGAATATCAGAGTAAAATTTGATTATAAGAGCTTCTGAAAATTACAAATGTCGCATTGGCTCTGATATATAATCAATTACACACAACAAGCCAATAACATAATACATGTATCTAAATTTAATTTTTTTTAATTTTATAAAAAAAATGTAATGTTTGAAAATATTTATGTAGAATAATTTTAAAATATTTTTTTATTAAAAATAATTAGTGATATTGTGTAGTTATTATATTGTATCAATAAAATTGTAAATATTTTCCAAAGAAATATATATTGAATTAAAATAAGTTAATTGAAAAACTATATATTCATGTTAAAATTTATTGATTCTTGAGCAATCATTTGTTTTTTTCATGTAAAAATAATCATAATTCAAAATATTAATGAAATATTTAACCATGTTGTTTATTTGGCAAAACATATAATCTTCAACTAAGTTTATTTTCAAATAAAATTAATGTTCTTATTCGATTGAAATCAATAAGTTTTTCGATAACTATTAAAAATGTTATAAGAAATCAAGTCCAATCATTTTATTGATGATGATGATGGTGGTTAACATCCACTCAGACCAAACTTTGGTCTATCGAACCCAAAGAAATGCATTATTTAGTTTGTTTTAAAATTGTATTTCTATGCTCAAAGAGATTGGAAAGAAGCATCTCAAGCTCATTATAATTTTGACAAGTTAAAAAGTTGGGAAGGTCAAAATTACAACAATGATTATGAAACTGAGATCTAATGTGGTTGTACGCAGAGCATTCTAAGAGGAAGTGTTTTTCATCCTCAATGTTCATATTCTCATAGAGATGGCAGATCCTTTCTACCCATGATGTTTTAGGAATTGCCCAAGGACCAGTTTCACTATGATGTTCATAAGAGTCTGTTCTTATCTTAGCTATATTAATTTTCTTCTTTCAATTAATTAAAACTGAGAGATACTTTTGATCTTCTAGAGTAGGGTTAATAACCTCCTTATAATATCTTAGTTTTCTTTTATCCTCTAAATCTTTCTCACATCACATTTTCTCCTTAAACTTGGAAGTGACAACATTTTTAATGTTATTTATATTTTGCAATGCAACATTTTCGTCGATATCCCAATGATTTAACCAAGCCCTGATATCTTTATACCAACCTCGCTTGAGCCTTACATGGTTTTGGCTGAAATTTAAAGCTAGTTTAGGAAGTCTATGGTCTCCCATCTTATTGATTTTGTGCTTGTACAACAGAAGCCTAGTCATAGTTGGGCTCTCTATCGAGGAAAGACCCACTTCTATAAGGAGAATAGGTCTCCCATGTTATTGATTATGTGCTTGTACAACAGGAGCCTAGTCATAACTAGGCTCTCGATCGAGGAAAGAACCACTTCTACAAGGAAAATAAGGTAGGGTATATTGCTTTTAATTTTGAGGTTATATGTTATAAAACGTTTCTGAATTTAACATTAATGGCGGATACTGTGTTGTGTTGGGAGTGTTTATGAATTTGTTCAATCTTTCTCCAGGGTTTTCTAGAGATGCTGCAACCCCAAACCTCACACCCATACAAAATAACGTGAGTGACTAAATTTTCAAAAAGGAACTTCTTTTTATCCCACATCACAAGGTTTGTTGTTTTACAATTATTTTTAAGATCAAAATAAGCTTTCCACCCTCCATTGATATTTTTCTTAATGCTATAGTTCCAGTTGAGCTTGTGATGAATATAAATTCCTACGTATTTGTAAGAAGACACTTCCTCCACGTTGTTATTGTCATACACAAAATTAACGTAAGTGTCCTTAGATTTGATAATCATAATTTTTGTTTTCTCAGTATTAACAATCATACCCATGGTAGAGAAAAAATCCTTAAGAAGCCTTCGTTGCTTATCAAGATCAGATGGACACCTTGCAAGAACAATATCGTCAGTATAGAGAAGGATGATGACTATTCTAGCTAATATCGTGGCAGCACAGCCTGATTCCTCTATGCAACCTTCTAGCTTATCTATGTAAATGCCAAAAATGGTGGGGGACAAAGGGAAACCTCGTTTAACTCCGATATTACATTTAATATTTTTCAACCACCCCTCGTTTGTCTTAAACTTAGTAATGACATTCTAGTATAACCTTATTGCAGCAGCCCCCAACTCGAAAAGAACCTTTAACTCTCTAATCTATTCCATAGGTTATTTCTAGGTACCGTATCAAAAACCTTTGTAAAGTCCACAAAGCAACATAAGAGATTGGATTTATCATTGCGACACTCCTCCACAATTATCTTAAGTGTAACGATATGGTCCGTTGTAGAGTGTTTCCTTCTAAAACCTACTTGACCTTTGGCCCGCTCACCATCACTTTCAAAATCCAATTGCAGATCTTTTCCAAAATAATACCGTATAACTTGGCTAAGAGAGAGATAAAGATAATTGTCTAGTAATTAGAGGTGTTGTTTATATCCCCACTTCAAAAAAATAGGAATAGTGAAGCTTTGCGTCCAAGGTTTAGGGAACCCTTCCTTGACTGGTTGATTGAAATACCTCCAATTTTTAAGATTTTTGCCTGGTAACCTTTGATGTCCTTGGATTTTCCATTTGCCAAACACTTAACCCAAAAATCAATGTCTTATAATGGGAAAACTTCTTCCATTGTGCAGCAGGGTTTCAAAGTTATCTATGCCATTCAATGATTCATAAAGCTTTTTGACATAGGAATTCCAATTGTGTAAAGAAATTCTACTATTATCTTTAGTTTTTCTTAGGATCCACCTTAGAGAGGTGTAAAAGATTTTTTTGTCTTTTACAAATATATTAATAAAGTTACAATAAATTATTAAAAATATATACAAATTCATATTAAAAATTTCATTGATCATTTAATGCAATATATAATGTTAATATTTAAAAAATAGAAATAATGAAGCTTTGAGTCCGAGGTTTAGGGAACCCTTCCTTGACCGCTTGATTAAAAGACCTCCAATTTTTAAGATTTTTGCCTGGAAACCTTTGATGTCCTTGGCTTTTCCATTTGCCAAAAGCTTCACCCAAAAATCAATGTCTTATACTGAGAAAATTTCTTCCGCAGTGGGGTTTGAAAGTTATCTATGCCATTCACGGATTCATAAAAGCTTTTTGAGATAGGAATTCCAATTGTGTAAAAATATTCTATTATTATCTTTAGTTTTTCTACTTAAAATATGCCTTCAAAATTTCTTAGGATCCACCTTAGAGAGGTGTAAGAGACTTTCTTAGCTTTTACAAATATATTAATAAAGTTACACTAGAGTATTAAGAAAATATACAAATTCGTATGAAAAATTTCATTGATCATTTAATGCAATATATAATGTTAATATTTTTAAATTGTGATTGCACCATCATTGAGTTGTATTAATAAATAAACAAAAAATTTGTAATAAAATATACAATTATGAAAATAAATCAAATAAAGAATAATTTTATTTTAAACTTCCATTTTAAGTAAATTAAAAATAACATAATCTGCTTTTTAAATAATTTAATACAACTGTTAAAATTTCAAAAAACAAATTACACATTTAAAATTAAATAAAACCATATGCTAAAAATATTGATCTAAATAATAATCTTCCCTACTTATATGTATTTATAATCATTTTATTAATAAAGACAAGAATAACAAATAACATAATCTGTTTTTAAAATAATTTAATATAACATAATGTTAAAATTTACTCATTTATCTAATTGATATAGGTTAATAAATTTTAAAAATTTTAAAAAACATATTACACATTTAAAATTAAATAAAACTATGTTAAAAATATTGATCTAAATAATATTTCTTGCTTATTATAGGTTAATAAATTTTAAAAAATTTTAAAAACATATTACACATTTAAAATTAAATAAAACTATGTTAAAAATATTGATCTAAATAATATTTTTTGCTTATATGTATTTATTGCTTATATGTATTTATAATCATTTTATTATTAAAGATAAGAAAATTTCTAAGATATATGCTAAAAAATAAATCAAATAAAAAAATATATAAATTTATATTAATGCAACATATATAATATTTAATTAATTTAATGCAACATAATGATGATGATGATGATGATGATGGTTAACGTCCCGTGACACCAAACTTTGGTCTATTGGACCTAAAAAAGAGAATTAATTAGTTTGCTTTAAAGTTATATTTCTATGCTCAAAGAGCTTGGAAATAAGTGTCCCGAGCTTACTATAATTTTGACAGGCTAAAAGGCTAAGAAAGTCGGTATTGCAACAAAGATTATGAAACTGGTATCTAATGTGGGTGTACACAAAGCACTCTAAGAAGAAGTGATTTTCATCTTCAATGTTCTTACTCTCACAAAGGTGGCAGATCCTTTCTACCCATGGTGTTTTAGAGACTGTCCAACGACCAGTTTCACTATGAAGCTCATGCGAGTTCGTTCTTATCTTAGCTATGTTAATTTTTTTCTTAGTACTGATCAAAACAGAGAGATACTTTTGATCTTCTAGAGTAGGGTTGATGACCTCTTTATAATATCTTAATTTTCTTTTAGCCTCAAGATCTTTCTCACACCACAATTTTTCTTTAAACTTAGAAGAAATAATATTTTTAATGTTATTAATATTTTGCAAAACAACATTTTCATCGATCTCCCAGTGATTTAACCAAGACCTGGTATCTTTATACCACCCACGCTTAAGCCTTAAGTGGTTTTGGTTGGAGTTTAAAGCTATCTTAAGGAGTCTATGGTCTCCCATGTTATTCA
>LPNX010004448.1:163245-201426 GCA_001517045.1 Pseudotsuga menziesii | reverse complement strand
GTCATAGCTAGGCTCTCGATGGGGGAAAGACCCACTTCTATAAGGAGAATAGGATAGGGTGTATTGTTTTTTATTTTGAGGTTACAAGTTATAAAACGCTTCTGAATTTGCTCAATCTTTCTCCAGGATTCTCTAGATATGCTGCAACCCCAGACCTCACACCCATACAAGATGACAGGAGTGACTAGAGTTTCAAAAAGGAGCTTCTTTTTATCCCACATCATGAGGTTTGTAGCTTTACAGTTATTTTCAAGACCAAAGTAAGCTTTCCACCCTCCGTTAATCCTTTTCTTAATGCTATAGTTCCAGCTGAGTTTGTGATGAATATCAATTCCTAGGTACTTGTAAGAAGACACTTCTTCCAAGTTGCTATTGTCATACATAAAATTAGCGTATG
The DNA here is from genome assembly GCA_001517045.1 of Pseudotsuga menziesii. Lineage (NCBI taxonomy): Eukaryota > Viridiplantae > Streptophyta > Pinopsida > Pinales > Pinaceae > Pseudotsuga > Pseudotsuga menziesii. The sequence continues at coordinate 201,029 of LPNX010004448.1, read as the reverse complement.
TATCATTCTTGGATTTGATAATCATAACTTTTATTTTGTCAGTGTTAACAGTCATACCCATGTTAGAGTAGAAATCTTTGAGGAGTCGAAGCTGCTTATCAAGATCTGAAGAACACCTTGCCATAAGGACAATATCGTCAGCATAAAGAAGAAGGATGATGACTATTCCAGCTAAGACCAACACAACCTGCTTCTTCTAAACAACCCTCTAACTTATCAATGTAAATGCCAAAAAGAGTAAAGGAGAGGGGGCAACCTTGCTTAACTCCGATATTACACTTAATATCTTTCGACCACCCCTCATTGCTTTTAAACTTGGCAATTACATTCTCATAGAGCCTTATCACGGCAGCTCTCAGCTCGAAAGGAACCTTAAGCTCTTCTAACCTATTCCAAAAGTTATTTCTAGGTACCGTATCGAAAGCCTTTCTAAAGTCCACAAAGCAGCAAAAGAGATTGGATTTATCATTGCGACACTCCTCCATAATGATCCTAAGTGTAATAAGGTGGTCCGTTGTTGAGTGATGCCTTCTAAAACCCGCTTGGCCTTTAGCCCGCTTACCTTCACTTTCAAGCCAAATGCTGATTTTATTTTCCAAAATAATACCATATAACTTGGCTAAGAGGGGGCTTATCATAATAGTTCGATAATTTGAGGGGTTATTTGTATCCCCGCTTTTAAAAATAGGGATAATGAGGCTCTGAGTCCAAGGTTTAGGGAACCCTCGAGTCCAAGGTTTAGGGAACCCTTGCTTGATTGCTTGATTAAAAATCTTGTGGATGTGAAGAATGAGGACAGGACCTCCAATTTTTAAGATTTCTACCTGGTAGCCTTCAATGTCCTTAGCTTTTCCATTAGCCAAACGCTTAACCCCAAAATCTATGTCTTTCAAAGAGAGAACTTCTTCCATTGTGAGGGTTTCAAAGTGGTCTATGACATTTGGGGAGTCATAAAGCTTATTAAGATAGGAATTTCAGTCGTGCAGAGAAATTTTAATATTATCTTTAGTTTTTCTAGTTAGAATTTGCCTCCAGAATTTCTTAGGGGCCGTCTTAGAGAGGTGTAAGAGATTGTCTTGCCTTTTGTCAATATATTGCCTTCTTTTTCTTTTTAGTAAGGGCTTTGTAATTTTTTATCTTGTTAATTTTAAGAGATTCATCAAGAGCTTCCTTAATCTCTCTTCTCACATTTTTACGATCAGTATCATACCAAGGGTTGGCTTTTCTATTCCTTTTATTACAAAAAACTTCAATTGAGAACTTGTTAATGGAATAAGAGAGGGTTGTGGTAAAATCATAATAAAGGTCTTCAATGTTATCTGTACTTGATAAAGGAAGCAAATTAATTTTTAACTCATTTATAAAAAGATCTTGTTTATTCCTATCAAAGATCAAAGTTTTTTTGGTTATAAGGATTATCCTCTATGGGATCTCTATGGATGGCATAGTTGAGAGTTACCATTAAAAGTTGATGATCCGAATCAGGCTCATGGTCGTTTAGAACGTCCAAATTTATTATATCGTTGTATAAAGAAATATCAGAAATAACATAATCTACTACACTGCTACCAAGCCCATGGATACAGGTCACCTGGCTAGAGCTGGGACTACGCTGCTACCAAGCCCATGGATACAGGTCATCTGGCTAGCGCTAGGCCACTTCGTTAGACCGTTGAAAATTATGAGATCTTGAGAACTACAGAGCTTGATTAACTTAGACCCAAACAAATTTTCCCCTAAATCTACAGAGCTTCTATTGTACCTGCTAGCTAAAGTAAGGTCTTCATCTAACCAAAATCTATGTCTTTCAAAGAGAAAACTTCTTCCATTGTGAGGGTTTTAAAGTGATCTATGACATTCGAGGAGTCATAAAGCTTATTAAGATAGGAATTCCAGTCGTGCAGAGAAATTTTAATGTTATCTTTAGTTTTTTTAGTTAGAATTTGCCTCCAGAATTTCTTAGGGGCCGTCTTAGAGAGGTGTAAGAGATTGTCTTGCATTTTGTCAATATATTGCCTTTTTTTTCTTGTTAGTAAGGGCTTTGTAATTTTTTATCTTGTTAATTTTAAGAGATTCATCAAGAGCTTCCTTCATCTCTCTCCTCGCATTTTTACAATCAGTATCATACCAAAGGTTGGCTTTTCTATTCCTTTTATTACTCGAAACTTCAATTGAGAACATGTTAATGGAATAAGAGAAGGTTGTGGTAAAATTATAATAAAGGTCTTCAATGTTGTCTGTACTTGATAAAGGAAGCAAATTAATTTTTAACTCATTTATAAAAAGATCTTGTTTATTCCCATCAAAAATCAAGTTCTTCTGGTTATAAGGATTAGCCTCTATGGGATCTCTATGGATGGCATAGTTGAGAGTTACCATTAAAGGTTGATGATCCGAATCAGGCTCATGGTCATTTAGAACGTCCAAATTTATTATATCGTTGTATAAAGAAATATCAGAAATAACATAATCTACTACGCTGCTACCAAGCCCATGGATACAAGTCATCTGGCTAGAGCTGAGCCACTTCGTTAGACTGTTGCAAATTATGAAATCTTGAGAACTACAGAGCTTGATTAACTCAGACCCAAACAAATTTTCCCCTAAATCTACAGAGCTTCTATTGTACCTGCTAGCTAAAGTAAGGTCTTCATCTAACCAGAGAAGATTAGGGTTGGAATAATTGCTTAAGAGAATAGCTTGGTTGTTAGAAGTTCTAGCATTAAAATCGCCCATTAAAAGGATATTACCTTCATTCCTAAGTCTAGAAATATCATTCTCTAGCCCATTGTAAGGACATTTTTTATCCAAATTGTTCTTATAGAAGTTAGAGTTAATAGAAGCAAAATAGCATATAACTATATAGGTTTTTCTATTGTTGATGTTAGTGATTTCTATCCACATATACTGGTTGTGAAAGTCTTTTTTATAAAGCCTAGCATGGGGGGTGATGTTCTTCTTAATGTAACACGCTATACCCCCAACGCCTCTGCGAGAGGATCGCTTGTTCCAGATTGACCAAAGCACAAAACCATCTATGTTAAGGACCCTAGATTCTGCGTGCTCCCAAGTTTCAACTAACAAAATAATATCAACTTCATTCGAGATCCAACTTAGCTTGGGGCCTTTGTTCCATGGAAAGCCCCGACAGTTCCAAGAAATAATCTGGAGCATTTTGAATTGCTATTTATTACTATCTTTTTGGTTTCTATCTCGAATAGCAGCGTTCCTATTTCTGATTATTGCCCATTTTCCTTCCTTCCTGGCTTTTTTTACCTTTTGAACCTCCTTTCTTAATTCATAACATGAGTATTGTGTGTATAATCAACTACACAAAACAACAAAACACTATACAACATAATAAAAAAATTATTTTGTAATTTTAAACTGTTCTTTTTATGATAATTTTAACTTTAAAACAAAAAATTATAAAATTATGCTAAGATTATAATATTGGGAAGTTTTAAAAAAAAAAAAAATCAATATAAACTATGTAACAAATAGAAAAAATTTAAACCTGTCATGAATTATTTTGATTTTTAAAATTTATTTTATTGAAACTAATTATTTTCAAAATATAAAGTTTGACCATATTGATTTGAAATATATTATTTATTTTGAAAAATTTGCTTATATTAATAATATATAATAGTAACTTTGAAAGAAAATATTTAAAACCGTTGTATAAAATTTAAAATTGTTGTGAATTATCTAATTTTTAAAATTTATTTTTTTAAAACTAATTATTTTCCAAATATAATGTTCCGATCATATTATTTATTTAAAAAAAATTACTTATATTTTTTTATAAATTATTATTTTTATGATAATTTCAACTTTAAAACAAAAAATTATAACATTAACAAGTTTGGAAAGAAAAACACTCTTTTTTTAATATATAATATCAATTTTAATTTAAAACTGTTAAATAATATGAATTTTATGATGAACATTTTAAAATGATAAAATTGTAAAATGTGAAAAAGTATAAAATTGTAAACTGTGAATTAAGTTTAAATGTTAAGAAAACTAATTTTACAAATAATATGAATTTGTAAAATTGTATAGAGAACCAAACATTGTTATTTTATGATAATTTGAAATTTAAAATAAAAATTATAGAATTGTGGAGTTTAAAATTTATAAAATTGTAAAGTGAAAAAAACACACATTTTTTTATGACTTGATAACACTGCAAATTTTTTCAAAAACATATATTATACATTTAAAATTAAATAAAATTACATATTAAAAATAATTGATTTAAATAATACTCAAGTGTGAGCTATATATATTAAAATTAAATTAATAAAAAAAATACAACTTTATATTAAAAATACATTGAATTTTGAACTAATTTAATGTAACATATAAATAACATTGTAAATTTATAATTTCTTGTTCATATATTTACAAGTTCATTTTTTATTTTAAGTTTCATTACATATATATAAATTTATAATTTTTTGTTTATAAATTTATAAGTTCATTTTTTATTTTATGTTTTGAATGTGTAAACTGATTTTTAAAATTTGTTTTATTAAAGAATTATATTTAAAATATGAAGTTTATGATAAATATTGGTTTGAATAACATTTTTAATTTTTTTAAAAATGATTTTTTTATAAATTGTCATTTTTATTATAATTTGAACTTTCAACAAAAATTAAAAATTGTCTAGTGTGAAAATTGTAACATTGTAAGGTTAAAAAGAAAAATTGTTTATAATAAAACTTTATAATAAACAAAAAAAATACATTAAAAATTAAAATTGTTATATAACAGGGTTTCAATCATCATTATCATTATCATCATCATCAAAAACTAAAGTTGTTATATAACATTGTCTCAATCATCATTATCATCATCATCAAAAATTAAAGTGGTTATATAAAATAGCATTTTTATGACTTAACATTGCAATTTTTTTCAAATACATATATTATACATTTAAAATTAAATAAAATTACATGTTAAAAATTATTGATTTAAATAATACTTCATACTTATATATATTATGAGCTACATTGTAATTAAATAATCATTTTATTAATAAATAAAAATTAATCAAGTTCAAAAAATATATATTGAAATTAAATTAATAGAAAATATACAATTTTATATTAAAAATACATTGATTTTGAACTAATTTAATACAACATACAATATAACACTAGTATTGTGTGTATAATCAACTACACAATATAACAACATAACAAGACACAACAATAACATTACATATATATGTAAATTTATAATTTCTTGTTTATAAATTTATAAGTTCATTTTTTTATTTTAAGGTTTTGAATGTGTAAACTGATTTTTAAAATTTGTTTTATTAAAAAAATTATATTTAAAATATGAAGTTTACCACAAATATTAGTATGAATATATCTTTAAATTTTTTTTAAATGATTTTTTTTTAAAATTGTCATTTTTATTATAATTTGAACTTTAAAACAAAAATTAAAAATTGTTTAGTGTGAAAATTGTAACATTGTAAGGTTAAAAAAAAATTATGTTTATAATAAAACTTTATAATAAACAAAAAACATTAAAAATTAAAGTTGTTATATAACAAGGGCTCAATCATCATTATCAAAAAATTAAAGTTGTTATACAACATGGTCTTCCTCATCATCCTTATCATCACCTTTGTAATCGAAAATTATAAAATTTTGAACTGTGACAAATTATAAAATTGTAAAGAATGAAAATTATAAAATTTTGAAGTGTGACTATTATAATATTTGAAGTTTAAAATAAAATTATGTATAATATGAAATTTGTAGGAAATAGAGAAATTAAAAATTGTTATAGAATATGAATTTAAAACAAAATTTATTTCAAGTTTTGAATGTGTAAACTAGTTTTAAATTTTGTTTTATTAAAGAATTATATTTAAAAATTGTTAAGTGTTAAAATTGTAACATTGTCAGGTTAGAAAAAAAATTATATCCAAAATGAAACTTTATAATAAACAAAAAAAAATATTAAAAATTAAAGTTGTTTTAATAACATATGGGCTCAGTCATAGTCATCATATTTGTAACAAATAAAATTAAATTAAAACTTGTTATATAATATGAATTTAGAAAAAAAATTATAAAACATAAGAATTATAAAATTGTGAAATGTAAAAATTATAACATTGTGAAGTTGAAAAAAATGATTATGTATAATATGAAATTTGTAACAAATAAAATAATAAAAATTATTATAAAATATGAAATTTGTAACAAAAATTTTAAATTGTTATTAAGTTAAAAAAATTCATAAAAATGTTAAAGAAATAAAACTAAGTTATTTATACGATAATTTAAAGTTTAAAACAAAAATTGTAAAATTCCAAAAATTATAACATTGTGAAGTTAGAAAAAACAATTGTGTATAATATGAAATTTGTAACAAAAAGAAAAAAAATCATAAATATATTAAAGGAATAAAACTTAGTTATTTATGTGATAATTTGAAATTTAAAACAAAAATTATAGAATTGTTAAATCCTAAAATTATAACATTGTTAAGTTTGAAAAAAATTTATGTATGACATGAAATTTGTAACAAACCAAAATATTTAAAATTGTTATATAATATTAACTTTGGAACAAAAAATTTAAAAATGTTGTAAAAGTGTGAAAGAAAAAAACTTTGTTAATTTTTTATGATAATTTGAAATTTAAAACAAAAATTATGAAATTGTGAAATGTGAAAATTATAAAATTGTAAAGTTTAATAAAAACTATTTTATAAATAATATAAATTTTGTAAAAATAAAAACATAAACTGATATATAATATAAATTTCTAATAAATATTTTAAAATTGTTGAAATTAAAAATCATATTGAGATAAAAACTCAACTTGTTTTTATGATAATTTGAACTTCAAAATAAAATTTATAAAATTGTGAAGTGTGAAAACTATAAAATTATTAAGTGAAAAAAAATCTGTTTCTTTTAATAATATGAACTTTGTAAAAATAAATAAAAATTTTAAATAATGTGAACTTTTAAAAAAAAATTGTTAAAAGTGAAAAAAAATAATTTATTTTGAAATTTGACATTTTTTATATATTTTAAGTCTTTAAAACAACTTTTTTTAAATATATTATTTGAAAAAGATGCATAATAAAATAATAGTAATAATAGAACACACAATTTAAAAGCTAAAAATACAATCACAAGGCAATAAAAAGACTCTTTCAAGATAGCTTTGGCCTAAGCTATCTTTGAAAGCTAAAAAGACAATCACAAGGCAATAAAAAGACTCTTTCAAGATAGCTTTGGCCTAAGCTATCTTTGAAAGCTGTGAGAAGGGGGCAAAGTCCCTCCCCTAAAAAAATAATAATGATTTTATTGATGTATAATGTTTGAGATTGCAGTTACAAAATATGATTACAATTTTTCAAAAGACTCTACCATCTACCTTCCTTATTATATATTATTTTTTCTCAAAACACCCTCGAATACTCTCTCTATGTGCCTTCTTTTATCAAAATATGATTACAATTTTCCAAAGAACCTTCTATCTACCCCTTATACAATATGATTATTCTTTCTCAAAACACCTTTAACACATGGGCAAAAGCAGTCTCCATCTCCATCTCAATCTCCATGGGCAATAGCAATCTCTACCTTTAACACCTTTTAACTGGACATAAAAGCAGTCTCCATCTCCATCTCCATCTCCATCTCCATGGACCTTTAACAACTTTTAACTGGACATAGGCCGCAGTAATCTCCATCTCCATATACTCCTATTTCACATAAAAAGAGATTGTTAAAAATATAATAAAATTCTATTTTAAAAAATTAATAATAAAAAATAATTTTAAAATATCTTTTTTAGCTGTAACCCAAAAGACAGTTAAATATACATAATTAAAAATCAGTCCATTTATACTATACCTCTTTATATATTACTTTTTATCAAAGTAAACTCCAATGTTTTCTAAAGCCTAGTTGAAAAATAAAATAAAAAAATTACAATTATAATAAGAAATTATTTTTAAATAATAAAAAATAGCAATAAAAATCAATATATTATATTATTCACCAAACATATTACATGAAATATAGTAATAAATTACAAAATCAATCAACTAAAATTAATATCATTGAACTACCATCTATACCAATCTATTAAAAACAAATCACTAAAAAGGACAAGTAATGGAATGTCATGAAGTATCTAACAAACAAGTAATATACCAATCTATTAGAAACAAATTACTGGAAAGGACAAGTAATAGAATGTCATGAAGTATCTAACAAACAAGTAATATACCAATCTATTAGAAACAAATTACTGGAAATGACAAGTAATCAAAGGACAAGTAATCAAATGTCTTGAAGTATCTAACAGACAAGCAATTGGATATAATGGAGTATGGTCTTACAAAAACAGGACTTCAATAACTATTTATAATCAATTTAATGTAATTATATGAAATTAATTGGTAATCTATTTCAAAGTATATAAATAAAGTATAATTAATAAAATTACATAATAAAAAATAAAACTAATAAATTAATTACAAAGATGTATAAAAAACACAAATAAATGAAATTTAAAATATCATTAAAAGAACGCAAACCTAAAAAAACAAAAACATAAATAACTGAAGAATATTCAAAAAGCAAACATGCAAAAAATCAGCATAGACCAACACCCCCACCAAAAGACAAGAATCTCAAATGCCAACTATACGACAGAGAATATTAAATATCAGCGAGCATCAAATGTCACCCACCCAAGGTTTTTATTAAGCAAACCCGCAAGGTAAAAGGGGCTGCCACAGGCCCACAGTAACACCTGCAATACGATTCTTTGGCAAGGGTAAAAAGGGAAGCCATAAGCCCTCACAGAAGGTTTCAGGCCGAAGAAAAATAAAAATAAAACTTAATACATACGCATACGAAAAAGAAAAAAAATAATGCAGATGGTTTCAGGCCGAAGAAAAAATACAAAAACTTAATACATACGAAAACCCAAACTCTACAATGATTGAGCACACTTTTGAGATTTTATCGTCTAATTTGGGCTTGAGATGGTTTCATCGTCTAATTTGGGCTTGAGATGGTTTCAAGCCCAAATCTATTGCCTGAGAAAAAACAATGTAGTAAAATAAAACCCAATCAATAGTGGAATATATTAATAATTTGAGCTGGAGATGGTTTCAAGCTATACTACTTATCTATTGCAGAGAAAAAACAATGTAAAAAAACAAAACCCAATCAATACTAAAATATATTAATAGTGGTTTTAGGATACCACTTAAAACAATGTAAGCATATAAAACCCAATCAAATGTTTGTTTGTTGTAATAAAGCAAGTAAACCGGTCTGGTTGATGCACATTCCACAAAATGCCATGCCCGGGGTTGATTGCTACCTTGTTATTCATCCTTATTCATCCTTATAATATTAATAATGAGAAAAAAAATAAAAACCTCAACAGGAAAGATAATTAAAACTAACCAGCAATGGCCAAAACCCTAAGCAGCTGCTTGTAGCTTTGCACCTGCAATCGGCCCAAACCGTTGGTTGGTCTTGCAGCGCTGCATCTTCTCTTCAAAACAAAATCAAACATAATAAGATATTAATAGAAAGTAGCAATAAATTTTCTGAATAGATGAAATGTTCCAGCAATAAATTTTCCATCTATAAATTTAATAACAAAATAAAACATATAAACCTTTTGAGCCACATCGAATTCTCCATCTCTGCAACATAATCTTCCCTCTCCATTCCAATCGATCAAACACAATATTCCCTCTCCACTCCAACAAACCAGACGCAGCACAACAATAATAATAAACAAAAATCCAGAGGCAGAACAAAAAAAAATGGAAGAAAAAAAAAACCTAAATCTAAAACCAAGTCAAACCACAACCACAGAAATAATCAATAAAAACCTGAAATAAAAAATGCATGGCCATGCTGAAAGTAACAGAGAAAATCCAAACTAACAAAAATCCATGAAATCTCAAAATATGTTCCTCTCTACCCTCAAATTTTCTTCAAATATTTAATGTCCTTCTGATTATCTTATCCTAGTCCAGAACGAGAAATGCAGCAGCAGCTGAATCCAATTTTCTTTCTCCCTCTCATTTTCTTATCCCGGGCCAGAAATGCCGCTCCTCTCCAATGTTCTTCAAACAAAGAACCTCACGCGTCTTTTCTTTCTCATAGCCACCTGACAATGATACTGGGTTTTAGAAATAAATTTACCATGGTTCGAAATCCGCTTAAACGGGCATATTCATGCACGTTTTCCGATGAGTACAGTTAAGTAAATTTTCAAATGATGTACAGCCTGGCATAGTACCGTTACAGCCTTGTACAACCTGGCATAGTACCGTTACAGCCTAGCACCAGCTTTTTTTAAGTTCGTTTTATGCTTTTGGTAAATTTTATTTTTTAACAAGATGTTAAGAAATAATATTGAAAGTAAATTTTATGTTTTAACTAAATGATAAGAAATAACAGTGAAATTCTTTATTGTTTTGTGGTTGCACGATTTGATTTCGTATTTTCATCAATTTTATTTTCTTTATTAACCAAGAACTATTTTCTTCTAAATTCTTTATTAACTAAGAACTATTTTCATTAAAATTATTTCGCATCATATGTATTTTCTTTATAAAATACATAAATTTATTTTATATGAATTGATTTCACATATTCTAAAATTTATTAATATCTTTATACTTCAATTTATTTTGCTTAATAATTTTAATAACTTATATCTATAATATCAATTATATTTAATCTAAAAAATTGCCAAAACATCATTTAAAACATAAAAGTTTAACTTACATCAATAAATACCCTAGTCCATAGGATTATAGTATTTTGTCTATACAATTTCTATTAGGTAACAATAAGCATATAATTGATTATGTATACAACTTTAATATATTAATATATTGATAAGCAAATAACAACTACTAAGAAGATAGTTTTCAATAAAATGTAGTTAAAAAACTTATACATAAATTCATTCAAAAAAAACTATGATTATACATTTTAAAGAAAAGAAACAACAAAACAACTCACCATTGCATATATAGTAGGAAAGATCTCTTAGAGGTAGACATAGAAAAATGACAACCCACTTTAAAAAAAGTGCAAGTTTAAAACAAGTTTATGAAAATGAGGGTGATAATACTCGTTACATTCAGTACTAATGAAAAACCAATTAGATGCCTTTGTTCGACAACCCATATGTAATTTGGTTACATTACGTGTAAACATGTTGGAATGATATATATGAAAAAACAACATATTTGTTTTCAATTTCATCAAACTCCTTCATCATTCAATTTATCACATTCATGGTCTCTAAAACTTTGCACTTTATAAACTTCCTTTTCCCCTGCAACGTTAAGAAGGACATTTAGAACCATCAATCATGTGTATTTGTGTGTTTATGCCCTTACTTAATCTAGCTTCAAACCTAATAAAATGAGCACCTCAAGGAAAATGATATCCACTCCACCACAACGTTGTGGGTCCCCTTGTGCCACGCCATCAAATTAATCCCAAGCCATAGACTAATATATGACCTCCACATTAATGTGCCTAACTACTTTATCCACCTTCACTTGTCTAAAGCTTCATAGAATGTGCAATCCTTGGGAAGCGCATTGGATTGGAGGAATGAATACATCCTCAAAGATACTTGCATTTCTTGCAAGTCAAATTCCCCATGTAAGAATAAGAGGCAATGCCTTCTTAACGCCCACATTCCCACACCAAACCCTTGAATTTTTATCCACTAAAGAACCTCTCCAATCAACACTCAAACCCACCATTTCCACCACTTCTTTCGAGACATGTTCTAAATAACAATTCAAGACATAACTAAATGAACATCTGACTCCTCTTACACAAAGGTGTAACACCCCGATTTTGATCCCAAAGGGGGATGGGACTGTAATGCCTCGATTTTAACCCCATGGTATTGAAATTGTACATGATGTATATAATGTATGATAATCATGGCAAGGAGCTCAAGGCCAAGGCCCTGCCATTGATTTAGTATTTTGTGTATAGGTGATCAAGGATGATGCATATGGTTCATTGTGCTAATCAAGCACAACATGTTCTTGAATATCATGTAAATACACCATTTAATAAAAATACCACTGCTAGCTATGCACTGCAACATGGAAGAGATGCGAGCATGATTTCACAGAGGAACAGAGAGGAATTAATCCAGCAAATTCCAAGTGAGATATTGCAGGTCCATTTCTCACAAAACCCAGTCTAACCAGCAGAAAAGCCTTCGATGTTTTGTTGTCCAAGTCACCTAGGCAGACGCGAGCTCAAAATTAAATCCTTTTGGATAGAAATTTTGTGCATGCTAGCTAAGTTAATTACCGTGCTAGTTGACGCTGCAAAATCCTTGTTGACCATCGGATCTATGTCCCCACCAGATCAACGGTGGACTCCAAATTTTGTAAAGCGGATTTGGATAGAAATTTCGTGCACGCTAGCTAAGTTAACTATCATGCTAGTTGACGCTGCGAAATCCTTGTGGACCGTTGGATTTGTATCCCCACCAGATCAACAGTGGACTCCAAAAGTGATGAAGTGGATTTCATTGAAATTTCGCAAATAGGAAAAGTTTGTTAAGTCGTGATAGTTGAATCAACGAAATTGTTGTGCACCGTCGATCTGTTTGGTGGTCGATCCTAGCCGTAGATATGTTCAAAAGTTACCCGTTCATTAGCCTGTCTACCCTAGTTCATCCCTGTGCTCGATCATTCAATTTTCTTACAGGAAATTGGTTAAGGTAGTTAATGCCCTGGGCAAAGCAAGGCATGGCAGTCGGTTTCGTCTTGATTGAGCAAGCCTGCAGTTGCAAAAGCCGTGTTCTTGCTTTTGAAGCAATTAAAACACATGATTTCGTGCCCAGTTGATCATCCCGATCTTCACCTAATCGATTTGGTCATTTGAACCATTAGACCACTCTTGCATTCATTCGATCTGATCGATTATGCATTGTTCACTCTCCCGAGTCATAGAGATGTTTCTATCGTGGTTGTGCAGTGTGGTTCATTGTTCAATGTTGTTCAATCCATCTACATTGTGGTTGTGGAGAGTTGCTCATGTCAAACATTGTGGTTCATGGTTGCGTTACAGTGTTTCCCTCTGTTATAAAATGTATGAAACCCTGGTTGTGTGTTACTACGCTATCCTCAACTACATTGTGGTACATTGTGGTGTGGAACCCTGTTTCCTCTGTGATACAGAGTGGAATGCAAACCTGTTTATCTATGTTACAGAGTGGAGCTGTTGTTGTGTTTCCTTGTGGTTTGTTGTGATGTGCACCCTAGTTTGGCTCTGAACTGTATGTAAGGCTTAGGAGTGGAAGAGATGAGGAATGGGATTGATAAACCTAGTGTAGAGAGGAACCTTATGAAAAGATAAGATTGGCTGGTGACTCTTCTATACATGCCCTAAAGAGCACTAGAAGTGAAGGCATATCCCAAGGTACTATGTAGTAGAGAAGGGGATGCTTCCTTATGTTGGGGTACAGTTAATGTGGATGCCATGCCAGATAGATCTTGCGGAGGTGTCCCTAGCTCTTGAATGAGCCACTAGCTTAGTCAATCTACCTTTCCACTTCCTTACCAGCTTGATAAACCCAAAGGAGATTGGCTTGGCTGACAGCCTGTGAAACCCAATTGTATATTGACTTGGCTGGGCAACCTGACAAACCCAATTGGATCTTAGCTTGGTTGTGTCTTGTTGTGCATTTGGTTATGATTGCCTAGCTTAATAACCTGTGAACCAACAGTGAGATGGCTTGGCTCTGTGTGTGAAACCCATCTGTTTGGATTGATGCCTGCATCCTGATAAACCCAACTGTGTGTTGGCTTAGTTGGACAGACTGATAAACCCAACTAAAGTTTGGCTTGACTGTGTGTGATATGATCTGGCTGTGTGTGAGTATGTTGTCGCCTAGTTCCTTGTGGAAATCATCCCCAACTCAAGGGTGGCAGTTGTGTTGAGAGATTGTTGAACACAACTGGCCTATGGTTGGGTGGAACGTTGCAACGACATACCTAGTTATGGGAGAGTTTCATCTTTAAAGATAAGTATCTATGTTATGTTGTTTATGCAATGTATTTACTTATGAATGAACATGTTGAATATGATGAATTGATTATGATGAATGCTTGTTAATGTTTCAGTAGAGTTATTGTTGATGAATGTTTCTGTATTTACATCTATATTTGCCTTATATGTTTCAAGCATCCTTGCTTATGATCATGGGGGATAAAATCCTGGTTACAAAGTCAGAAGGCTTCTGACTTAAGTGTTTTCGACTTTTGAGGTTTCGCAGCGGAAAGGCCATGCTCAGGTGCACATTGGGGAAAATAGTCGACTGAATGAGTCGATCTTTGTTATGGCGAAAGCATATAAAAGGAATCAGCAAAGCAGGAAATACACTAGGTCAATAGAAAGCATGTGCACAGACAATAAGCAAGAATTCAAACCAAATTATTACTTGTTCTCCTTGAAAGATGGAGGAATTAGGAAGCTGTATATTAGGATGTTGAGATGCTTGGGTGACTACCCATTACATTCAGTTACAAAAGAAGTTATAACGGTTCATAATTTCAACCTTCTTAGATGACTGGAAGACAGAGGCATTATGTCAATGTTCGACGATCATCTATATTGACAAAGCATGTTGGTATGTTGTTATGTTGAAGTGAACCTATCGAGGTGAACCTGTCGAAGCGAACATGTCGAGGCAGACCTGTTAAGGAGAACCTGTCAAAGCGAACATGTTGAGGCCAACTTGTCGAAGTGAACATGTCGAGGCGGACCTGTCAAGGTGAACCTGTTGAAGAAGACAAAGTAGTCGAAGTTGTCAAAGTGATAGACTTTGTCGAAGCTTGACAACCTACCAATTACTGGTTGGATCATTGTTGCCGACGGATTGCGGAAAGGATAGGTTCAATTCGAAAGAGGTTTTTTGGTCACTGAATGGATATGTCAAGGGCGAAACGACTGTTATAATGATGTTATGTCACGTCCCCTCCCCTCATCTCGATGATGGAGAGGAAGCGACCTACACTGTTGCTGTAAAAATGGGAAATCTAGCCCCATGAACATAAAATAAAATGCATTGAACATAAAATATATACATAGATGCATAATACATGTAAATACACAGCGGAAGCAACATCATTCATTCAAGCATTCATCATGTTCATAATTCATAAAACAAGCGAATATAGTTGCAGAGATTAAATGCATAAGAAAATACTTATCTTGAGAAGAAGCTTCCCCGCAACTAGCTATGTCGCTGCAATGTTCCACCCAACCATAGGCCAGTGTTCTCAACAATCTCTCAGCATCATTTCCACCCTCGAGCTGGGCATGATTTCCACAAGGAACTAGGGAACAATAGGCTTACACACAACAAGACCATACATACATAGTGAAGCCAACACACAATTAGGTTTCACATACTGTTGATCCCAACCAATAAACAACTAGGTTTCACGGGCTACTAAGGCAATAAGCCAATAGCTCATGTCTTCCTTGTACTTACCCAGCCAATCCAACCCTTACATCAAAACAAAGTCAGCCAATTAATAGATGGGTTCCTTGGACTTTCTCATCCAAGCCAATAATCACATCCAAACACAGTCAACCCTCTAACAGATGGGTTCCTTGGACTTACTTATCCAAGTCAACACAGGGATGCACTTCATAGCCAATATAAGTTTTGGGTATGTACAAAAATGTCCCAGGAAGCCAAAACGAAAATGGAAACAAGGGGAAAACACCCCTTTGATGGAAAATTTGATTTCAGAGACATCTATGGCTTCATGTGGGAAAAAATGGCCTCTTCAAACCCCCAATTCATGGATCTAAATTCAAAAAATTTCTATGGGCATTCCAGGGGAAAAAAATACTACCATAAACCCCAAAATCGTGGTTCTCTTCTGCCCATTTGCTCAACAATACAAAAACAAATTTTGGGCATGGAGAAGTGAAGAAAACGACAAAAATTGTGAGGGGAAAATGCCCAGCAAGATCAGCTGCATGAGGAAAGGAAAACCATCCTCTTAAACCCCCAAAATCATGGATCTCTTCTCTCATTCACCCAACAACACAAAAATGGGTTCCCATCCATTAAAGAATGAAGGAAAATGCAGGAAAACGTGAAGGAGAGGGATCAGCCACCTTCTGCTGCGTGAGAGAGACAAACATCAATGAGAGAATGGGTGAGGAATGAATTTTAGGGCTCTTACTTGCCCCATAAGTCAAAACACATTTTTTGAAAAATGGGTGGTCTTGTCAATTCAAATTCAACCTCCATAGCTTTCCCATCCCAAGGAAATAACTTCCTCAACCAATTTCTGGTAGAAATAAATGATTGTCACAAAAAGACAAAATGGCTAGTTGACAGCTTTATGGGTTCTCCCTTTGACATTTGGATTTACCCTATTGGCTCAAGGGTTTGAATGTTTCCCCTCCCTAGTCCTTGTGAAATCATGCCCCCGTCTCTTTCACGTTGTGGCACATAGCTAGTTATGGTATTTTTATTAATTTTCATTTTTACATGATGTCTCAAAACATATTGTGCCTAGCTAGCACATAAAACCATCGACATCGATTCTAATTACCGATACATAAGACACTAAATTGATGGTGGTTCCTTTGCCTTGAGATCCACACCATGATCAAATAAAGATATTTACGTCATGTGCAATTCAATACCATGGGGTCGAAACCGGGGCACACATTCCCCTCCCCCTTGGGGTCAAAACCGGGGTGTTACATGTTATGCCTGAGAATGAAGGTTGAAGAGTGTGTTAATGTCATCTTCCCTGTGTGTTAAAAAGAAGAACAAGGGTTCTTTAATAATTTTTTTAATTCCGCATGGTGACTGGGGTATGGTTACGTGACATTGTGGTATCAGAGTTGCGGGTTGCAGCATTGGGCCTGAATGGGCCAGCATGATAAATTGATAATACCCTCTGATACCAACATTGTAGTACACTACATTGTGGTATCAGAGCTGCAGGTTGCAACATTGGGCCTAGATGGGCCAAGTTGAGCAGTTGGAAGAGGAAAGAGCACCCTCTAATACCAACATTACATTATGGTAGACAATCTCAGAATTTAAGTACATTGTTATTGTCTAACAAATGATGTTTTATTAACACATTTTACAGAATCATATTGCATATTGGAAAAGTTGGTTTTTGGCTCAACCATGAGAACCTACAGCATGAATGATGCACATAATCCCTATGAGCACGAGGGAGATGTTATGGGGGAAACATCCGAGTTGGAAATGCTGAAATAAAGTCTAATGGAAGGATATATCAAGAAACTTCACCAGATATTGCAGCCACCATGAGAAGCCTTATTAAATCTCAGGAAGAGCAGAATCAACTAAATGTAGCCATGTTGTAGAGTTTGACAGACATCCAAAGGCGGCTGAAATCTGGGCATCGGGCAGTAAATCCAGAAGGAAGTAAGAGCAGTGCGAGAAGAAGAAATAGGTCTTCTAGTGGACCATCTGACTCTAAAGGATCCACTGGGGGTTCAATCTCTTCATCTCACAAGGATAAGAGGAATAGGAATTACAAGAACAATTCGTGTGATGAATTCAAGAAGGCAAGGCCTCCTACCTTTAATGGTGATATAAAGACTGGTCAAGAAGTTGAAGCTTGACTTCTTAGGATGAGAAATTATTTCCAAGTCCAAGACTACTCAGGAAGTATGAAGGCAAGGGTAGCCATCTTCATTCTGAATGGAAGAGCATCCATATGGTGGGAGCACCTCATGAAGCTTAAGAAGATCAATGATAGAAAGATCGTGTGGAAGCAGTTTAAGAAGTATTTCAAGAAGAAGTACCTCTCTAACATGTACTATGATGATAATATTAAAGAGTTCCATGAGATGATATTGGGACAACAGAACATGGAAGAGTATGCAAACAAGTTCTTAGAACTATTGAGGTATGTTAGATACATGAAGGATGATAAAGTAAAAATTCAGCGTTTTCTGAGTGGGCTACCTCAGGCATACAAAGATAGAATTTAGTTTGATGAACCTAGAACTCTAGAAGAGGCTAGTAGGATGGATAAGTATTGTTATGATAGGAAAACCTGATATCCATAAGGCATGGAAGGACAAGAATAAGGATAAGTTTGACCAAAGGAAGAAAGGTTTCAAACCCTCTAACTTCTGAAATCAGCAAAAGCAGCCATCACAAGTTGTGACTAAGCCATCCAGAGTGATGGGAGAAAAGCCAAGAGATTGAAAATAGATCAAAGAACCTATCCAATGATGGAGACGTGGAGGACCCCACACGCACATGAACTATCCTCATGAGGAGGGATATGTAAGGCCGGCTTACAATATCCAAGAAGCAGAAACCGTGGATCAAGTAGCAAGAATTGTACCTAGAATTGTTGAGATTTGTGCTTTTAAGAAGTTAAAGCATAACAAGTCATGGTTAGTTCAACTAGCCACTGGAACCAAGAGAAAAGTTAGTGAAGTGGTAGAGAATTGTCCATTATTCATGGATAGGTTAGTCACTTATGCAAACTTGAATGTTCTACCCCTTGGTTCCTATCATATTCTCATTGGAATGGATTGGTTAGAAGTGCACAGAGTAAAGCTTGATGTTACAAAAAGAATTTTGAGTACATGGATGAACAAGGAAACCCAAGCGTTTTAAGAGGCATTCCAAAGGTGATTTATGTTAGGAATATTTCAGCAATGCAACTGGAGAAATTATGTAGGAAAGGTTGTAGATTGTATGAATCCCATGTTTTGGAGGAAACAGAGAATGAAACTCCTAGGTTTGAGTACTTTTATGTGTTGCAAGAATTCAATGATGTTTTTCCTGATGAAATTCCAGGGCTCCCTCCAAAGAGAGACATTGATTTTACTATTAACCTTGTTCCTTGAGCAGCACCAGTGTCTAAGACACCCTACAGGATGAGCACACCAGAATTTGTAGAGATGAATATGCAACTGCAAGAGTTATTGGAGAAGAAGTATATCAGGCCTAGTGTGTCTCCTTGGGGAGTACCAATTATGTTTGTGAAAAGAAATATGGTGCACTTAGGTTGTGTATTGATTATAGACAATTGAACAGAGTCACTGTGAAGAATTAATATCCTTTAGCTTGAATTGATGACATTTTTGATGAAATGCGAGGAGCAAATGTATTTTCCAAGATTGAGTTGAGGTCTGGTTACCATCAAGTAAGAATCAAGGATGAAGACATTCATAAGACAACCTTCAAAACAAGGTATGGACACTACGAGTTTGTAGTAGTACCATTTGGTCTCACAAATGCACCAGCTACATTCCTGTGCCTCATGAATAATGTGTTCAACGGGTGCCTCATTCACCCCGGGGGGGATTTGAACCCCAAAATTACTAGTTAAAGCATCTATCTTATTCAGAATTTGATATAGACTTTCAGAAGTATTAGAAGGCCATAATACATCCTTGAAAATTATAATTAAGTTATTATATCACTCATACACCTTTAGGTACAATTCGAGAGCATTTGGAGCTATTTGGAGCCATCTACCATTGGGGGTTGGAACCTCAAAACTACTAGTAAATTCATGGAGTTCTCTTGGATACATATTCGACCCAAAAACCACATATGATGCTTCAAATATAATTTAATTAATGTTTTATAGCAGATCCAAGTATCATACCCACCATTAGTGAAGGTTGTACAGTGTTGTGAAGAGATTTGTTCCAGAACCCAGGGGGATTTCCACCTCCCAAATTGACTAGTCTCATCCCAAAACTTCTTCCCTTGCAAATTGTAGACCATGGTTGGTTGTATCAGTTGATTATTTGTCTGATAGATGTGCTAATATGTCCCATCACATCTCAATACCTTCCTCACCTATTTTTAAAGCAATTGGAGGAATTTTGGAATCAATTGAATCCATATAACTAGAATTGTAAGAAGATGAATTTGAGTACATTGTGAAAGAATTGAAGAATTGGTCATTTTGGAATTTTAAAAAAAAAAGGGACATTACAAAGAGTCTACTCTAAAAGCAAGGCATAATTTTACAACTTCAAGTAAGATGTTAAACTATAATAATAGTCAACCATGCCTCCCCGCATAATACTTATGTAATATTGTTAGTCAATCAATAACCATATAAATATTATAACAACATTGATGACTACACTATCATTTACCAATGTGTGCCCCCATTGTGATGATGTCTATCGAAAGGAACATATACCATAGCATTTTCATATTGAAACATCATCTATCCTTGATGATAAAATCATGGAATTGTCATAGATAAAACCACCAATTATTTGTCAGGAACTTCAAATCTTCTAAGGTATACTTAATTACATTAAAGTCTCTTCAAAATCAAATAAAATTGATCTACTTTAACACATTAAAGATGATACTAAGCCAATTTATTGGCTAACCATTCTTGGTCACACATTGTATACTTATGCAACGAGATTCAATTTGTAAGTGGCAAACACATTATTAATTATAAACATACACATTGTAATATGGAGCCTCAATGGCATAATCCCTCTCATTCTAGACAAGTTGATTCCTCTTAAGTTTATCATCTACAATTAAAATATGAAGGCTTGGCTATTTGGTCAAACCACCATAAAGAATGCAGAGAGTATCAAATGCCTCTTTGGCATGGTTCTTCTAGATGTCTATTCATTCATTTGATAATCTACTCTATGTCATCTCAAAGTCTAACAATGCAGTAACATTATAGTTCACTTCTGTATGGATTCCTACAAGCATGCACTATTCATTGTGCATTACACTCACATTATTTACACATATTGTACTACAAAAATGACGTAGTCTCACATGCCTAAGTTTGACACATTAAGGGAGTTTTGGGGTAAAAAATGAGCATCAAAACAAAAATTGTAACCTCAAAATACACTTTACAAGAAGCAATAGGCTTGAACATGATGATGTCAACCATAAGGGTAAAATTTGTAAAAAAAAATAGAGGGGTAAAAAATAACTATTTTTTCTTATCCTATTTTTGGCATATCTCCTTATTGGTTCACCCAAATTTCGAGTTTGGGGACTCGTTGGTTGCATAATTTAATTCTGCATCCAACCCATACCCACACTACATACTTCTGAGGTACCCACGACACCCAGAATTGAAAATTTCAATGAAAAAACAATGGGGGCATGGCGTCTCTCTAGAGAGAGGTCATCCCTTCCTTCATCAACACAATGATATAGTAAATCATAAGTGCAAATATATATAAATGAATGATTGCAATGGGGCATCGACCCTCTCTTTTCAATGAGGATATAATAATTTGAAATAATGGGGCATCACCCTCTCTTTTCAATGAGGATATAATAATTTGAAATAATGGGGCATCACCCTCTCCTTTCAATGCAGAGATCATGTAATAAAAGGAGTGGGGATCATCTTCCTCCAAGGGGGTGTTCCTCCTGTTTTCAACATAGAGAAATGTAATATAATAACTAAAAAACTGTGGAGATCAACTATCCTCGAGGAGGTCGTCCCTCCTCTTGAATGCAAATATCTAAAAGAACTAAATCAATAGGGAATCCATCCTCTCCTTTATCAACACAGAGATATATTGTAATAAAAGAAAGCTATCACATAACCACTCTCTCCTTTACACACGAAACCCTAAGCGTTCAATTTCATTATCATATATATTATTTATAAAAAATATTTTAGCAATAATTACTTGCTTTTCACTATTTAGATTTATTTTTCTATTATATATATTTTATACGATATTCTTCTTAATCTATGGAATGATTTTCCATATATATTGAGACTAATCCTGTAACAATGCAACTATCCTCCATTATGAAGATTTCAGAACGTATATGACCAATGAATAACAAAGATTCCAAAATAATTAAACCACTTTAAAAAAAATGGAAATTGTATTCCATTAGAAACCCTAGAAAAAACTGGAAATCCTAGTAATTAATAATCATCCACTTTATGTTAATAAAAAATAAAAATAATAATATTGTGCTTTTCCTTTAAACATGCTCACTCATCGTGATTCGTTTTCTTTCTAAAACAAGATGAGCTCTTCCTCTTAAACACACAAGCTAATAATAATAATATTAATAATAATACACCTCCATTTCTTGCAGCAACTCAATTCCTTTGAGGTCGTGAGCTCATAATGATTTATTTATGCTCATAAGATCACGATACTATTCATGAGTTATAATATATATACGATACTTAGTGATAATGATCTTGTAATAATAATAGCTCGCTTTAAGCTCATAAGCGAACAAGAATTCATTTTCCTTGTCACACAAATGGGCAATGTGTTGTTTTGCAATGTTCAAAGGATATTAGTAATCTCATATTCATACCTATGCATTTATGCTAACAAGAAAGTAAGATCAACTCACTTTCCTTTTGGAACTTAAAAGGCACCATAATAACATCTAATCATTATTAATTGGATTCTTAAGGATTCACTATCCTCTAACCTCTTTATCTAGTGGACAATATTTCCCCTTAATTTAGTTTCCTTGCACATTCAACCCCAGGTTTATTTTTATTATTTTGGCATTTACAATTTAAATCATATTTAGGATGTTACCATGCTTTTTCAGTGCATGTTTTCGCTACATAATCAAAATGTTGATAAATGCTGCAACGTTCATTGGCAAGTCCTTGGCCTTGAGCTCCATGCCATGAGCCAATATATAAGTTCATAGATTGAAATTAATTACATAATAGGGGTTAAAATCGAGGGGTATTGCAACATAGATTGCAATTCATGGTTGATTCATTTAGGTTCATCTTTTCATATTACTTCTCACATGGAGTGGTTTTTTCAAGATGAAAAGTATAATGAAGGTGATGTATTCCTCGAAGATGACTTGATAACCAAAATCATAAGACATGGAAGGGTCTAATTGTTGCTTAAAGATGGATGAGTTAGGACCCTCCATGTTTTTCATAATCTAGGTTTGGGAAGAAACTTGATATCTATGAGTAAGATGAGTGATGCAAGTGTACATACTATATTAGAAAAGGATAAATTCAAGATGGTTCATGGAACAATGGTATTGCAGAGTGGAGTTTGGATTGGAACATTGCACAAGCTATTAGGAAGCACTATTATTAGTGGGTGTAATGGTACCATTGTTACTGAGAATATAATTGATAGAACTCCTATTGTTCATGTCCAGGAGTATCAACCATAACAGGGAGAACTATAGAAAATGGATATGGGGTTGGATAATGGAGAATTTGACTCAATGGATGGAGATAAGTCAGATGAATCAAATGAAGTGGAGGAACTCCATACCTTGGTCTTGAGGATATATTTTCAAGTAAGAAGGAAAACAAAAAAAATATAGTCCACTTGATTCCCATTATTCCTTTGGTTTATGTTCTATTGATGGTGATCCAAAAACTATAAGGGAGAAAATTGATTATAAGGAAGGTAAACTCATGAAGAAGGAAATAGTTGAAGAAATGGTGGCCTTGGACTAAAATGATGTATTAGACTTATCTTAGTTCCATGTTGGAAAAAACATATTGGTATAAAATGGGTGTTTAAGAAGAAGTTGAATGTAGAGGAAAAGTTAGAGAATTACCAAGGTCACTCAGTGGCAAAGGGATATTACCAAAAGGAGGGAAATTATTTTTGGTGATATTTTTCCTTTTGTTTCTAAACTGAATTTTATTAGATTTATTTTGTCTTTAACCACTTCTTTTGATCTCCAAACAGAGTTGGTGGAGGCAAGACACCATTCCTACATGAGGATATTGAAAAAGAAACCTACATGAAATGACCATAAGGTTTTAGAGTGAAGGGAAAGAAAGAGTTGACTTGCAAGCTAAAAACTTCCCTATATGGATTAAGACAATCTCCAAGAATATGGTGTAGAAAGTTTGTTACTTCTATATTGGGACTCGGTTTCTCAAGTAGCAAATCTTATTACTATGATCATTCTATTTATGTGGTCTTGTATGCTGATGATATGTTGTTGATTGGAACAAGAAGGAAATCATTAAGGATATTGAAGCTTAATTATCTTCTAAATTTGATATGAAATATCTTGGTGTTGAAATTTTTAATTTGGGCATGGGAATTAAAAGAAATTGGGAAAACAAAAAACTTTGGTCGAATCAAAAGAAATATGTTAAGACAATATTGTAGAGGTTTAATATACATGAAAGAAAAGCAATAATGGTCTTTGTTCATGTAGATGTAATTTTTTCTGCAAATCAATGTCCCAAGACATAAAAAAGATGATAAAGGTGGGACTTTAATCCTAGATTAGTTTTCCTAGTTAATGGTTTCCAAGGTAAATGTTTGTATAATATGTGTGTTCCATTGTTTTTCTTTTTGTGTATCTTGAAATTTTATATTCATTGCTTCACTTGCATAGTTTTAAGACATACACATGTAATGTTTCCCTTCAAAAGGATGTTGCATGACTGGAGATGATGGTTCGTAAGGAGGAGTACATTTCCATTAGTGCTTGGGCTCATTCTTGGCTTCAGTTATTTTAGGATGGAGATGAGGCAACGCAATTGTATTTTGACTTCTTAAAAATGAAAGTGGGGATGGATAGAATTCTTGGTTTGCACCATGCTGATAATCCAACTAAGGTTTAAGGTATGTTTGATTGTATTTAAAAAAAAACTTACATGTATTAATGGATCATTTGGTGGCTAATAGGATTTCCTATTGTAGCGTTATTCCTTGCAAGGTTTATTTTATCTATAAGGATGGGTTGGAGATGGATCTAAAAATATGAGTTCTTCATGGAGCTTTATTCTATGGAAAATGGTACCTCCCTTGTGAATTATGCAAGGGCATGTGGGAGTGATTAGTGATTAATTTTTGTCACTTTGAAATGGAGGTCTTCACTTCTAGTCAACTATTTGAATCCCTTAACTAGGGGAACTGAACAAACTCAACCCCAAAAATGTTACTAGGGATACTATTAGGGGCTGGTGGACAATTACTTTAATCAACGTGGCTTACAAGACCATGGCTAAATTAGTGGCTCTAAGGATTTGATTGGTTGCATGGAAGGTCATTCAATAAAAAAACATTTGGATTTTGTGCAAGGGTGGCTTATTTTGGACACTATGGTTTCGAAATGGGAAATCCTAGAGTTGGATCACGACAATGACTAACAACTTATTTTCTTAAGCTAGTGACTTAGCATATTTGTAGGGGGGTGCTTGTCTTTAAGAGAAAGTGAGAAAAAGTTTTCTCCATGATGGTGCCAAGATGGTCAACAACCATTTTTCTAATGATTCACTCGTATTGGCTAATGTTGATAGAATTTGTGTTGATGTGTCACATGCTTGTTTAGACACATCGTACTTGGCATCAAGTGCTGTGGTTAGGATTACAAGGCCAAATTTTGGTTAGTAGGATTGGATTCTCCTCTTGAATGGATTTCCTTGGCTTGGACATTTATTCGACTTCGAGTGATTTTTAGATATATGGGCATTCCATTTGTAGTCGATGTATCTCCAATTTCCATGTGGGATTGGTGTCTTCAACAAATTTAGAGGGAAACTTCATGGTTTGTAGCACAAAAACCTTCCCATTGTTGGGAATATGATAGTGGTTGGATAGATTCTATAGGAAAAACATATTTACAATGTTTCTTATTGGTTATTTAGTAGGGATTAGTTTCAAACATTAGAGAAGATCTTGAGATCATACATGTATTTTGAGTATGGCATAGAGAGGGCCTTCAATTTGTTCCATGGGATGTGTGTATTATTCATGTTGTAGTTGATTTTGCCACACCTGGTAGATCACACATTTATGGCCTTGCATGTCCCTATGCAGACTCTTTGGACCCCATGTACTTATATTATACTTTGATGTTCCAATATTATCCCCAAAAAATACTTGTTTATACCTATACACGACTTTTAAAGCCATACTTGCGTGTAGACACAAATTTTGACCTCAAACCCACGTACATCAAGATGTGTGCATAAAGACAAATATTCTTGGAGTTTTCCTCGTATGAGTCCGAATATATTCACTCTTGGCCTTCCATATGCCTTGATAATGCTCCGAATCGACCCTCCATTACCTCTTTGGAGTGCTATGTAATGAGCCTCTTGGATACATTGAAAGAGGAGAAATTGACGAGTAAAGAAACTATAGTCCATTATTGCCTCATTTTGCTTATACTCGAGTCTACATCCCTTTGTCCCTTAGAGTACATAGTGTTCTTCCCAAGCTTGCCTTTGCGTTGTGAGCTTGCTATTGAGAGATGGAGGATTGAAGTGGTGGAGGCCTAGGTGGAGGAATCAGTTTCTCCAGTTCGCAGAAGTGTCGACAGAGTTTGTAACTATTATATCTATGTTTTATTAATATAAATATATTTTCCTGTCCAATACATGTGCATTTTAAATATGAATATTGAATCCNATATATATATATATATATATATATATATATATATATATATATCATGCTTGCTTTGTTTATTGTTGTTGAGAGAAAATTTGGAATACAAGTGTGATTGGAAAATCTCAACGGGGATCTACTTCAACCATCTGGAATAAGGTATGATTCTATATCCCTTAGTGTTAGATGATTTTATTGCTCTTTAATATAGGAAAGGATTGATTTCTGGTGTCATAATATTTGTTGTGGTAACCCCAAGCCATCAAAATTATGTGGTACCTTATTCCGGATGGTTGAAGTAGATCCCCGTTGAGCTTTTCCAATCACACTTGTATTCCAAATTTGCTCTCAACAACATCAAACAAAGCAAGCCTGATATATATATGATGTGTTAGACCTACTCTAGCATATATACTCAATCATGTATATGCAAGTAAATACATCCATGGATTCCATATTCATAGTTAAAATGCACATGTATTGGACACAAAAAGATATTTCTATTAATAAAACAGAGATACAATAGTGACAAACTCTGTCGACATTTCTACAAACTAGAGAAACCAAGTCCTCCACCTGGGCCTCCACCACTTCAATCCTCCATCTCTTAATAACAAGCTCACAAAGCAAAGGAAAGCTTTGGAAGAACACTATGTGCTCCAAGGGACAAAGGAATTCAGACCCAAGTATAAGAAAAATGAGGCAACAATGGACTATAGTTTTCTTACTCTTCAATTTATCCTCTTTCATTGTATGTAAGAGGCTCAATATATAGCACTCCAAAGAGGTAATGGAGGGTCGAGTCTGAGCATTCTCAAGGCATGTGGAAGGCCAAGAGTTAAGATATCAGACTCATATGAGGAAAAATCCAAAAACATTTGTCTTTATGCACACATCCCAATGTATGCGGGTTTGAGGTCAAAAGCTGCGTATACACGCGAGTATGGCTTTAAAATTCGTGTATAGGTATAAACATGTAATTTTTGGGGATAATCTTGGAACATCAAAGTATAACATAAGTCCATGGGGTCCAAAGACTCTATATGGGGATAGGGAAGGCCATAAATGTGTGATCTATCAAGTGTGGTAAAATTGACTATAACAGATGCCCCCTAATGTGTGAGGTCAGAGGGGTAACATGATGCCCAAAATACATTATATAATCCATCCTATAAGTGGAGTAATGAAGACCTAGGTGGAAGAACCAACCACTCATCGGTACAATACAATGATCATTCTCTGCATGTGACTTCAAATACATATAGTAGTCCCAAATACATATAGCAATCCCAAATACATATAGAAGTCCCTAAAACATAATAGTACAATGGCCATGATTAGGAATTATATATAGAATGTCATGTGTGGTCATTGCCACGTACAATATACAATGGATCAAGATATCCATAATAGATGAAGATATCTGATATACATTGAAATATGATCACAAGAGCTGAAATCTCATGAATACTGGCACGATCAAGGAGGCAGCATATATGGAATGCAACTAAGATGGAATGTCTTCTACATAAACCACTACGAGTACATGTCATACTATGTGAATAGATGTGTCGAGGCTAAACATAGTAGTCCATCGTCTAATTACCGGTAATTGATGTATACCATTAATAGACGTGAGATAACCCACCGATAATGAAAATGGGAATCAAGGTACATAGTGCAATCTAACAAGTGTGAATAGATGTGTTGAGGTCGAACACTTGGAAGAATCCATCGATCATGGGACATTGATGTATTCCCAAAATTGTCGATGGCGATAGAACCTACCACTGATGACTGTAAGTCTCAAGGCACTCAAAGGACTCTAGAATCCTATTCCAGAATAAATGATCTGAAGTCGATGGAATGGAATCCACTAGAAGGAGGGCATTAAGGCATCCCCCATCAACCAACATGAGGTAATTAGCAATGCTGTATAATGTGGAAGAACTCAATGAACAAGACGTGCATGAACCAGTAACAGTATCGGGAATGGCCGGCATGCAAATTCAAGGTAACTGAGGAATGGCCGACTCAGGATTCAACTTCCTTCGAACAAGAGCATAAGGAAAGTGGTGACTGAAGGTAGGTAGCATGGACTCGATATGAAAACTGGGACATCTCTGTGACACAGGAGGAATCAACATAGGCTCCATGGGGACTAGAAGCATAAGAAGTCGATGGAGATAAAATCAGAGTAACGAGTACAACTCCTAAATTCAAACTAAGGCGACACGACTCAGCTGCTTCCAAAGATAATATCATTTCCCGTCTGTATTTTTATCTTTTTTTTTAATTTTTTTTGGACTTTTTTGAGATATTTTGAAAAGCTTGAAAAAGAATAAAGTGCTTTATAGTACATAGCTAGGAGGAAACGAGTGTCATGGGTAGGAAAACTATTTCCAGGAAGTGGAACATACCTATGCTCAATGCAAGGAAACATGTGCAGGATAATGACACTCGGGGGAAGGTCGCCTCCTGGTAAAGGGGTGATCAAGCTACAAAAGATATGTAAAAGGCTTTGCTTGGCTAGACAGGAGACAAGCTCAGGCTACATGGCTTATAAATATGATGCAGGGAGCCGACATAGAGATCAACAAGGCAAGCAAAACTCATGAAATGCAATTACAACTTGATATATACAAGGGAGTCCCTGGGGAAAAGCTAGCATAAATTTCAAGAGGAGTATGAATCTCTTGCTCAAAGACATGGTGAGACTAAAAAAAGGGACTCCCTAAACCTAAAGGAAAAATCTTAGCATGGGAACCAAATGAAAAATGGGATCTAACTAGGGCACCCATGAAGGTTCTGTGACACCATGGAATGGGTTCGTACCTAAGGTTAAGATGAAACCGTCATAAGGTCATGCAAAATGCAAGTGGATGTGAAATCCTAACCTATATTATAGTTCATACATTCTACTTGTGATAAGCATGAACGGATCGAAGTCTCGGTCAAAACGTGCTCAAATCGGGCCCCTACAACACAAAATTAGGCCAAATGGTCCAAAAATGGTAAAAAATGGTCCAAGCTATAGGAAAGTGGGTAAAAATTCCAATTTTTTTTCTATAAAATAGTGAAAATAATATTTTTTCCATACCATTTGGAAATTTACCCAACATAGTGCTTTTAGACAAAAAAATTGAGAAGCTAATCCCGAGAGCATCGGTCCACAGAATCACACACCGTCTAGTTCAGTCAGATCACCATGCCACTCTCTTTCATTCTCATGCTTTTATTTTTAATTTTAATGGTCAAATTTTTACTTTGGGCCATCCCAAAATAGGTGGTTTCGGCCGACATGGAAAACAATTACTTTTACACGTATAGGGCTCGACATATGCGGAAAAAACCACGATAGCCACGTATGTATGCGGCGTTTTTTAAAACAATCGCGTATAGGGCTGTAAATATCAAATTAAAGGGCAAAAAAAATGAAACTTGGAAATTCTTGTGTAGGATGGTCCTAGAGTGGATAGAATGTGAGCATGCAGATGTTGATAGGGACGTGCAAGATGACTTAATGGCTCAACAAGCTTTGAGGGCTTGTGGTCTATACAATTTCTAGTGCCTTGGTAGCTTGAGGGAAAAACCAAGGCTACTCCAAATGCTAGTAGACTATTGGGATCCTGACTCAGATTCATTCCAGCTGGACAGGATGCCCCTCATCCTTAAGGTTGAGGATACCTATTTCATTACAAGGTTGTCCCGCAGAGGGCAAGTGGTGAACCTACGAGCTCGTGGGTTAGGAGGTGGACTCACTATAGAGGAATATATTGTTGTTTATTGCCTCCCAGATATGAAAAAAGGTTGGGAGCGAAATTCCAACGAACTTGATCTAGAACCTAGGGCTAAAGGCCATACTGTTGGCACTTGGAAGGATAGCGGGGTTAACATCCCTCCACCAGGCTTCTAGGTCGTTGATTTTCTATGCGGTGGAGTGTATGTGGAATACCATTTACGATTGGAGTACCTCACTACTGAGCAACATGAAGCAGCAACTTACATACTTCAAGATGGGAAGGGTGAAGAACTTTTGCTACGCCAACATCTTAAGTGCTTTATTTTTTTAGCGTGTGCCAAGACTAATCCCAAGAGTTGAGATTTCCCCTCATGGTGCTCGGTATCTGACTTAGCTATGCTGGGCGAATGTCATGTAGAGATTAGGAGGGGGGCGAGTATCCAACCCCTACCCAGTAGAATTCTTCCTCTGGTGGCGCAGGAAAATCATTTCCATAGATGACTACCCCTACGAGGGGATAGACTTCCATGGAGACCATTATATGCCCATTCCATCAGGATTTGCATATGGGGAGATAGGTAATGATCCCGACTCAAACTTATTTTTTGAATTATTAATTTTTTTGTTGTTGTGTTTTTTTATATATGAAATAAAAAAGACATGTTTTTGGTGTGATGACATATAGTGATACTTGGTCACGTACATGTAGATGTGGGTCCTAGATGACCATATGGTTTCCCTCGTCATCGATGGAGGGGAAGAGGGAACGAGATCATGGGTGTGGATGCCGAGCGTACGCTCCAAAGCATTCACACGAACTTTGTTTGATTGACACATAGAGTTCCCATGGCGCAAGTCGAGGACTTTCCTGAGGCCATGCAACGCCAGGTGGTGGGTGTGCCATGCACATGGGTGCGTTTATTCCACTAGCTAGTTAGAGCCATAGTGTGCTATCATGATCAACACCCCCCCCCTAGGATTAGAGGCCGAGGTGTATTGTTTGTTATGATGATTGTGTAGTATATTTGGTGGCTCAGAAGCCCCATTTTTGTATATGACATTATGTATTATGACACCACATTTTGGACTTATATTTTAATGAAAAATACCTATGATGATCGGTTATTTTATTTACATGTGTAAATGTGTTTGTGAATACTTTATCATTTGTGAAACAAATGCCAATCTAGTACATAATTTGCATATAAATCAGCAACTTGATTAAAATTTCTTGTAATATGAATGTATGCTATGTTCTTAAATTGCAGTTATAGCCACCTTACACGCAAGAATCTTCGTAACAAAGTCGAATCCCTAACATGATACAAGCCAGTTAGCTGTGAGACCACTAACTTCGAATCAAGACATACCTTAAGAGATTGAATACCATGTGAAATGGCATCACATAATAACTCAATCACGGCACTATACTCGATGTTGATCCCAGAATTGTTATCATTTTTGGCAGTTAAATCACTCATTTAAACATATTTTTTGTCATCTTCTTGCATATTTTCTGTCATGTAGCTCACCATTCAGCTCCAGGTATGAATCAATTTTAGGTTTATGTAAAATCTGTTTATTATTATCATTTTACAATTTTATTGATTAAAATTGACATTGTTTGAAGCGCATTTGATATATTAACTTATGCATATATTTGTTTGCGGGTTATATAGCCTTTTGGACAAGTTAACAAATATACACGCGTTCAACTAGATATGCGTAAAGCATATCCATCTCACTGTCCTGCTTACCGTCCAGATCGTTAACCAGACTACGCACTGTTGATAACAGATTCCAGGCATTAAACATTGGAACGGTCTGCAAACTACTTGTTGTCCACGCATCTGGGTGATGAAGAAGCTCTCGTTATAGAAGACTCGCCATCATGCTGCCTTTGATTGACACCACACCACTAGTCCACACATTTGGATGATAGCACAATTCTCATTCTAGAAGACTCGCTAGCATGCTTTACTTTACCTGATACCACTCCATCAGCCACGCTAAAGAAGGAGCCTATACGCCACATCATGTGATGAAGAGAGTCGACGCGCGAAGGAGAGGGAGAATGTTGTGTGTTGGTGTTTGATCAGTTAAATGGTCATAATGGTTGACTAAATTTAGAGAGCAATCGACCACTAAAGGGTCGACTTGCTCATCTCTGTAAACAATATATATATCAGCCTCTACCTGAGAGCTCAGTTAGCTAGCAGTTTAACCAGTTTGTGCATGTGATTTGTCATTCTTAAGCACGTTTTAATTTTGTTCCATATTTTTAATAGAAACTATATGTTCTACTATTTATGATTACATTCGAGTGAACGTTAGCCAGGCATCACCCCTGATTGCTGAGAGGGCCTCTCATCAACCAGAGGTTAAGTTTTCTTGTAGTTTTGTTGCCTTTTATTTTTGTAGTTAGTTTAAATTTCTAGTTTGTTTATGTTATTAAATTACCGTAAACATTTATTTCATTTTCTTCCTACAATGCATTTTATTTATAAAGTTAAATAGCTAGTTGTGCGCATATTTTGCTTTCAATTTTCTTTTAGTCATTTCATTTCCAGTTTTACTGTTCAGTTTTGTATTTGCAAGTATATAGAATGGATTGCTTTTTATCAAGTTAAATTATATTCAATTCTATTTATTTCCTTTCCGTTATAAGTTTATTTAAATTTCAGTTTGTTATTTAATACACAATGATTCCTTTTTATGAATTAGTTTAAGATTATTTCGTTGTCAAACTTGATTAATAAGTAGGTTTCTTTACTACCTCTTTGCATTGTATTTACATGTGCACAAATTCAGCTGAAGATTAGATCATTTAGGTTATTTTCTGTCATTTTGATTGTGCAGACTGTCATTCGGACAACCTGTTTAAACTGTTATTCAGACACCCCTTTCAAACCTACAGTTCAGTCTGTCATCCAGTCTGTCGTTTCATTTTTAGTGTTTTTAATGTGTTTTGAACCTGCTTTAAGTTCCGTTTCTTTAGCATTTGAAGTATGCTTTGACAGTAATAGCTAGATGATAGTTCTACTTAACATTAGAGTTAAAATTAGATTCTTTTAGGTTATTTATTAAAGTTTTATCCTTATCCCTACCTCTTTTCACCTTGAACATGTTTTGAGCTATGTTGTGTTTTGTTTCTTAAGTTTGTTTCTGATTCCTTTTACTGCTGTACTATTTTGTGCTCATGCCTTTGGATGTATTTATCCGTTTGCATGTAAAACATAGTATTATATGTGTTATCCTTAGGAAAATATACTAGTACTTTGTAGATTGTTCCTTTTTCATTGTGTGATTATCGAAAGAGACTTGTAGGATAGAATTCAAAGCCATTCCTATTAAGTTTTATACTTGTTTCTTTTATTAAGTTGTCTACTTGTTTATTTTATTAAGTTTTCTACTTGTTTCCTTTATTAAGTTTTCTACTTACTTATAAATTAGGCCTTCCTTGCATCCTAGTCTTTCACTTGAAAAGTTAGTTGTTAATAGTATCCTTTTCAGTCTAAAGTTATTTTCTTATAAAATAAATTATCAATCATTTGGTTTAATATTCTGTTCCGATTTAATCACCTTAATAGTGGAATTCTTAGGAGTTTGACTCGGTTTTTCATTTTGAAATATCTTTCGGTCTTTTTTTTTGTTAAAATATTTCCACAACACCATAGGAATCCCTCTACCTTCGCATATATTTTGTGTCAACTCTAAGCCTACCAACCCTGTTCGATAATTAAATATTAGGTGAATTAATCTAGATGATATAACACCCAACATTTTGGCGTTGTTTTCAGGGAGTTGTTCTGTAAGGTAGAATAGGTAGAATTCTTTATGAATCTTAGTAAGAGGCTGGTGGCGAGGGAGCAGTAAGACGAGATGTAAGAACCTGCGCATCTGTTATAACAGGAGCCCCCAAATCCAAAAATAGTAGTAGCATAGGTTTTTCGTTAATTTAAGTTTTTCATGAGCAGACTTAGAGATCCTCGCAGATTTGTTAAGACATGAAAACTTATTGAAATTCCTACTAACTTATACAGGGGACGTAATACCCCAACCACTAACTTATCAGAAAGGTATCAAAATACACATGGAGGAAGTAGTCCTACCTTGAAACCTAAGGAGACTCTCTCGGGAGATCTTACCAGGGAATCCATAGAAGGAGAAGGAACCTTGGCAGGAGGTCCTAAGGATCTCATTCCTGAGGAAGTTCAAGAGGATTAGCCACTAGGAACCTCTAACTCTCCACTAGTCTTGAATCCAAATAACACAACTTTCTCACTAGTAGGATATCCCAATTTCGTTGATTTTGTTGACCCTACCGAGGTAAAAGCTCTCTTTGGAAACTCCATAGATCCAGTTATCTCAGAAATTGAAACATCCATAGTAGAACCTACTACCCTTCTAGTATTCAATAAAAACACGGTTGATCAAGGGAAGATCTCTCCCGAAAAAGAATGTTGGGATGCCCCATTATCATCTCGAAAGGAGCCTCCTAGGTATATTTACGTTAAAAACCCAGCCTATATGGAGAGACGGGGAGGAAACAAAGATCATGATGAAGTTAGAAATGATGAAGGAGAAGAGGAAAATCGAACTAAGGCTACCTTCGAGTTTCCTATTTTAGACACTATACAAGATGTAACTATAAAAACATCCCTCCTTCATCCTTACCGAATTTCTATAGAAAAAGTAATGAGTACCCAGACACATTCCTGTTCGAGTTCGATATCCTTTGTAGGAGCTATAACTATCTACAATATGCTCATAGACTAAAACTCTTTCCTGCTACACTAAAAGATTCTACCTTGAGATGGTTCATGGGATTAGGCGAATCCACTATCAGGACTTTTAATGATATGAAAACCTCATTTTTGCGAAAATATCAAGAGTACTGCAAACCTAAGGACTCTCGACATGATATATTCAAGATACAACAACTCGAAGACGAAATCCTAGAGGATTATCTTGAAAGGTTTGTTTATACATTACATAAATCAAAATATAGTGACCTCCGAGAAGATGCAGTACGTACACTTTTCCTTAAAGGGATCTCCAAGGACTTGATAGAAAGTCTTAATCTCATGGCATCTGGTGATTTCTCATAAAACCTTTGCACAAATCAGTGATATGTGTAAAAATTATTCTAGAAGTAGGGGGAAAGTTGGGAAAAACTTTCGAGAGCCTTATAGTAGAAATGTAAGAGGAAGCATTCCTAGTTCAGGTGGAGTTACAAGGATAGAGTTATGAAACCTATTGGAGAATTTTAAAATTGATATCTCACGAGCCATGGGTTCTCAACTAGATGATTTACAGGCCAAGAAAAGGCAGGACAAGCAGTAATGAGCATTTTTTGTCCAAGATGTAGGACCAAACATCCCCAAAGGGAATGCCCATTAAACAACATCTCCGTATGTCACATCTATACAAAAGAGCATCCACCCCCCTAGTACCGTTACAGCCTTGTACAACCTGGCATAGTACCGTTACAGCCTAGCCCCAGCTTTTTTTAAGTTCGTTTTTATGCTTTTGGTAAATTTTATTTTTTAACAAGATGTTAAGAAATAATATTGAAAGTAAATTTTATGTTTTAACTAAATGATAAGAAATAACAGTGAAATTCTTTATTGTTTTGTGGTTGCACGATTTGATTTCGTATTTTCATCAATTTTATTTTCTTTATTAACCAAGAACTAATTTCTTCTAAATTCTTTATTAACTAAGAACTATTTTCTTTAAAATTATTTCGCATCATATGTATTTTCTTTATAAAATACATAAATTTATTTTATATGAATTGATTTCATATATTCTAAAATTTATTAATATCTTTATACTTCAATTTATTTTGCTTAATAATTTTAATAACTTATATCTATAATATCAATTATATTTGATCTAAAAAATTGCCAAAACATCATTTAAAACATAAAAGTTTGACTTACATCAATAAATACCCTAGTCCATAGGATTATAGTATTTTGTTTATACAATTTCTATTAGGCAACAATAAGCATATAATTGATTATGTATACAACTTTAATATCTTAATATATTGATAAGCAAATAACAACTACTAAGAAGATAGTTTTCAATAAAATGTGGTTAAAAAACTTATATATAAATTCATTCAAAAAAATCTATGATTATAAATTTTAAAGAAAAGAAACAACAAAACAACTCACCATTGCATATATAGTAGGAAAGATCTCTTAGAGGTAGACATAGAAAAATGACAACCCACTTTAAAAAAAGTGCAAGTTTAAAACAAGTTCATGAAAATGAGGGTGATAATACTCGTTGCATTCAGTACTAATGAAAAGCCAATTAGATGCCTTTGTTCGACAACCCATATGTAATTTGGTTACATTACGTGTAAACATGTTGGAATGATATATATGAAAAAACAACATATTTGTTTTCAATTTCATCAAACTCCTTCATTATTCAATTTATCACATCCATGGTCTCCAAAACTTTGCACTTTATAAATTTCCTTTTCCCCTGCAACGTTAAGAAGGAAATTTAGAACCATCAATCATGTGTATTTGTGTGTTTATGCTAGGTGGGTAAAGCCTCCACCCCCCTAATGGAACAAGGGACTATGTCTACTCGACATAACAACAGCGTGGCACTTGTACTCGGTCTGTCATCGTATAACCGATCTGGGCGGTTGAGTTTCCTGGAACTCTACCCCACCCATGTCATAACATACATCATAATAAACAACATAATAACCATATGAAAGTAATTAATGCATCATTCGCATACCATTTCATCATTAGAAGTCCATGTCCCCGAGGTCCTCCCACCTCGTAGGATCCAGCTATTACTTAGCCGTTTCAACCTGTAAGTTAGTCCTCGACATACAATATAGGATATCGTGCATAATCCTCGATATGTACACATATATCTCATCATATCATGACAACAATAAACTCATTCATTCACCATGCACCTGGCATAACATTCATTATTTCAACATATATCTGTAACGGTATCCACGTACCCATCATTCAGTAATTTCCATATATTTGACATAATTAACACATGATACCTATCTAAACATGACTACTGACCATAATACTATCATCACACACACACATATATATATCGGCAAAATAATAGATCCATATGTCCACAGTGTCGTCAAACCGACGAGGTCTCACAATCAAACAAATACAACATATAATAGTAGTTCAGGTAGAAATGTCAAAACGGGGTGTTACATACACCCACCCTTCAGGAAACTTCGTCCCGAAGTTATGATCAAAATAATGTGGGATAATCACGACGCATAGTCTCTGCGTCCTCCCAGGTAGCAAACCCCGGGCTATATCGGTCCCACTGGACCTTAACTTGGTCCACCAAACGGTGCCTCAACTGTTTAACCCTGCGGTCCAATATAAGTAATGGTTCGACCCTGATGGTTCCCTCATCCGAAACCTGCAATTCCTTCCAATTTATTTTATGTGACTCATCAGCTACATAATGTCGTAAAACAGATACATGAAAAACATTATGAGTTTTGTGCAAATGGGGTGGCAGCGCAAGACGATACGCGACAGGTCCAACTTT
>LPNX010004448.1:140987-157475 GCA_001517045.1 Pseudotsuga menziesii | reverse complement strand
AGTAAATTGTTAGAATAGACAAACAGCATTTTGATTATCAAACTGTATATGTATATATATATAGTTAAATTCTTGACTGTAAATAAATACTAAAGGAGACCCAATAGGGGCTCTACACCTTCCAAGTAAACAATATTTTTCCTTTCTTGATGGATATAGTGGTTACAACCAGATTTTAATAGCACATGAAGATCAAGACAAGACAACTTTTACATGCCCATGGGGAACATATGCTTATAGAGTTTTTCCATTTGGCTTATGTAATGCACCTGCCACTTTTCAACGAGCAGTCTTAGGAATTTTTTTTGATCTTATACATGATTGTGTGGAGGTATACATGGATGATTTTACAGCCTATGGTAATACCTTTCAAGAATCTCTTGACAACCTCAAAAAGGTCCTGATCCGATGTCAAGAAACAAATTTATCCCTTAGTCACAGAAAATGTAAAATTTTACTAACAGAAGGCATAGTTTTAGGACACCATGTTTCCTCCCAAGGAATTAAGGTAGATCCTGCTAAGATCGAAGTAATTGTTGGCCTTCCCTCTCCAAAAACTCAAAAGGAGGTAAGAATTTTTCTTGGTCATGTAGGCTATTACCGCCGCTTTATTGAAGATTTTACTAAAAGAGCTGCACCGATGTTTAAATTTCTTACAAGGGTTGTAGAATTCCAGTGGACAAAATCTTGTCAAAGTGCTTTTTAAATTCTAAAATCTAAACTAGCGGTGGCACCAATACTCAGGGGTCTTGATTGGTCCCTTCCTTTTCATATATCCACCGATGCATCTGATATGGCCATAGGAGGAGTCCTGGGCTAAAAAGAGGGACAAGCACCTTATGCCATTTATTTTATTAGTAAGAATTTGACTCCTGCTGAACTAAATTACACTATTACTGAAAAATAATTTTCGGCGGTAGCTTATTCTATTAATAAATTTCACCCTTAAATTACAGGTTACGATTTTTTTTTTCATACCGATCACTCTGCCAATAGATTTTTAATGAATAAACCAATTACCAATGGTAGAGTGACCCGGTGGCTTCTTCTATTACAAGAGTTTAACATCACCGTCATTGACCGACTTGGTAAAGAAAATCTAGTAGCATATTTCCTCTCTCGCATTCAACATGATGATGGTGCTAAACTCATTGACGACACTTTTCCTGATGAACATTTGTTTGCTGTGTCTGTTCAAACCCCTTGGTTTGCAGATATTTCCGATTATTTAGCAACTGGGAAATTACCAAACCATTTGTCCCCACACGAGAAGCGTTGTATTATAGTACAAAGTTCTAATTATTCTTGGGTTGATAATGACCTCTTGCGCACCGGTCCAGATCTTATTATTCGACGATGTGTGCGGGACGATGAAATGACAGACATCCTCCATGCATGCCATGATGGACCATGTGGAGGACATTTTTCTGATAAGAGGACGACATATAAAGTCTTACATTCTGGTTATTATTGGCCAAGCATTTTTAAAGATGCTACCAAATATGTCAAAGGATGCGATAGTTTCCAAAGAATGGGTAGACCTATGTCATATGATCAAATGCCTCTACAAAGCCAAGCCATGATTGAACCCTTTGAGAAATGGGCTCTTGATTTTGTAGGAACAATTTCTCCCATGTCTCATAAAATCAAATATATCCTAGTTTGCACGGACTATGTCACCAAATGGGTAGAATCTAAATCTTTGTTTAGAGCTACATAGAAATCGGTGGTAGAATTCATATATGAAGAAATATTGACCCAATTTGGTGTACCTAGAGAAATTGTCACAGATCAAGGTACTAAATTTACTTCTAAATTAATGAATGAAATTACTACAAAATATGGCATCCGACATTGCAAATATTCACCTTATCATCCTCAGGCTAATGGTCAGGTAGAATCAACTAATAAAGTATTAGAAGCCATTTTAACTAAAACCATTCACTTACATCATAAGGACTGGGAAGATAGACTCCTAGAGGCTTAATGGGTCTATAGGATAACATGGAGAAACACTACCGGACATACCCCCTATGAGTTAGTGTATGGCAAACAAGTCCTTTTACCTATTGAATTTCAAGTTAAAACCTTTCGCATGGTAGCACAATTAGGCATGAATTTGGATGAAGCATAGAAACAACGAATATTGCACATTAATGAGTTAGATGAGATTAGACAAGATGCACTCCAAAGAACCATGCTAATACAAAATCAACGAAAGACATGGCATGATAAATTTATTAAGCAAAAGTAGTTTAATACTGGATATTGGGCACTACTATTCAACTCACGATTTAAAAATTTTAAAGGAAAATTAACCATCCATTGGATGGGTCCATATGAAGTAGTTACAACTTTTGACAATGGGTTAGTAAAAATTAAAACAATTGATGGCTCAAAAGTTTTCTTTGTAGTAAATGGACATAGACTTAGACTTTATCATCAACCGACATCTAAATAGGATTTTATACAGAATGTTTTGCAGCAAAATGAAATGGAATTAGTTGAAGGGGAAGCTATTCCTCCTCCTACCGATCCTTGGAAAACATTTTGGGTTATTATCACTTGTATATATGTAAATATGTGCTTGTTTCTTTGAATAAATAAGAGTCATTTCTAATAAGATTGTTTACACACTCTTTTTCTTTTTATTATGTCTTTATGAATAAATTGAATCATCTAACAAGTGGTTTTGCAGTTTGAATACAAGTATTCTATCTCTATAAGCAGCTTATGAAGTATTACTTGGACAAGGGAAGTATGTTAAATACTCATCAGGTATCTTAACCTTTCTTGGGGTACTTTTGAAATTTTCAGCTTATAGTGAAAATTAAAAATTTACAATTCTCTATATATCATACTTAACCAGCTCTTCTATGATTCATATGGTTTTTGGTATTTTGATTCAGACATGTATATTTATGATTTACTCTTTTTAACAGTTCCTTGATAGACCTGCTTTCATTATCATATTTTTCACATTCTCATCTTGCACTTATGGATTACTAGTTCATCTTATGCTTGTTGTCAAAACTTGTCTCTCAAGTATTTTGGTGATAATTCAAGAGTAAGTGGAATTTTTGTTTGTGGGGAACATTACTTTTCTTTTATGAAGAAGTAGGATTGTAAGGTTAAAGACCAACTTTAAGTTATTCTCTTTTGACATGATCTATGGTTATGGCCATTATGAAATTACTTATAAGTTTATTTAATTTTTTTTTTGAATTATGTGTTTAGCAAGACTTAACAAGCTCTAGTACCAATCGGCTTCCATATATATAATATAATTATACAAGGAAAACCCGCCAGAGTACTGAACAGGCTTGCTGGAAGTGGGTCAATGCTAAGTAAAAAATCAAAACACAAAATCTTGATAAATGCAAGTAAACCCGGTGGGGTACTGAACAGGATCGCTAGCAGAGGGACCGTTGCTTGCATGGTACCAAGGTAAACCTGTCAGGGTACTTAATAGGCCTGTTGGCAGTAGGGCAATACCTGGTAAAAGAGATCTGGTTAATGCACTACTATGCACATATTTTTTAAAACAATGATAATATGAAGGGTTTTGTTTTAGAATTTATGAATAAACATGTTACTACCAATTATTTACCATGTCGTTTGAGAATGGCTGTAAGCTGGGCTTGACCCTGCCCATCTAATTCAACATATACTTAGGATATCATTATCCTAGAAATGGGACCCATAGCTGTAAATCTCACATACTCTGGGGTACACTTAAATATTTTGTGACGACAGGATATATTTAAAATGAGGCATAGATGTGTAGTTTTTCCTGTGGAATTCTTTTGATTCAATTATTATCATTCACGCGGTCTTTCTAAACACTGTTATATTTCTCCTGAATATACATCTCTGAATCATTTCCGCTTACTAGTTAGTTAGTTTTTCTTCTTTTCTTTACAAAATAATCAACAGCATGATAGAACTCTTTCATTTTTCTGGAACAATCACTTCTTCTCTCTTCTATGGCTTAAGGACTTGCCATATCTTTGGTTTGGGGGAATATGGATTTGGAAAAATTAGATTGTTTTCACTTTTTATGATAGATCTATTTATCTCTGACAAATGATAAGTGTTTTTCAGGATAATATAAGCAGTGGAACTTGATTATAGCATGAAACATATTTTCATAGCAAAATCATATGAAGAATCGAATGAAGGTCCAAATGAAATACCAAATGATGATCTGAATAAAACATTGTAATATTTTAGTATTTATAATTAAAATTTGCTAACCAAAATTTGTTTTTTTGGCAAATAATTTTTACCTTCATGTGGATGCTTAGAAATTCTTCTTATCATTTCATTATTGACAATCCTATCCTTTTACCCAATCATGCATCTAAATTATTAATTGACTAATTTTCTTGATTATAAATGTGATTTATACTTTTCATGTCATATATTCAACCTGCCCAAAGTTTT
This sequence comes from Pseudotsuga menziesii, assembly GCA_001517045.1. Lineage (NCBI taxonomy): Eukaryota > Viridiplantae > Streptophyta > Pinopsida > Pinales > Pinaceae > Pseudotsuga > Pseudotsuga menziesii. Next base: position 153,029 of record LPNX010004448.1, on the reverse strand, counting down.
ACTTTGGACATGGTTGAACTAATTTTAAAAAAAAACCTTATGAATTTACTTACTTATGTATATGCCCATTGCTGGCTCATGTCTCAAAACTTGTTATGACAGTGTGATATGTTATCTTTCTTTTTGCTCAGTGGGACCTAGCATTTCTTCGGTTTGGGGGAATGTTGATCCTAGAAGTGTTATCTTTTTTTGCAATTAAATTACTCATTTAAACATATGTTTTATTATCTTTTTGTATATTTTATGTCACACAGATCACTATTCAGCTCAGGTATGTATGAATTTAAGGTTTATATGAAATCCATTTATTATTATAATTTTATGATTTTATTAATTAAAATTGACATTATTAAAGCACATTTGATGTATTAATTAATTTATATATTTGTTTGTAGATTTTACAATCTTTTTGGGACAAATTAATAACAAGAACACATTTAGTCTGCCTTGCGCACAACTCGTCCAGCTTGTCATCCAGATCGCTGCGCGGAACTTGTTGGTAGTTTGCCAGATGTTGAAATGTGTTGCTATAGACTATAGTCCTGAAGCGCGCCAACAAACAGACACTTCGTTCGCCCTAGATTGACGCCCAGCGTATCCATCTCACGGCCGAGCCTGCTGTTCAACTTTTCGTCCAGATCACAAACTAGACTGCACACAGTTGAGAATTGATTTCAGGCAATTAAAACGTGAAACAACCTTCAAAGGACTTGCTGTCCACATGTCTAGGTGATGGAGCTTGTGTTCTAGATAATTTGCTAGCTTGTAGCCTCCTCTGTTAACACCTCGCCTGTTGATCACATGCTGGGTTGCTGTGTTAACCTACATTCTAGAAAACTCATCGTGTGTTCTCCTCTGTTCTCCACCAGTTCACTGCTGCGCTGAAGAAGGACCCGTGTGCCACATCTGAAGACCTACTGCATTGAAGAAGGAGCTTGTCTGTACGCTATCCGATGAAGAAGACCAGACTCGCACTAAAGAAGGGAAGATCCTATGCGTTGGCCTATGATCTGTTATGTGCCTTTATAGTCGAATAAATTTAGAGAGTAGTCGACCACTAAAGGGTTGACTTGATCATCTCTGTAAACAATTATATAAATCAACCTCTGTGTGAGAGCTCAGTTAGCTAGAAGAGTTAGAGAATCAGAGAGTTAGGAAAGAATTCACAGTTTATCTGTTTGTTCTTGAGTACATTGTACTTCTGTTCCATCGTCTAAATAAAGAGCTGTATGTGTTGCTGTTGAAGATTGAATTTGAGTAGAAGTTAACCAGGCACTACCCTTGATTGCTGAGAGGGCCCCTCATCAACCAGAGGTTTCTTTCTTTTCTTGTTTATTTCTTTTTTCTGTTGTAGTTAGTTTTGTTTCCAGTTAGTTGTATTATTTCATTTGTTTTCTGTAATGCATTTTATTTCCAGAATTAAGTAACTAGACTGCATGCATAGTTTGATTTTGAATCTATTTTTAGTCCTTTCATTTCTAGTTTCCTGTTCAGTATCTACAATTAAATAGAATAGATTGCTTTTAACTTCAGCTTTGTCTATTTCCTTTCGTTATACATTATCAGTTTATGCAATTTAACTTTTCGTTTATTTATTAACATGCAATGGTTTCGTTGTGTTTATGTTTATGAATTTGTTTAAGTTCATGTCACTATTAAATTTGCTTAATAAGTAGGTTTACTTATTGTCTTTATGTATTAAATCTGCATTTGCATGAATTCAGCTGAAGATTAGATCATTTACGTTAATTTTTATTATTTTAACTGTGTAGGCTATCATTCAGACAACCTGTTTAAACTGTTATTCAACCACCCCTTCCAGACCCACAGTTCAGTCTAACATTCAACCCTTAGTTTCGTTTTTAGTGTTTTTATGTATTTTGAGATTGTTTCAGTTATGTTTTGTTAATGTTTGAATTATGTTTTGACTGAGATAGTTAGATAACAGTTTTATTTAACATTAAAATTAAAATTGGATTGTTTTAGGCTATTTATTAAAAGTCACCTTACTTCTTTTCACCTTAAATATGTGTTAAGCTATTTTATGTTTTGTTTCTTGAGTTTGTTTCTGATTTCTTTTTACTAGTATATTGTTTTGAGTTGATGCTTTTGGATTGATTTATCCTTTGCATGTAAAATACAGTGTTATATGTGTTATCTTTAGTATGTTTTCAGGTTATTCCTTTTTCATTGTGTGATTACAGAAAGATACTTGTAGGACAACATTCAAAGATATTCCTATTAAGTTTTCTACTTGATTCTTTCTATTTAATTTTCTTTATTAAGTTTTCTACTTGCTTGTTTTATTAAGTTTTCTACTTGCTTCTCTCTACTTGTTTTATTAAGTTTTCTACTTGCTTATTAATTAGGTTTTCCCTGCATCTTAGTTTCCAATTTAAATATTAGTTGTTAATAGTATCATTTTCAGTTTAATAAATTATGAATTATTTAGTTTAATTTTTTGTCCTGGATTAATTAACCTAATAGTTGAATTCTTAGGAGTTTGAATCGGTTTTTTATTTTGAAAGATATTTTGATCTTTTGTTGGTTAAAATATTTACACGACACCATAAGAACCCCTCTACCTTCACATATATTTTGTGTCAACTCTAAGCCTACCAACCTCGTTCGATAACTAAAGATTAGGTGAATTAATTTAGACATTATAACACCCAACAATTTTGGCACTGTTGCCGAGGAGTTGTTCTGTAAGGTAGAGTATAATTCTTTATGAAGTTTAGCAATAGGTTGGTAGAGAGGGAGCAGTAAGACGAGAGGTAAGAACCTGCACATCTGTTATAATAGGCGCCCCCAAATCTAGCAACAGTAGTAGCATATGTTTTCTTTAGTTTAAATTTTTTCATGGGCTGACTTAGAGATCCTCAAGGTAGATTTATTAAGACTCAAAAACTTATTGAAGTCCCTGCTAACTACCATAGGGGACATAATTCCCCAACTACTAACTCACCAGAAAGGTATCAAAAGACACCTATAGGAAGTAGTTCTACCCTAAAACCTAAGGAGTCTCTCTTAGAAGATCTTATTGGGGAAGCCATAGAAGGAGAAGGAACCTTGGTAGAAGGTCCTAAGGACCCCATTCCTAAGGAAGTTCAAGAGGATCAACCATTAGAAACGTCCAACCCTCCACTAGTTTCGAATCCAATTAACACAACTTTTTCACTAGTAGGAGATCCGAATTTCATTGACTTTATTGGTCCTACCCAAGTAAAAGATGTCTTTGGAACCTTAGTAGATCCAGTCATCTCGCAAATTGAAACTTCTTCAGTAGAACCTACTATCCCTCTAGGGTTCAATAAAAGCACGGTTGATTAGAGGAAGATATCTCCCGAAAAAGAACGTTGGGATGCCCCATTATCACCTCGAAAGGATCCTCCTAAGTATATTTACATTAAGAATCCAGATTATATGGAGAGACGGGGAGAAAACGAAGATCGTGATGAAGCTATAAATGAAGAAGGATAAGGGGAGAATCGAACTGAGGATACCTTTGGGTTCCCTATTTTAGAAACAATGCATGATGTAACTATGAAAAACATCCCTCCTTCCTCCTTACCTACTTTCTATGGAAAAAGTAATGAGGACCCGGACACATTCTTGTTCGATTTCGATATCCTTTGTAGGATCTATAATTATTTACAAGATGCTCACAAACTAAAACTCTTTCCCGCTACACTAAAAGATTCCACCTTGAGATGGTTCATGGGATTAGGAGGATTCACTATCAGGACTTGGGATGATATGAAAACTTCATTTTTGAAAAAATATCAAGAGTATTGCAAACCCAAGGACTCTCAACATGATATATTGAAAATACAAAAACTTGAAGACGAGAGCCCGGAGGATTATCTCGAAAGGTTCATTTATACACTACATAAGTCTAAATATAATGACCTCTGAGAAGATGCAGTACATACACTTTTCCTTAAGGGGATCTCCGAGGACTTGTTAGAAAGTCTTAATCTCATGGAAGCTGGCGATATTTATCATACAAATTTTGCACAAATTGGTGAGATCTGTAAAAAATATTCTAGGAGTAGGAGGGAAGTTGCGAAATTTTTTCGAGATCCTTTTAGTAGAAATGTAAGAGGAAATGTTCCTAGTTCAGGTGGAATTACAAGAGTAGAGTTAGGAAACCTGTTGGAGAATTTCAAAACTGATATCTTAAGAGCAATGGGTTCTCAACTAGATGCTTTACAAGCTAAGAAGAGGCAGGATGAAGAACAAGCAACAATGAGTATCTTTTGTCCAAGATGTAGAACTAAACATCCCCAAAGGGAATGTCCATTAAACAACATCTCCGTATGTCACATCTGTATAGAAGAGAATCCAACAGATAGCTTCCCATCCTTGCCTGGGTTGCAAGACATCTATAAGAGTGGGGATGTAGCCAAAACATCTAGGAGGCCTCCTTGGAAACCTAGAGACCAACTAGCATATCCAAAATTTCGACCGCAATCTCCACTCTATTATCCTCTGTATCAACCACCTCAACAATGGAACAATTCAAGTTGGTAGAATTGGCCACCTCAGTACTCTCCTCCTCAATTTTCACAACAACAATATTGGTCACAAGGATGGAGAGGACAACCATATCCTCAGCCACAACATGTCCCTGCACCTAATCATCCTTATCCTCAGAATCAAACAAATTTCTAGCAAATGTCTCCTGGATTTGTACTTCCAGTTCCTTTTATCACACAACAACCTCATCACTTTCAGAATGCAAATCCTCCTCGACCAACATTATTACCTGCACAACCGATACCTAACCCTAATAATAAACCAACTCAATCTCTTAACAACATTGAGTTGCAAACTCTTCCATCGTGCCTTATTTCGACTGTACCTATACATGGAATTCAATTAAGATCAAGAAGAGTTGTGAGTAATAAACCCAAGTCATCAGTCATCATTCAGGAACCAAATGAAGAAGAAGAAGATTCAAATGAACCCATGAATGATGCTATTTTGGAGGATGTGAACATTCCAAAGTTTCCAATACACACCCATCCTCTGCAAGAAACTATTTAGGAGCAAAGAATTCCTCCATTTCCAGAAAGAATAGTAATAGAAAAACCTGTATTTCATCCGGAGTATAAAATTTTGAATGAATTAAATATTATTTGTATTAAAATCCCTCTATTACAAGCTATCAAAGACATACCAATCTATAGTAAGGTAATAAAGGAGCTATGGATTAAATTCCCAGGAAATAAGCAAAAGGACCCTCTTACAATTCATGTTTTAGGAGAGATGTCTGAATGTATGACAGGTCAGTCTTGGATTGCAAAATATACAAATCCAGGAGCCCCAGTAGTGATTTTAATTATAAACAACACCATCATAGAAAATACATTAATTGATTTAGGATCCACCATTAACATGATGCCCACCACAATTTTAGAAGTTTTACAGTTAGGACAATTTCTCGGACCTACTCCTTCCATCCTAGAACTAGCAGACCGTACTACAGTAAAACCTGCTGGAGTCCTGGATGACATTGTTGTATCGGTAGCCTCATGGGAATACCCTATCGACTTTATGGTCGTAGAATCAAAGGATCCTTCTAAAGGACATCCTATTATTTTGGGAAGACCATGGTTAGCTACCGCAAATGCTTTTATAGGATTTAGGGATGGAGAGATGATTATTTCCAATGGGTTGTCCACACAAAGACTTATTTTATACCCCCCAGCACAACCAATAACTGGAAATTCATGGTGGTTAAATTGTTCTTTTGGGGATGAAGACTTTGATGATCTCTCTCCCTTCCTAGTGATTTCTCTTGGACACTTCAGGAGCAGACCACTGAGAATGAATTAAACTAGTTTGTGTCTTCAACAACCTGTACAGATTTCCCTCAGTCTTTTGCTCAACTCGATCAGATTTTTGGAGAGAAAGTTCAAGAGAATATGGCTCTTTCCATGTTTATAGAAACACCTTATGTTTTAATGATTGAAGAGCATATAGGACCATATACCATACTTTGTGAGGTTGGCTTTGAAAAATTTCTACATATAAACACAGGATTAAGTGAAAACCAACAAGCATGGCTGTTTAAAGTTCTTAAGAAACAAGCTAGAGAATTTGCATGGGAATACATCGATATGAAGGGTATACACCTTGATACCTGTATTCACCATATTTATATGGATCCAAGCATGCCACCTATAAGGAAGCTATAGAGTAGGATGAATCCTTCTCTAAAGGATATAGTAAAACAAGAATTACAAAAACTCCTCATTGCTGGTTTCATCTATCCTATATCCGACAGTAAATGGGTATCTCCTTTAGTAGTAGTAAAAAATAAAGTTACAGGGAAATAGTGTATTTGTGTTAATTTTAGGGAGATAAACAAAGCTACACTTAAAGACTACTTTCCTTTACATTTTATTGATCAAGTATTAGATACTCTGTCAGTTAAACAATATTTTTCCTTTCTTGATGGGTATAGTGGTTACAACCATATTTTAATAGCACCTAAAGATCAAGACAAGACCACTTTAACATGCCCTTGGGGAACATATGCTTATCGATTTTTTCCATTTGTCTTATGTAATGCACTTGCCACTTTCCAATGAGCATTCTTAGGAATCTTTTCTGATCTTATACATGACTATGTGGAGGTATACATGGATGAATTTATGGTCTATGGTAATACTTTTCAAGAAGCCCTTAACAACCTCGAGAAGGTCTTGATTCGATGTCAAGAAACGAATTTATCCTTCAGTCACGAAAATGTAAAATGTTACTGACAGAAGGAATAGTTTTGGGACACCATGTTTCCTCCCAAGGAATTAAGGTAGACCTTGCGAATATCGAAGTAATTGTTGGACTTCCCTCTCCCAAAACTCAGAAAGAGGTAAGAAGCTTTCTTGGTCATGCAGGCTATTACTGTCGCTTTATTTAAAATTTCACTAAAATAGCTGCACCAATGTTTAAGTTGTTGATAAAGGATGCATAATTCTAGTGGACAAAATCTTGTCAAAATGCTTTTGAAATTCTAAAATCTAAACTATCGGTGGCACCAATACTCAGGGGTCTCTATTGGTCCCTTCGTTTTCATATATCCACCGATGCCTCTGATACAACCATATGAGGAGTCCTCGGCCAAAAAGAAGGACAAGCACCTTATGCCATTTATTTTATTAGTAAGAATTTGAATCCTGCTGAACTCAATTATACTGTTACTGAAAAGGAATTTTTGGCAGTAGTTTATTCTATTAATAAGTTTCATCATTACATTATAGGTTATGAAGTTTTTCTTCATATCGATCACTTCGCCATTAGATTTCTGATGAATAAACCAATCACCAATGGTAGAGTGACCCGGTGGATTATTTTATTGAAATAATTTAACATTACCGTCATTGACCGACCTGGTAAAGAAAATCTAGTAGCATATTTCCTTTCCTGTATTCAACATGAAGACGGTACTAAACCGGTTGATGACACTTTTCCTGACGAACATCTAGTTGTTGTATCGGTTCAAACCCCTTGGTTCGCAGATATTGCGAATTATTTAGCAACTGGGAAAATACCAAACCATTTGTCCCCACATGAAAGGTGTCGTATTATAGTAATTTAGAGTTCCAATTATTCTTGGGTTGATAACGATCTCTTCCACACTAGTCCAGATCTTATTATTTGACGATGCGTGCGGGAGGATGAAATGACATACATCCTCCATGCATGCCATGATGGACCATGTGGAGGACATTTTTTTGATAAGAGGACGACATATAAAGTCTTACATTCTGGTTATTATTGGCCAAGAATTTTTAAAGATACTACCAAATATGTCAAAGGATGTGATAGTTGACAAAGAATGGGTAGACCTACTTCATCTGATCAAATGCCTCTACAAACCCAAGTCATGATTGAACCCTTTGAGAAATGGGCTCTTGATTTTGTAGGACCAATTTCTCCCATGTCTTGTAAAAAGAAATATATCCTAGTTCGCACGGACTATGTCACCAAATGGGAGTAGAAGCTAAAGTTGTGTTTATAGCTACAAAGAAATCGGTGGTAGAATTCATATATGAAGAAATATTGACCCGATTTGGTGTACCTAGAGAAATTGTCACAGATCAAGGTACTCAATTTACTTTTAAATTAATGAAAGAACTTACTACAAAATATGGCATCCGACATTGCAAATCTTCACCTTATCATCCTCAGGCTAATGGTAAGGTAGAATCAACTAATAAAGTATTAGAAGCCATTTTAACTAAAATTATTCACTTACATCATAAGGACTGGGCATATAGACTCCCAGAGGCTTTATGGGCCTATCGGATAACATGGAGAAACACTACCGGACATACCCCCTATTAGTTAGTGTATGGAAAACAAGTCCTTTTACCTATTGAATTTCACGTTAAAACCTTTCGCATGGTAGCACAATTAGGCATGAACTTGGATGAAGCGTAAAAACAACAAATATTTCAGATTAATGAGTTAGACGAGACTAGACAAGATGCACTCCAAAGAACCATGATAATACAGAATCAATGAAAGACATGGCATGATAAATTTATTAAGCAAAAGCAGTTTAATACTGGAGATTGGGCACTACTATTCGACTCACGGTTTAAAAATTTTAAAGGAAAATTAACCACATGTTGGATGGGTCCATACGAAGTAGTTACAGATTTTGACAATGGGTCAGTAAAAATTAAAACAATTGCTGGCTCATAAGTTTCCTTTTTAGTAAATGGACATAGACTCAGACTTTATCATCAACCGACATCTAAACAGGATTTTATACAGAATGTTTTGCAGCAAGATGAAATTGAATTGGTTGAAGGGGAAGCTATTCCTCCTCCTCTTGATCCTTGAAAAACATTTTGGGTTATTATCACTTGTATATATGTAAATATGTGCTTGTTTCTTTGAATAAATAAGAGTCATTTCTAATAAGATTGTTTACACAAGACTCTTTTTCGTTTTATTATGTCTTTATGAATAAATTGAATCATCTAACAAATGGTTTTGCAGTTTAATTACAAATATTCTATCTCTATGAGCAGCTTATGAAGTATTACTTGGACAAGGGAAGTATGTTAAATACTCATCAGGTATCTTAACCTTTTTTGGGTTACTTTCAAAATTTTCTGCTTATAGTGAAAATTAAAAATTTACAATTCTCTATATATCATACTTAACCAGCTCTTCTATGATTCATATGGTTTTTGGTATTTTGATTCAGACATTTGTATTTCTGATTTACTCCTTTTAACAGTTGCTTGATAGACCTTCTTTCATTATCATATTTTTCACATTCTCATCTTACACCTATGGATTACTAGTTCATCTTATGCTTGTTGTCAAAATTTGTCTCTTAAGTATTTTGGTGATAATTCGAGAGTAAGTGGAATTTTTGTCTGTGGGGAACATTACTTTTCTTTTATGAAGAAGAAGGAATCTAAGGTTAAAGAACAACTTTAAGTTATTCTCTTTTGACATGATCTATGGTTATGGCCATTATGAAATTACTTATAAGTTTATTTTAATTTTTTTTTGAATTATGTGTTTAGCAGGACTTAACACGCTCTAGTACCAATCGGCTTCCATATATATAATATCATTATACAAGGCAAACCCACCGGAGTACTAAACAGGCTTGCTGGCAGCGGGTCAATGCTAAGTAAAAACTCAAAACACGAAAGCTCAATAAATGCAAGTAAACACGTCGAGGTACTTAACAGGCTCGCTGGAAGCGGGACTATGCTTGCATGGGACCAAGGTAAACCCATCGAGGTACTGAATAGGCCTGCTGGAAGCGGGGCAATACTTGGTAAAAGAGATCTGGTTAATGCGCTACTATGCACATCGTTCGTAAAACAATGATAATATGAAGATTATTTTTTAGAATTTATGAATAAACATGTTACAACCAATTGTTTACCATGTCGTTTGAGAATGGCTGTAAGTTGGGCTTGACCCTGCCCATCTAATTCAACATATACCTAGGATGTCATTATCCTAGAAATGGGACCCATAGATGTAAATCTCACATACTCTGGGGTACACTTAACTATTTTGTGATGACATGATATCTTTAAAATGAGGCATAGATGACTAGTTTTTCCTGTGGCATTCTTTTGATTCAATTATTATCATTCACGCGGTCTTTCTAAACACTGTTATATTTCTCCTGAATATACATCTCTGAATCATTTCCATTTACTAGTTAGTTAGTTTTTCTTCTTTTCTTTACAAAATAATCAACAACATGATAGAACTCTTTCATTTTTCTGGAACAATCACTTCTTCTCTCTTGTATGGCTTGAGGACATGCCATATCTTTCACTAGTGGAAAATGAGATATTAGTGACCAAAAAAATGACCAAAATCCGCATATCAATGACCACTTTTGGTTTGGCGATCGTTGGTGGCTAATTTACGGTCTTTTATTATGCGACCAAAATTGGTCATTTTTATTTTGGTCATTTATAGCTTGTCAGTTGGTCATTAATTTGGTCATATATTTGGTCATTAATTTGGTCATATTTGAATCGATGACCAAATATATGACCATATTTATGACCAAATTAATGACCACATGGCAAACTAGAATATGACCAAATTTGGTCGTGTATTAAAAGACCGCAAATTAGCCACCAAAATTTCTTTTTGGTCATTGATATGCAAATTTTGGTCGTTTTTTTTGTCATTTATATCTCATTGTTTGGTCACGTGTCTCTCAATTTTTTGTTATTTTATATATGAATTTTGGTCATTAATCTCATTTATTGGTCACTAATTTAGTCATTTTTAGTGGTTTTATGTGTGGTTATTATATTTTAGTAGTTTTAATGGTGTCCATTATTAATCAATATAAATTTTTAATATAGTATTGTGTTTAAATTAAAAAGAGAATCATACATTATTTATCATCATCTAATACACATTTGAATTATGCAAATATAAAGTGCAACCATATAAGTTTTAAACCGCACAAATTATATTATATGAAATGTCAAGTATTACAATAAATGAGTTTTCTCAAAAACTATCTCCATATAACTTTACATGAAAATCATCTAGTACACCAATGACTTTTCAAAATATTACATTGGCTAAACCATCCCACTTGTACTTTGTTGCTAATCCATACTTGGATCCCACGACAGCTTCAAAACCATACTTAGCAACTTGAAACCCTCAGCAACAGGCTCTTCATACTCAATGGAAAAGCATCAGCAGCAGAATCTTCATACTCAATTGCCCACTTTTTGAGCTTTCTATCTGCGCAAATGCTTTTGTATCCACACTACATGTGCTTCTGAGCTTTCTGAGCTTTATATCTGCGCACGTGCTTATATATCCACATTGCAGCATCCTCCCTCTTCATGTTTTTACAAAGCTTGCGAGTAAGGTTACCTGCAAACAACACATGTTAAGCAATAAATTGTATTGCTTAGTAAAATTAAAAAACAAATAACTGAAAAATGTACATAGTAATTTCACAATATTTAACATGGCAAAAAGAAACAATTCCAACAAATAGTTATATATGTGCTTATTATAACAAATACAAAAACACTTCTGATACCTCTGCTTCTGAGCTTTCTAAGCTTTATATCTGCGCACGTGCTTCTGTATCCACATTGCAGTAGCATCCCTCTTAATGTTTTTACAAAGCTTACGAGTAAGGTTACCTGCAAACAACACATGCTAAGCAATAAATTGTGTTACTCAGTAAAAATAAAAAACAAATAACTGAAAAATGTACATAGTAATTTCACAAGATTTAACATGGCAAAAAGAAACAATTCCAACAAACAGTTATATATGTGCTTATTATAACAAATACAAAAACACTTATAATACCTCTGAAGGAAGTCCAACTCCATTGTATTGCCTAGTAGCTCTTTCATGGATATGATGGCTTCCATAAAAGTTCAATACTTAACAACCTGATTGGGTTTTTACAAATATTCTAAGACATTACTAGTAGTTTTCATGTCCCTAAAATTTACTAGGAACCTTTATTTTAGTAAAAATGCGTCTAGT
>LPNX010004448.1:107266-134897 GCA_001517045.1 Pseudotsuga menziesii | reverse complement strand
TTCTTCAGACCATTTTTCCTGCATTCAGCCCAGAGGTTCTTATCAGCTACTAGTCTGTACAAAGCAGCTGCAATTTCCTTGTCATTATGCGGATCTACCAACAAACCATTCTTCAACGTCTACACAAGAATGAACCAATTTGTAAGAAAAAATTAGAGAGCGATTGATGACATTAGATCCAATCAAACTTTTAGTTTTGAAAGTAGAATTTTCAATATACCTGTTTAATGTCTACATGTCCTCCATTCTGTGGCAACCATAGGCAATCCATGTGCAGCTTCCTGCATTTAAACAAAGTGGGAGAATGACATGCTTTATTCTTTTTACACAACCAAAAATGCTTTTAGATCAAATTGTTAGGTCAGAGACCTTGATATAAAAATCTTAAAATCTTAAAATTTCATCTTAAAGATCAAATTTTCTGTCAATAAGAAGAGCAATAATGGATAATTTCTTTTTATAATTTGATAGGAAGTTTTATAAACCTTGGTTTTTGCAGCAATCCTATATATATTAGCAACTTCTTATTGCTTGTGATGTTTTGGATATGCCACTTCTCCAAAGAGATCATCTCCAAGAGCATCTCCTCCAAAGACAGTTGTGAGGCTTTGCAGCAAGGTCTCTCTTAGCTCCCTCATTACAAGTGAGGTTGAAGGCACCTGCAAAAATATTAATAAATTAGTAACATTTTGAATCTTGTCAAATCGCATGACCACTCAACACAAGTGACCAGAATGGGCAGAAAGGTAAATTACAGTACCAAACACTCACAAGGAAAGCAAAATTATTGGATATAAGGGAATAAAGCAATTTAGGCTAGAAATCTGGAATGTATAAGTATTACTATTTATGGTCATCCCAATGAAGGAACCAAAAAGTAATTATGTCTAATCCAAACATACATGAATTCTCTCAGGTGCAATACAAAAAATGATTTAGAGAGGATTATTAATTTTTATGACATCAACTAAACTAAGGAAACTAGCAGTATCAGAGATCATTTTAACACTCACCCACACTACCTTCTTTTATGAATGAAGAAGGTAAATATTTTACAAAATAGAGCTACTAAGTTTAGAAGCGAAAATCATAAACCCTAAATTTAACCTAGAAAAGTGCATCCTCCCTGCATGAGCAATTTTCTTGGAATAGAGTGCCCTGTTCTAATTCTGGAAAACCCCTTAGCCCATGCACCTTAGATAAATCTGGAAAAGTCCCTAAGGTTGGCACCTTTTCCTTAATCTGCAAAATTCCCCAAGCCAAGCACCTTTTCCTAAATCTGGAAAAGATAAAATAAGTACAACAATCTTCTAATTAAAACAAAGGCTATGTCTGGAACAATTTAATAAAAACAAACCACTGAAACTTTAAATAACTAAGGTTGAAATATGCATGTTGTAGGCATGTACACAGACTATTACTGTCTACATAACTACAGTGTTGCGCCACCTTAACACTAACACACCCTCAACCAGTGTGCATCTTTCTGCTGCATATCCAAGGTATGGCTGCTGTAGAATCTGCAGTTGATGAATTTGTTGCCAAAGATCATGCTACTGTAGAACTTAATTCTGTCAAACCTGTTGTTGAGGAATATGTGGTTATAGAATCTGTTGCACCTCTTTTGAAGGGGAAAATATCTACAACAACAACCAAAACTAACACTTCCTTTTTGCAAGGAAAGTGTTCTCCACAAAGCCAAGTCTCTCCCATAGCATCTTGAACTTTAAAAACTCTCAAGGTGTACTTCCATTGCTTGTCATTGCATGAATGCTCAGAATCAATTGATTAAATGGGGGTTTTTGGAACACTCTCCCAGACATCAGACTCCCCTATCATGGCTATTAGTTTACTTGTTGCTCTGAAGTATTCTATCTCTCCAGCCATAGTGCACTCAGCAATACCTATTCCAGCATGTGATCAGAGCTGATGTGCTTATTGCTGTGAGTGAGATGGTGCATATGAAGTGTTATAGGTGAGGGTGCATCAATGTTCAATGTTCCAATAGAAAAGGAGCATGCATTGCATGCACCAACCATAAATAGATGTGTTATTTTTGTCTTTAGTTCAGTTCTAAAATTAGGTCTTCTTTGTAGTTCTAAATTAGATCACATGCATATTAGATTCAAATAGCCACAGTTCACTAGGGAAGGAGGGAGTGTGTATGAGGATTGTTCTTTCCAGGAAGGGCGTTCTTACCAAAGAGATGTGGGCTCCTATATCACTTCAATTTAGCATGATTTATTGGTAGTTCTATTCATGAAGGTGTTCTATCGTAGGAATCTTGACTCCGTCAAATTTGATGCATGTAGCCCAGATTTATTGTTAGCCCCTTTGCTTGTGTTATAAAGACACGAGGGCATTCAATTCTGTTGATTTTCAGTTTTCTTTCAGCTAGTGATTACAGAGATCTAATAGTTTCTTCATTTGAGTTAATTAAAATTGATGTGATTGGTTACTGCAATTTACTAGCTCTTGTTCATATCTTTAGAGTTTTTTGTTTGTAGATTTAACATTCTTCATCTGTTGTTTTGATAGGTTACACAATTTAGTTTCCTAGATTAGTTTATTAGAGATTATAGGTGCAAATATGCTTTAAACTTGTAGGAATAAGTGTACAGATAGATGGATTCTATCTAGGATAGGGAGTTGTCCTGAGGTTTCAGGGGTTGGATACATGAGTTTGTGTTTGAAAAAATCACTGCAGACTTGTGATTTTTGATCTATTTTTTCTAGCAGTTTGTTCCAAGAACAATGGTATGACTACCTTCAATCCTAGATACAAAGATAAATTGGAGGGCCCTTCCAACTTCGTTCTATGGAAGGTTTCAATTACATATGCTTTTGGAGGAACACGAGCTTTGGTATCGTGTGGAGAAGACGGTTACACTTCCTGCAGAGGCTGGTGGGTTTGCATATTATAACAAGAAGATGTCCAAGAGAAAGCAAGTCATCCTCAACTAGACGAAGGATCCTTTGATTCCTCATATAATCAGAAATATTGGAAAGGAGATGTTTGATGTTCTAGTCACTCTATATTAGAGTGAAAACATCAATCAGAAGTCATTGATGAGGAATAAGCTTGGAGCCACACAAATGAGCAAGAGAAATATCATAGCTAGTTATTTGATGAAGATCACTGAACTCCATGATCAACTTGAAGCAGTTGGAGAAGAGTTTGAGGGTGAAGAGTTTGTACCCACAACCCTGAATGGGTTTTCATCCTATTGGTAACCTTTTGTTCGGGGTGTGTATTCCTAAGATAAGTTGCCCACCTGTGAGAAGCTTATATGGGATGATTTCAGAAGGGAACAATAGTTCTTGAGTATTTTAATTCAGATTTGTAGGTTGTAGACATTTTGACGGAGCCTAAACAGATGACCTATCGAGAACATTTGTAAGATGTTCTTTCAAAAAAATTGATTGTCTATGAGGTGGATCTTTAAAAATTAGCCAATAGAAATCTTTCGAAAGATCCCAATTGCTTTGCCATCAAAGACATCATTCAAAAAGGGGAATATCCTTTGAATAAGGCCATATCAAAAAGGGGAATATCCTTTAAATAAGGCCAATGGCATTTGCTTGTCCATTAGGCTCATATACAAGAGTGGCTGGTTCAAAATGAATTCGGATGATCCAAGATAAAAGATAATTTGGATTGGCCCTACAAGAGTTCCACTTTTATTTACCAGGAAAGGTGTGGCTTTAGTTTTCTTGGAATAGAGTGCCTTGTTCTAATTCTGGAAAATCCCTTAGCCCATGCAACGTAGATAAATCTGGAAAAGTCCCTAAGGTTGGCACATTTTCCTTAATCTACAAAATTCCGCAAGCCAAGCACCTTTTCCTAAATCTGGCAAAGATAAAATAAGTACAACAATCTTCTAATTAAAATAAAGGTTATGTCTGGAACAATTTAATAAAAACAAACCACTAAAACTATAAATAACTAAGGTTGAAATATACATGTTGTAGGCATGTACGCACACTATTACTATATACATAACTACAATGTTGCGCCACCTTAATACTGACACACCCTCAACTAGTGTGCATATTTTTGCTGCATATCCAAGGTATGACTGCTGTAGAATCTGCAGTTGATGAATTTGTTGCCAAAGATCATGCTACTGTAGAAATTACTTCTGTCGAACCTGTTGTTGAGGAATATGTGATTATAGAATCTGCTACACCTTTGTTGAAGGGGAAAATATGTACAACATCAACCAAAACTAACACTTCCTTTTTGCAAGGAAAGTGTTCTCCACAAAGCCAAGTCTCTCCCATAGCATCTTGAACTTTAAAAACTCTCAAGGTGTACTTCCATTGCTTGTCATTTCATGAATGCTCAGAATCAATTGATTAAATGGGGGTTTTTGGAACACTCTCCCAGACATCAGACTCCCTTGTCATGGCTGTTAGTTTACTTGTTGCTCTGAAGTATTCTATCTCTCCAGCCATAGTGCACTCAACAATACCTATTCCAGCATGTGATCAGAGCTGAGGTGCTTATTTCTATGAGTGAGATGGTGCATATGAAGTGTTATAGGTGAGGATGCATCAATGTCCAATGTTCCAATAGCAAAGGAGCATGCATGCATGCACCAGCCATAAATAGATGTGTTATTTTTGTCTTTAGTTCAGTTCTAAAATTAGATATTCTCTGTAGTTCTAAATTAGATCACATGCAGATTAGATTCAAATAGCCACAGTTCACTAGGGAAGGAGGGAGTGTGTATGAGGATTGTTCTTTCCAGGAAGGGAGTTCTTACCAAAGAGATGTGGGCTCCTATTTCACTTCAATTTAGCATGATTTATTGGTAGTTCTATTCATGAAGGTGTTCTATCCTAGGCATCTTGACGCCGTCAAATTTGATGCATGTAGCCCAGATTTATTGTTAGCCCCTCTGCTTGTGTTATAAAGACACGAGGGCATTCAATTCTGTTGATTTTTTAGTTTTCTTCCAGCTAGTGATTACAGAGATGTAATAGTTTCTTTGTTTGAGTTAATTAAAAGTGATGTGATTGGTTACTGCAATTTACTAGCTTCTTATTCATATCTTTAGAGTTTTTTGTTTGTAGATTTAGCATTCTTCATCTGTTGTTTTGATAGGTTACACAATTTAGTTTCCTAGATTAGTTTATTAGAGATTATAGGTGCAAATCTACTTTAAACTTCTAGGAATAAGTGTACAGATAGAGGGATTCTATCTAGGATAGGGAGTTGTCCTGAGGTTTCAGGGGTTGGATACATGAGTTTGTGTTTGAAAAAATCACTGCAGACTTGTGATTTTTTATCTATTTTTTCTAGCAGTTTGTTCCAGGAACAATGGTATGACTACCTTCCATCCCAGATACAAAGATAAATTGGAGGGCCCTTCCAACTTCGTTCTGTGGAAGGTTTCAGTTACATATGCTTTTGGAGGAGCATGAGCTTTGGTATCTTGTGGAGAAGACGGTTACACTTCTTGCAGAGGCTGGTGGGTTTGCAGATTATAACAAGAAGATGTTCAAGAGAAAGAAAGTCATCCTCAACTAGACAAAGGATCATTTGATTCCTCATATAATTAGAAATATTGGAAATGAGATGTTTGATGTTCTAGTCACTCTATATCAGAGTGAAAACATCAATCAGAAGACATTGATGAGGAATAAGCTTGGAGCCACATAAATGAACAAGATAAATATCATAGCCAGTTATTTGATGAATATCACTGAACTCCATGATCAACTTGAAGCAGTTGGAGAAGAGGTTGAGGGTGAAGAGTTCGTACCCACAACCCTGAATGGGTTTTCATCCTATTGGTAACCTTTTGATCGGGGTGTGTATTCCTAAGATAAGTTGCCCACCTGTGAGAAGCTTATATGGGATGATTTCAGAAGGGAACAATAGTCCTTGAGTATTTTAATACAGATTTGTAGGCTGTAGACATTTTGACGGAGCCTCTATCAACCAGATGACCTATCGAGAACATTTGTAAGATGTTCTTTCAAAAAAATTGATTGTCTATGAGGTGGATCTTTAAAAAGTAACCAATAGAAATCTTTCGAAAGATCCCAATTGCTTTGCCATCAAAGATATCATTCAAAAAATGGAATATCCTTTGAATAAGGCCAATGGGATTTGCTTGTCCATTAGGCTCATATATAAGAGTGGCTGGTTCAAAATGAATTCGGATGAGCCAAGATAAAAGATAATTTGGATTGGCCCTACAAGAGTTCCACTTTTATTTACCAGGAAAGGTGTGACTTTAGTTTTCCTGTCTGATTTATTTTTCTTTATTGAAGATGGTTTCCCTTTTTCTTGTCATAGCTAAGAGTTAACAGTGCTAGTGTGTTATGAATGCAGTTTACTATTGTGATTGCATCCTACCACCTAGAACTCGTATTGCTCAATGAGAATACAATAAAGAACTTCTATTAAAATTTAGATGATAAATGCCACATAGTTTGAAAACAAACATTATTTAGCATACTTAAAATTTAATGAGAAGTGTATTTTTTGCATCGAATACAGAAAAATACATTTGTTCTTTGTTATAGAAAATACAACAACCTGATTTACCAATCAAATGACAAAACTAATAAGATAAGAATATGCAGATATACTTAAAGAGTAGGAATTGACCATGCTTTTATTAACTGGGTTTCAATTTATGGAGCCATATATATGGAGTGCAATCCCCACCAGGATACCTCATCTCATCAGCCAGTGTTGGGCCTTCTATCCCATCTCCTAAGTCCACCAGGAAATTGGGATTTATTTCTAGTCCACCTTTGTCAGTGTCGTAGTCAATCTGAAGCATATGGGAGCCTTTCTCTATCAATTTAAGTAGAACTGTTGATCCCAAGGACTAAATAGCGAATTGGTAACATAAAGACACTTTCCATCCAAACTTAATTGGATCATTTGTGGCCCTTCCCTCAATCGTTTAGCCTGCAAATATATATTCAAACAATATTTTACGTATTTGCAAGTGTATGAGCAATGTTTCTTTGATTAAAATCAATTTATTTCCCAACATATAAGTACAAAATCCCTAGCTAAATCCACCATTTATTCTAGAGAATCACATTGCCACAATTTGATTTTTTATGATTTTTATAGTCAACTCTATAAAAAGACCTAATTTGTATCAATAACCCTATATTTTGAATGTGTATCACAATTTTGTGTTGGTTTTGCAATGCTGATTGGTGGTTTCACAACTTTGTTTGTGCAAATTAGGGTTTCTCTTGGGCATTAGGTTTTCTTAGATCCTACAGCATGAGTTTTATTAGTTGTGATGCCTATGGACACGTCATGGAACATAAGATCAAAAATCAAAACTTGAGGTATGAAAATGCTTAGAAAATTCCTTACCAAAAAGAATCGCAACTATCTCCAATTCTCTCTTTGGATACCTTGGGAAAAAACGGTATTCATCAAATAGGTTGTGTATCATGCAAGCAAAGATTTTATTTTCCCTACAAATTAACCAATCCAGAAGGAATATTAGTCTTCAAGTAGAATCACATGTCCAAATAGATTATAAATCAAACAAATCCATGTGAATTCTAGTAGATAATACTTAAAAGTAGGAAGCAAACTGAGAAACAGGTTTAGTAACTAGTAAACTAATCAAAGCAGAAATGTTCTTGTTTTCAAAACAGTTAATAGTAAATAGCTCAGCAAAGCAGGGAAAAGCCTACATGTTTACCAAATTATAGCTTAAGTACATCCTACATGTTTACCACATTGTAGGGCATGTGGCAATCACTGTTAGAAGAGGATCAAAAGAGGATAAAATAGAAACATATCACACTAGAAAACCTCCAATGTCCAGAGACAATTTAATCAGGAAAAGATTTATAGCTGAGAACACTATCAGCTTTATTTACAGGTCAGGAAGCAAGATACCTCTTCTCAGATGACTCCTTGAAATGTTCAAGCTTTTGTATTACATCATCCATTGTTAACTGTCCAATATATGTATGTTGAAAATAAGATTTTTCCTGTTCCTCAATATCAGCTGCAAAGACCTCAGATGATGACTGTTCCGAAGCCCCAACACTCAATAAGCGTGGATTAACATGGACAGTTGCAGAATGCAATCGTTTCATTTCCTCAGCAAGATCTCGAGAAGCTAATTGGCCCACGTTGGCTTGAAGCACCTGAATAACCCAATACTTAGAGTGAAACAAGATACCATAATTCATGTTGAAAGTTGAAACATGTCCATAAATCACAAAAAAATAACTCACTTTGAAGAGTATTACAATTGTCTCCAAAGAAATACTGATAATTGGTCAAGAACGTTGGACAGGATTTCCTAATGAGTCATTCGATGCTTCAAATAAAGTTCTTTCGCTCAGAAATTTCATAAGGATATCAACAATTTCAACCATTTCTTTACCATGAGAAGGAATAACCTGTAAAATGCATAAATTTGGAACAATGACATCTTAGGATATGCCGTCTCGACTCTCACCAAGCAAATTAACTCTGAAAAAAAACAGAGTAAATCACTTCACTAACTATAAATTACTTTCATAAGGAATCATTTCAGTGCTACCTTTTGCATCATTTCCATACCATCTACTTGATTTTTGAAGTCTGGACTTAAGAGTCTTGTCTGCAAATATTCTCTAAAATACCTCATAATATCGTTCTGCAATGAAAAACACCATCTGATTCCACAAAACATAAAAATAAGAGACCATATCAACTACTAGACCAATGTTTAATCATTACAAACCTCAATTTCTTGAATTTGCTCCGGACGTGGCTCTTCAAATTTGTGTTTACGTGGAACTAATATTTCTTGGCCTTCCTATACATATTACACATTTGCATGGAACATTAATATGGTCATTTCCTTGACATATTTACAAAATCAGAGGACCAAAACATCATATTTTCTGAAAGCTAACCTTGTTTGAATCCTTCAGATTAAACAAAGCTTGTCCTTGAACTGCAAGATCCTGGGCAGCTACAGCAACTGCCTATTTTGTAACTTTCGGTTGACTACCTCTCTGTATAAAAAGTAACCACTAAAAACCACATCAAAGAAAGTATACTTTATGCTCCATAAGTACTTAAACTTTGCAACATTAACATACATGGCCTATAGTTCTTGTGCCAACAACTAATCTGTTCAGGTGTAACACTCATCACTTGTTACAATAATAATTTTTCGTCATTAGGTTATAGCTGCATCAAGATCACACAATATATGAAAACTACAACTTCAGGCAAGAATTTGTGGTTCTCTTTGATGTTGGGGTATATGATTCTGCTAAGGAGGTGGCAATAGTGCTTGCTGTTGGGGGGGGTTGTTGCCACTTCTGCTGAGGTTTTACCAGGGCTAGTGATGAGTGGACCACTGGGTTTGTTGGGTTTTTTTATCTGGAAAGAAAGGTGGCTGTTGGCCTTAAGGGTTTGGATATTTTCACGGCTGTGGAGTTGGGAATTTCTTTCTATAAGGTGGAGGAGTGGGATAACACCAATTTGTAGGACTTAATTGATTACCCAAAGTATAATATATATATTTAGGGTGTTCGTAAGGCATACCTTGAGGTAATTGGCGAGGTGGTCCTTGCCTTATTTGGTTTATGAAGAAAACAACTAGTTCTGTATTCTCTGTTAGCTCTGTATTCTCCGTAGTCCCTTCATATAAGGCTTTTAACCTAGCTCTCAGCATTGATTTGTGCCATGACTATCCTTGCAATTGCTACAGATCTACACACTGTTTAGTTGGCACTCATGGTGAGCATGTTTTTTATTTCACCTTGGACAAAAGACTGCTAGAGCTTTCTCTACCTCATATTGCTTATTTTTTATCTAGAGGGTGTCGAATTGTACTGCTAATGAGGGGACCATGGCAGTTTACACTACACTTGTGGGCACTGCATTAGTTGAGGGGACCATAGCAGTTGGTGTTAATGAAGCAGGAGTAGCAAGAGGTATCGCAACTGCAGTGATTGATGGCACAACAAAAGGTGCAGGAGAAGTTGTGGGAACAGATGTGGTCATGGCAGAAGAGAAAACTCCAACAGATGTAGAGATAGTTGGTGTCAAAGAAGACACAACACTAATTGGGTTTGTTGGCAAAAGAGGCATAACTGGTGTAGCAACTGTCGGTGTCCTTGTTGATGCTAAGACTATAGCAGCTACATATATGCTAGGAGAAGATAGATTTGGAGATGCTTTTGATTGAAATGATGTGACAACCACTGGAACTGGTGATGCAGCTGTGGACAATGATCCTTCAAAGTTTCCAACTGAAGCCACTGATTTCTCTACTTGCTTTTGAGCTATCTGAGGAAATCCCACAAAAGAGTTTACTAAAACAGATTGCTAAAAGTTGTCGTATCAAAAAGTCATAAGCCTTCTGAAGGAATAATATGAAATAGTACAAACCTTCAGTTCATCTGGAATATTCCACTTGGACTGTTTTGTGATTTTGTTGTAGCAGTACCTGTGTAAACAAAATAAATGGGAATTTGAGATAAATTCTACAAAGGCTTCAATTCAACCTAAACATCAAATCAACAATGGTCTAATAACATAAAAATATTTACTCACTTTCAGTCCTATGGAGCTGTAAATTCTTTGCAAACAGTGGATGCATCTGCCCTTTGTATAAAAAATGTAGGAAACAATAAAAGTATTAAAAATAAAAACGCTAGTAGATTAGAGTAATTATTAATGTGGAACAAAATCCCACCACTTCTTGTAATAAATATATTCTAATAGATCAAAATTTGTGACAAAATATATTCTATACTATAGTGACAAAATTTGTGTTCAGAAGTAAGCAACCATAGTTGGATTTGCACCCATCCCATGCTGCATAATATCCTTTCTGACTTATCTACACAATCCACCTGGTACTTGCAAGTTATTGGCATAGTTCTTTACCTTCTTCAATGTTTTGTGAAGTTGAACAGTAAAGGTGCTAGGCGTAAAAAGGGCATCAAAGGACCCTTTTGTCTACATGACATTATCAACTGTGCAATATATTTGACATATAAGGTACATATAAAGAGTACATATAAGTTACTCCCGTGTTGAAGAAGATATGGAAAAGTTGGAAAGGGGCCTCCTTAAACTAGGAAGATATTTAATGGTTTTCAGAATAGGACTTAGTGCTCACCTTTGGTCATGAAAACAATTGGAACTTTGCAAATAGCAAAGGATCTTTGGGGATATGAATAGGTATTGGGTGAAGTGGTTGAGCAACATGGGGATTAATCGGTGGAAGGAACTTTGACACTTCCAAAACCAAGAGTGGTCCAAATATATCTAGAAGTAAAGTGTTAACTAGAGTGCAGAGACAACCTTTTAAATATTTTTCAAACCTTTCCCAGAGAAAAAAAGACCAATTAGACTATTTGGTCCTCAGTCAGAATTGAAGGATTAAAGCTAGAGTTATGGTACAACTTATTCAGTATACAGGTCAGAAGAATCATATCAAAATATTCTCTCTAAACCTTCTATTGAAACCAAACTTAATGAAAGGTGGAATCTCAAAGAATAAGAATAAATGCAAATGGATCAAAAGGGTGAAATCTAGTTGGAATGTGAATATTTCCTTCGAACAAAATTTACATATATTGTTCATCCTGTAGATGGCACTCTTTATTAAAGGAAAGCTTCATATGAAAGGCTTCACAGAGGGGGATCACAGTTAGTATGGGAAACCAAAGGATGTTGGACATATTTACTGGAGGTGCCCATTTGCTAAGGAGGTCTGGAACCTGATTCAAGGCCTTTTTGCAAATTCATTCACTTCTTAACTATACTAGTGGGCTATTCTTCCTGGGTTCATCAGTATCAGGCTTTTGAAAATAATAATAATATCTATTTCGTAAGAGTCCAATTTATATGCAAATAAGTAGGTTAAATTTTTTGACAAGCTTATATAATTTAATCAAAAACTACCAACTATACCATGGACCCATTCTAGGTTCTTATTTTCCCTTCACATTAAAATTTATGACGATAAATCAAAAAACAATGAAATACACAGAGACCTACTGCCTTAATTGAGATATGACGTCGAACATTTATTTCAGGCTCTTGAGTAGAGGGACCATATAATACATTTTCAAGAATCTCTTGTATTATTATATTGATTTGCAAAGTGTAGTTTCATGATTAGAGAATAAGCATTATATGGAGTGCTTCAAGTATCAAGACTATTTGTAGAATCCAATAAAAGGTTGCAAATCTTAAGGTATCCATTGCATTGGAGTAATCACCCATATTTAATGTCCTTTATCACCATCCAA
Organism: Pseudotsuga menziesii; assembly: GCA_001517045.1. Classification (NCBI taxonomy): domain Eukaryota; kingdom Viridiplantae; phylum Streptophyta; class Pinopsida; order Pinales; family Pinaceae; genus Pseudotsuga; species Pseudotsuga menziesii. The sequence goes on along the minus strand of LPNX010004448.1, from coordinate 122,624 downwards.
TTTATTATCTGCAGAAAGCAATGGGTTAGAAAGGATTACAAACAAGACAATATGCAATATTAATCATATGTTCTTTTTGTCCAGCATTTTGCAATTTCTCTTGAATTTTAAGCAAAAAATATAACAAAATACTATTCTTACTTATAATGTGGTAGTATGGCCTATGTGTTTTAAATGGACACAATTGACATCGATGATCTTTTCTTTTGATCGCTTCTTGTACCTTAAATACGACCTTCATCATTTGTACATTAGACAAACAAAACAATGTATTTCTATTTTAATTTTTAAATATTAGGTAGGTGTACTCTTCCAAAAAAGAATATATGACAGTAAGTATCATACCCTTGGCTATTGCAGCACAATAACCATCACATAATGTGTCAGCTGCTTTAGGATGACCATTTTCACTAAGAATAATATCATAATTATCCCACAGTTTAGGCACTAGGGGATGCAACTTACTGGTTTCCATTATTGTACAAGCATAGTGCCTTTTGTTTTGTTTGGGTTGTTAATGGTTAAACACCCACTAAGAAATGAGTTGAATGAAAAGAATCCAAACATTCCAAATAGAATCCCTTTATAGACATCAATATCTGCATGAAGGATTCCAAAGTCTAAGGTAACATATCTCATGTCCAGTTATGGTTATTGGAAACTAATGTAAGTTCTTGTGCAACTTTCTAGCCTTGAAAGTATTTAAAAATCTAGATACTCAAATGGTTCCAACTGTGATGGGATTGTCCAAACTGCAATCCTGTTTATCATTTCATAAATAGAATTATATGAATTGTCTTCAATTCCCAATTTGAGTTTGCTCCATGTCCACTGTCCAAACCAAATCTAGCCCTATTTAAACAATCTTCCCCCTCCATCTTTCCCACATACATTCTACTGAGCCAAATTCTACAAGCAATCTCCAACCAAATTTACCTTCCCTTTTGTGAATTTTTGTCTGGCTTGGTTTATGCCTTTAAGGTTATTTCATAAGCAATCTTGCAGTGACACAAAATATCCCCATCCAAACATCCTTTGTACATACCCTACAAACCAACTTCAGGGTCAGATCGTGATAAAAAATTCACAAGTGTCCGGTGCAGACCTCCCAAGCCATGGTTGAGAACATGAGTGCCTTACATCCGCACGGTCAGCTCTTACATCCTTGCATAAGATTTTCAATCTTAAATCATCTTTAATTTGGCTTGGATAAGAGCTGGAATTTTCTACTTAGCACATTGTCTTTTTGGTGTTTTATTATTATAGATCCATACACTCATTTTATGTGGTGGTCCATTTTCTATAGTAGTCAAGTTTTAGGATAGCCACCTCTAAACCCAAGTCTAGCCCTTACTTGCATGCCAAAGAGTCTATTTTCCCTTCCGATTTGCTCAATCGGGAATGGCACCCAACCCGAGACCTTAAATGGTCAAAATCGATTTCATACTGGTAGCGAAGGGCACCGGTCCAGTTGAAAAATATCTTACCATGTAGGTTGTCTGTGTGTTGAAGTTCTGCTAACTCTAACATCTATTAGGTCTTCATTGTTTTCTCATTCAAGGATAAACCTATCCTTCAACTATTGTGAGAAGGCTGGTTCCATCGGCAAGTATTTGGGAAAGTTGGACTGGGTTCGCCTTCCTTGGTTAGTCTAGATCTATTCTTAGTGGAACCAGGAAACCTGAAGAGAGGGCACCCAGCCTGGCATGACAATTTAGGGAAGATTCCCAAGGTTCCACCAGTTTGGAAATCATCAATATCTGTGGATATATAAATCACCATATTATGTGATAACGAGTCCAATAAATAGCAAAAAATAGGCCATAGTTGCTTGCGATATATCACTTGATGAAGAAAAAATAATCTCAAAAATATGCCAACTAAATCTAGCATAACAGGTACGATATTAAAAGATAGATGACATGATTTATTCACCAACAAGTTATGATCCTTGTGAAACAAAGAAAATTGTTAAGAGTTAGATAAGGAAATAGGTCAGGTTTTAGAGCCATTTCTATCCTTACCAAGATGTCTAAAGATCGAGTATTATGAATATCCTTGCAGGCTTGCACATTTTACAATGACACTTGCAAGAAGTTCAGCAGCCAGCTACATTCTTCCTTCTGCAACCTGCTTCTCCAGTCTCACCATTTACAACCACCAATGTCTTCTGCAACATCATATTTTTATCCTATTTTAGCTTCAATGCTTGCATCCTAAAATTCTTCCAACAAAATCGAGTTCTTGCTAGTGTTTTATTTTTATTTTTGTGGACATTCATAAGCTCTATGACCTTTAACATTGCAATCTAGCAAATCATATAACTTTGATAAATTGTTGACTCTCTTCCACATCCAATCTCTCAACATCTTCTTCTCTCATCTTTCTAGTCTCCTTATAGTCTTCAATAGGAGCAAATGTAGGTGTATTTTAAGTTCATCTAATAGACATCTATTAGGAGTTTCTTCTCTACAGCCTCCAATGATAGAGAGATTGCATGAAATTTGAAGGGAGGTTGATCACCCCCTAGGCGAGCCTTCCCATTTGATAGTAGTTGGTGTTTCTCTTGGGTTCTCCACATATTTTTCACATACCTGCACTATTGATTTGATTATTTTCCCTGCTCCATGCTCTGAGGTTGTAGACTTTAGGTCTTTTACGGCATAGGCTAGTTTCGTTTATATCATGTTTTTCTAGGAAAAACCTTAGTGCTCCCACTGTGTATATCACACTATTGTACCTAGAAGTTCCATTGACCTATTTATGGTCATTTTTTGGACATTCATAAAATTATCTTATCTTTTCTTATCTCTATATTTGACCTACAGGTGGAAACCCCTCGTAGTTGATGCTCTGCCTCTATTTCTATTGTTACTTCTCTTCTACCTTCAATGCATACTGGAATTGTTCATCAACTGAATACAACTTCCTCATGGCCAAATCATCTTATATATGAAAAGGAAATCCATTAAGGCATCTGGATGCTAATTTTCCATCATATTCCTGCAGATTTGTTTAAATATGCAACTTCAAAAAATGCTCAATATACTCATGTATAGATAAATCCTTTTTTTTTTTTTTGAAATTCTGAAACTGCCTAAATTATGTCTGATAATAGTTTGTAGGTTAAAAAGTTGCTTGCAAATTATTTAATGTCTTTGACCAAACTTTGATTTTTCTCTTACATTGGCTTTCTCGATTTCTCTGCAACTGATTCTACCATGAAGCTACATGGTATTGTGTATTATCCCAACCCCGTGTGCACAATATATATATATATATATTCTTTTAAACTGCTTGTAGATGACTAATATCAATTCTCATTCTATTGTCCGATGACTGTTGTAGCGTGGGATTGACAAGAAATAAATTGGAGGACTAGGATATAAGTTTGGATATGTGGTTGATGTATTCTTAGACTTGGTACTTTATTGCTACACCTTATGGATTGATTTTGGAGTTTTGTCAAACACTTAGTGTGCACCTCCCTATAGGTTTCTATCTACCCTTGGTTTGTGGTTTATGAGATTCGAAGTTTAAAAGAATTGACTAATTGAATCCTTATGCATATATGACCTTTCATGCCATGTAATATCTCAGCAAACACAAAAAAATTGCAATTTAAATTGACATTAATATTTCAGACTGTAAATGTAAATCAAATGTAACCGTAATACCTCCATTCATATGAATAACAACAACGATACAAGGAGAAATCATATCTGGAATATATGGTCTTTTTTGTGAAGTATTGGTAGCCTCATAAGAACCAAATCTTGAGAGAGAATTCGCTACAACCAGCATACAATATATTACACCCACTAATATTCTTAGACATTTCTAGTAAGAGAACCTTCCTGTAGCTTCCAATGATGTAATATATAAGAGAAATGTGCCCAATTTCCAAAACTAAGCACCCAACTATGATATAATCACTATTTCCCTTCAAAATGAACCCAAACTAAGTGTCGTGACCCCTTCTCTTTAGAATATATGGCAATTCTGGAAACAATGGGTAAGATTCTTCCTTAACGCTAAATCCTTCTTCAAATGGCCAAAGACTAATAAATATATATTTTTACTGGGTATACTAGCCACTTCTTGACAAGAAATTCAACCCCATCTCCAGCATATGAAAAACCCTTTTCAAACTGCGACTTTACATAGAGAACTTTGCACTTTCAGTCAATGAGTATTTCAACTTTTCCTCTAGTAAGTAGTAGCACCATTTAATGGTCCAAGGGATTCCTTCTTAGAATATGCCTTCATTCACACTATTGTCCCCTCTCTTCAATTTCCCTTCGCATTCCATGGACATAAATGTTATTTATTAGACCAATCTCCAACTATGCCTATGAACCCATCTCATACTGACAGAATCATAGAAACCTATGTTACTGGAATGGGGACGAACCGATAAATGGTCCTAGAGGGTTTGGGGAGACAAAAAAATGTGAACCCACTCACTTCCCAGCGTATATTATGCATATAAACTTGAGTAGCAATGTAATGACCCAGTCTCAAAATAGGAATGAGAACAGAATGTTATAGTCTAACATCTAGAAGATGTTAATTAGGTGGTCACCGTATCGATTCCCATAAAGCCATCGGGGCCATGCAATCAAAGATCATTCAACACTTTATTTAGCCAGCAATGCACATTTTCAATGTTTTTTTCCCATTAATCAATCTATGTTAACATATTCTTTCAGTATTTTCCACTAACAAATTTAAAATAAAAAGGTATTCAATCATGCCTAGTATGCCCAGTAGAAGAAAAACTGAGTATTAAGATACCTTGGCAACAAAGTCCTTTTCTACAAATTTGAAGGCGATCCCCAGGTAACCAAAGAGCATTGAAACCCAGGAACAAGCATGACAGAAAGGGACCAGTTGAATATCAGCATTTCTCGAGTTGAGAAACAAGGCCAATTCCTGAAACTCTTCTGCAATCTGTCTCAAGGTCTCTTCGTCTTGGTGTTTGCCGCCATTATGTTCTATTTATCCTTCCAAAATGTAAATTCTTTAGTTTTTCAATTTTATATCTATCAGAACGATGCAGCAAGATTGAGATCCAAGAGGGAAGGAACGCATCTACAATTGATATAGTTAAGAACTCCATATGACATATCCTTTAAATACGAGCTAATATCACAACCAGGGATCAAGATTGAAGGGATGGTCTTAATTTCATATAGAAGGTTATATATTCATGCAGCCCTTCATTGATGAAGGGCTTTCAAAAAGCTTACATTTAAAATGACAGTAATACATTAATTGTACATTTCATTTACTTGATGACAAAAATTAAAAACAAAAAATTAAATTGCAAAATGGGATTTGTAAAATTGCAAAAGTGAATGTATATCCCTGCCTACATTGTGTTCAATCTATTTGATTGGGGAATAAGTCTACAATTGCTCAGACACTTTAAGGTTTATAATAAAAAAGGAACTCAGACAGATGGTCAAGCTGGATAGTACAATCTATGGCTATAAATTTGGAAGTATGGATTGAGGATGAAAAAATGTGCTCACTTAAGAGACCATTCTTGATGGCGTTGAAGGAATTCAAAACAAGAGGCAGCCTATGCTAGAACTCCGAAGCTTCAGTCATAAAATAAAATCTATAGGGGAAGCTGAATGTTTTGAGATTACTAATAAATTGATAAAGTATCGAAAATATGCAGACCTGAAGAATAAACAATGGAGGTTTTTGCACAGTCATCATTTGAAAGTTTCACAGGGCCAATTCAGAGAATTGTCCTTTGACAAATATAAAACTAAAGTTTTCAAAAAGTAATAGGTTGTCAACTAATGAACTTGTGCTTGAATGCATGCACATCTTTGTCTTACAGTAACAGGAAAGGCACATTTATATAAAATTACCTTAGCTTCCAGAGTTAGCCAATGAATCTAACGAGTTCTTCCTCCGCTGTTCATTGTGTCCCGCCAACCTTCTCCTGCAACTTCTCTCTGCGTCGTCAAATTCTTCTATGCCATGGAATCTATATAGGCACCACAACACCCAATTATTCATGTGTATTATCAAATTATATACTTAGTATGTATGGATCCATTTTGACCTACTTTGAAAAAAAATACAGTGAGGTGCAACCGTATCCTGGTTAGTTACCTTCTACACTGCTGACAGAAGCGTTACTCGATACCAAGAACAATGACTTTGGGGGATTTGGAATGCATTTCATAGACTTTATGTCTCTTGTGATATTGTTTTGCATTTTCCAACACTACGTTGCATCCTTCCACTTGACAACTGGGAGGTTGCACGGTCAAAGACGGCAAAGCCCTCGGCTTCTTATAAACGCAATCGCTAGCGCTATTACTAGTGACTGGATTAATTACCTTAGACGGATTCACAGAGTCTCCAAAATGCTGTCGCTTTCCTAGCTTAAGGCACATTAAGAAATCCCCTTGAACATCCTTGATGACATTAATGTTATCTCTCATGGGACCCTCATTGGCATTCTGATAATTGTCATTCCTCCTGAGTCCCACCCAATCCAACTACCACCATATTTCTCTGACCAGAATGGCTATACTCGGAACCCCCAAGAAAATTACCACCATTTGCAACCCCTTCTACAAGCCAACCCTTCAATAATCCATTGCCTTCGCTTTTCACAGAACCCTCAGCCAAAGGATTCTGATGAATCTTGACATCCACAGGACACTGTGCCTTACGATTGCTTGAAAAACTCCCATCGTTGATGACTTTAGTAAAATTACCAGCAGCCATGAGAGGCCCAGATAGGGGCGAGGACTCATGAACCATGTTCACCCCACATAATAACTCCTTCCCAATATTATCACCCTCTTTTGAACAAACCCATTCAGCCATGGGTAATCTCTCATACCTATCCCCGACCGTACTGTAAAGCCCTGTGCAACCTTCCTAGTCCCAAGGACTCTTTAAATGCCAATCTAGCATCTTAGAGGGCCAACAATGATCATGGCTGCTGCTGCTGTTGTTACCACCATGATTTGCCATGGAATTTGAGTCCATATTCTTAAAAATGACTTCTTCTTCACAAGACCAAAACTAATCCAAGGAAAAATACAGATACACTTTCAAGCTCTTTTCACATGATGAATATTACCAAATCCAGCGATCCCATATTTGCTTTGATTTCCAAATCCAGGATGATTAAAATACTAACCTTGTTGTCTGAACAAAACTTCCATAAGAGCAATACTCCCCAGAGCCTCGTCCAACATACCCGCATCAGAGAGCCCCTGAATCAAACTGATGTAGGTAAAAACATTTGAGGCCATCCCCTTCTCAACCATGAGAATCTGCATTTCTATGGAAAAATTGAGCTCACCCATTTTACAGAGCCCATCAATCAAAGAAATGTAGATGACAACATCGAGCTCGCAAACTATGGCCACCATCTCGTTCTCGTTCACAAGAAAAACAACTTCAGTAAATCTACCCTGCTAACAGAGCCCATGTAAGTGGCATTATTGGGAAGGCAGCCACTCAAAATCATCTCGTCCAGGAATTCAATTGACAATGCCCCACCCGATCGCATTGGATCTTCTCATTTAATATGATATGAAATATCTTGGAGGCTGGTATAGGTCGAAATCACAAAAATTGTTGATGGGCAATTTTTATCTTAGCCCTTCTAGTGTAATTTTAATTTAAAAGCTCCATTTTTTATTAAAATGACAAAAATTAAAACCCCATTTTAAATGACGTGCAAATTTTAAATTCCCCTTCACTGACGACCTAGGATCCCTTTGACGGGCATTGACGGGTTGAATTTTGACCTCTGATCACAACCACATTATTTAGCAGTAGCTTAAAAAATTGTTTAGATTCTTTAGGGAGAATCGGTAACATCTTTATGTATATGGCATGAATTAAGGCGGACAATAAGCATTAAGTGGACAACATTTATGACCTTTAAATGCTCTCAATCCTATCGCTTACATTTCAACAACAAGGTTATGAATAACTGGGATGCATTTGAAGCATATTTCAAAGCCATGATAACGAGTTAAGGTTATGAAGGTGGAAGATAGATATTATTAGCAATGGTTAGTTAGGTTGTACACATGAAGAGAAGAAGAAGAATGGTGTTTTTAACATTTAGATGGGATAACTTAAGAAATGTAAGTGGAGATTTATTTTGGTGTACATGAAGTTTTAAATTGGAGTTTGATAGTGATGATGGATAAGATTGTTGTATTTTTCATTTTCTTTTCATTTATATAGGAGGTTTTACTATTTATGCATATTGGTCTTTATAGGGAAGTGGAAATAGGTTAAGGTCACTATATTCACCAATCTCACAACAAGTATTGTCAATCACCATAAAACAACTAGGAGAGTGTGAGCTAGACTTGAACTATATCATGTCACTCTAGGTTTGAAGGATAAACAATGAGCATTATAATATCTTCAACCTTCTTAGGCTTGTGTCCAATATATATATCCACCTCTCCCTATGCTAGTACTGACCTTTGGGGACACTTACGGATAAATCGAGGTCTCATTAGTTAATGTCATTAATATTAAGTTTCACCAACTGTATATGAACCCTCCCATATTCTCCCCCACGCCACTCTTCATCATGTCGGGGACTGGTAATGCACAATGTCGATACCATTAGAGAGAATTTGAGGTCAAAAATGGGCCTCAAAAGGACCAAAATGTACTATAAAAATCAACCAATTACATTCTAGTAGATGACATCATCCCCCATGGTTGAGGTGGCATTGTATGAGTTAAGAATGCTTATTTGTCACATTTTCTATGGTGGATGAAAACCCATAGTTAACCAAGGTAGTGGTACAAGTACTTTTAAGTCATTAAGTTAAGTATTCACAATCAAGTCATTTCACACTTTCTCATAAAATAATATTATTGTTATTTTCAAGCAAAGTACTCACAATTCACTTTCTCATAAAATAATATTATTGTCATTTTCAAGTAAAGTACTCATAATTCATAAAAATGTCTTTTCACATTTTTCTATAAAATAATATATTGTAATTTTCATGTTTTTTAATTTTAAATTATATATTCACTCAATTGTATTTAATATCATAATGTCAAACTAATATATATATATATATATATATATTAAATCTTGTACTTTTAAAATAAATTAAATTCATGAATGATATTTATATGAAAAAAATATGTTAGTTATGCATATAAATTAAATTCATTTTTGACTAATTTTATTTACAAGTTCAAGACAAATAAATGCTAAAGGACAATAATTTTTTGGAAATTTACAATGAATCTTAGTCACATCATTGTAGAGTTATTTTATTAATTTTATTATAGTCAATTTAGAAAAGTAACTCAACCATGGTTATTTATATTGTGCATAAAAAGTAGTGTAGGAGGTGAGTTGTCATATATACCTACCCCATAAAACCCCTAACTCATAATATTTTAATATATCTTATATTTTTGTAGTACATCTCTTAGGAGGCCCATTTTTTACCTCAAATTCTCTCTAATGATTATGGCTCTCATTCTATGCATAGTACATCTCCCTAACGTGTGTTAATTATTACTTGCTAATTACGACACTCTTTATTATATGACCCATATGTTTTATTTCTTTGGTTTTTTCCACGTCTAGCGGTCTTGTCAAGCCTTATAAAAACTTATACAATTATATGCCAAGGTCATGTAAAAATCCTATAAAAACTATAATTGTATGCCAAGGTGCCAAGGTCGTGTCCAAATTATCCTATAAAAACTATAATTATATGCCAAGGTGCCAAGTTCGTGTCCAAATTAGACTATAAAAACTATAATTATATGCCAAGGTCATGCAAATTAGCCTTATAATTAACATTATATGCCAATGTTTAGTGGGTTTTTTTATATGCCAAGGTCATGTCCAAATTAACATATAGGTGGGTTGCATTAATTCTATTTGGTTAATATAGGGACGTGTAAATATATATTATATATATGTTATAATTTAGTAAAATGTACAAATTCATTGTCAAATTTGTAATTTTTTTCATTTCTGGAGTGACAACTAAAAATGACCAAATAAATGACCAATTGATATGTGGTCGTTTTTAGTCTAGATATCCCGTGACCAAATTTGGTCATTTATCTTGGTCGTTTTTAATTGGTTTTTATCCCGTGACCAAAAGTGGTCATTTATCTTGGTATTTTTTAGTTGGCTTACTTAAATTTATCAATTTTGGTCATTTATCCCTTGAAAAGAACTGTGGTGACCAAAATTTTTGGTCTCCTGGTCACTAATCTCTCATTTTCCACTAGTGTTTGGTTTGGGAGAAGATGGATTTGGAAAAATTAGATTGTTTTCAATTTTTATGATAGATCTATTTATCTTTGACAAATGATAAGTGTTTTCGGGATAATATAAGCAATGGAACTTGATTATAGCATGAAGCATATTTTCACAGCAAAATCATATGAAGAATCGAATGAAGTTCTAAATGAAATACCAAATGACGATATGAATAGAACATTGTAATATTTTAGTATTTATAATTAAAATTTGCTAACCAAATTTTGTTTTTTTGGCAAATAATTTTTACCTTAATGTGGATGCTTAGAAATTCTTCTTATCATTTCATTATTGACAATCCTATCCTTTTACCCAATCATTCATGTAAATTATTAATTGATTAATTCTCTTGATTATAAATGTGATTTATACTTTTCATGTTATATGTTCAACCTATCCAAACTTTTACTTTGGACATGGTTGAATTAATTTAAAAAAAAAACTTTCTGAATTTACTTACTTATGTATATGCCCGTTGCTGGCTCACGTCTCAAAATTTGCTATGACAATGTGATATGTTATCTTTCTTTTTTCTTAGTAGGAATTGACATTTCTTCAGTTTGGGGGGATGTTGATCCTAGAATTGTCATAATTTTTGGCAATTAAATTACTCATTTAAACATATGTTTTATTATCTTTTTCTATATTTTATGTCACGTAGATCACTATTCAGCTCAAGTATGTATAAATTTAAGGTTTATATGAAATCCATTTATTATTATCATTTTATGATTTTATTAACTAAAATTGACATTATTAAAGCACATTTTATGTATTAATTAATTTATATATTTGTTTGCATATTTTACAATATTTTTGGGACAAATTAATAACAAGAACGCATTCAGCCTGGCTTGTGCACAACCCGTCCATCTCGACGTCCAGCTTGTCATCCAGCTCGCTGTGTGAAACTGATTGGTAGTTTTTCAGATGTTGAAACATGTTGCTGTAGACTGTAGTCCTGAAGTGCGCCAGCAAACAGACACTTCGTTTTCCCTAGATCGACGCCCAACGTATCCAGCTCACGACCTAGCTTGCTGTTTAGATTTCTGTCCAGATCGCTAACCAGACTGCGATGTTGAGAATTGTTTTTAAGCAAATAAAACATGAAACAACCCGCAAACGACCTGCTATCCACGCATCTGGGTGATGGAGCTTCTGTTCTAGATAATCCACCAACTTTTCGTCTCCTTTGTTAACACCTCGCCTGCTGATCACGCATTGGGTTGCTATGTTAACCTACGTTCTATAAAAATCACCATGCGTCCTCCTCTGTTCGCCACCAGTTCACTGCTGCGCTGAAGAATGACCTGTGCACCACATCTGAATACTTGCTATGCTGAAGAAGGAGCCTGTGCATACACTATCTAATGAAGAAGACTAGACTTGCGTTGAAGAAGGGAAGATCCTATGCATTGTCCTGTGATTTGTTATGTTCCTTTATAGTCGAATAAATTTAGAGAGCAGCCAACCACTAAAGGGTCGACTTGCTCATCTCTGTAAGAAATTATATAAATCATCCTCTGTGTGAGAGCTCAGTTAGCTAGAAGAGTTAGAGAATGAGAGAGTTAGGAAAGAATTCATGGTTTATCAGTTTGTTCTTGAGTACATTGTACTTCTGTTCCATCATCTGAATAAAGAGCTGTATGTGTTGCTGTTGAAGATTGCATTTGAGTAGAAGTTAACTAGGCACCAACCCTGATTGCTGAGAGGGCCCCTCATCAACCAAAGGTTTCTTTCTTTTCTTGTTTATTATTATTATTTTTTTGTAGTTAGTTTTGTTTCCAGTTAGTTGTATTATTACATTTTTTTTCTGTAATGCATTTTATTTCCAAAATTAAGTAACTAGACTGCGTGCATAGTTTGATTTTGAATCTGTTTTCAGTCCTTTCATTTCTAGTTTCCTGTTCAGTATTTGCAATTAAATATAATAGATTGCTTTTAACTTTAGCTTTGTCTATTTCCTTTCTATTATACATTATCAGTTTATGCAATTTAAATTTCAGTTTATTTATTAACATGCAATGGTTTCGTTGTGTTTATGTTTATGAATTTGTTTAAGTTCATGTCACTATTAAATTTGCTTAATAAGTAGGTTTACTTATTGTCTTTATGTATTAAATCTGCATCGGCATGAATTCGTTGAAGATTAGATCATTTAGGTTAATTTTTATTATTTTAACTGTGCAGGCTATCATTCAGACAATCTGTTTAAACTGTTATTCAACCACCCCTTCCAGACCCACAGTTCAGTCTGTCATTTAGCCCTTAGTTTTTTTATAGTGTTTTTATGTATTTTGAGATTGTTTTCAGTTATGTTTTGTTAATGTTTGAATTATGTTTTGACTGAGATAGTTAGATAACAGTTTTACTTAACATTAAAATTAAAATTGGATTGTTTTAGGTTATTTATTAAAAGTTACCTTACTTCTTTTCACCTTGAATATGTGTTAAGCTATTTTATGTTTTGTTTCTTGAGTTTGTTTCTGATTTCTTTTTAGTAGTATATTGTTTTGTGTTTATGCTTTTGGATTGATTTATCCTTTGCATGTAAAATTTAGTGTTATATGTGTTATCCTTAGTATGTTTTCAGGTTATTCCTTTTTCGTTGTGTGATTACTGGAAGAGACTTATAGGACAACATTCAAAGATATTTCTATTAAGTTTTCTACTTGTTTCTTTCTATTTAATGTTCTTTATTAAGTTTTCTACTTGTTTCTTTCTATTTAATTTTCTTTATTAAGTTTTCTACTTGCTTCTCTCTACTTGTTTTATTAAGTTTTCTACTTGCTTGTTAATTAGGTTTTCCCTGCATCTTAGTTTCCAGTATAAAGATTAGTTGTTAATAGTATCATTTTCAGTTTAATAAATTATCAATTATTTGGTTTAATATTTTGTCCCGGTTTAATTAACTTAATAGTTGAATTATTAGGAGTTTGACTCGGTTTTTCATTTCAAAAGATATTTCGATCTTTTGTTTGTTAAAATATTTCCATGACACCATAAGAACCCCTCTACCTTCGCATATATTTTGTGTCAACTCTAAGCCTACCAACCTTGGTAGATAATTAAAGATTAGGTGAATTAATTTAGACATTATAACACCCAACAATAATGATGAGTGGCTGGTTCTTCCACCTGGGTCTTCATTACTCCACTTATGGGATGGATTTTATAATGTATTTCAGCCATCTTGTTACCCCTCTCACCTCACACATTAGGGGGCATCTGTTATAGCTGATTTTACCACACCTCGTTGATCGCATATTTATGGACTCCCCTGTCCCTCTATAGACTCTTTATACCCCATGGAATTATATTATACTTTGATGTTCCAATATCATCCCCAAAAATCACCTGTTTATACTTATATGCGACTTTTAAAGCAATACTCACGTGTATACGCAACTTTTGACCTCAAACCCATGTACATAGGGATGTGTGCATAATGCCAAATATTTTTGGAGCTTTCCTCATATGATTCCAAATAACTTGACTCTTGGCCTTCTTAATTCCTTGGTGACGCTTGGATTCGACCCTCCATTACCTCTTTGGAGTGCTATATAAGGAACCCATTAGATACATTGAAGGGGGAGAAATTGAAGAGCAAGGAAACTATAGTCTATTGTTGCCTCAGTTTTTCTTATACTTGAGTCTGCATCCCTTTGTCCCTTGGAGCACATAGTGTTCTTTCCAAGATTTCCTTTGCTTTGTGATCTTGCTATCGAGATATGGAGGATTGAAGTGGTGGAGGCCCAGGTGGATGACTCGGTTTCTCTGGTTCGCAGAAGTGCCGACAGAGGTTATCACTATTGTATCTCTGATTTATTAATAGAAATATCTTTTTCTGTCCAATTCATGTGAATTTTGAATATGAATATTGAATCCATGGATGTATTTACTTGCTTATACATGATTGAATATATATGCTAGAGTAGGTCTCACACATTATTATATAGCATGCTTTCCTTGTTTACTGTTTTTCAGAGCATATTTGCAATATAAGAGTGATTGGAAAAGCTCAACGGGGATCTACTTCAACCATCCAGAATAAGGTACGATCTTGTATCCCCTAGTGTTAGATGTTTGGTTTCTCTTGCATATTGTAGAAGATTGATTTCTGGTGTCATACTGTCTGTTGTGATACCCCCAAGCCATAGGAAGTTTCTCTCCGTAACAGTGGTGCTAAGGAAGGATACATGCATGCAAGGAGGTCTTATCCTCCTTCTAGTAGTGGCTGGAGAATCAGGGTATTGGTGTATCCTTGTTTGTAGGTGTAGGAAGCAACCAGGGTGTGGGTGCCTCCTTTAGTTGTGGTTGAGAAACTTGGGGATTGTGGTCTCTAGCAAGTGGCTGCTTTCAAATAACTATTGTATATTGTAAAAACAAAGTTTTGCAGATAGTAGAAACATGTTGGTGGTTTACCTTATTGGGTTCCACATTAAAACATTGTCTCCAAATTTGTTTTTACATTTGCTAAAATAAAAGAAATTTTGTTTAAATTTTTGTAACTGATTCAACCCCCCTTTCAGTGACACGACCTGATCCATCAATTAGTATCAAATCTAGATCCTTCACCATAGTTTAACCACTGGAAGGGAGATCCTATTACAACCACTATGGATCAACAGATGAAGATGTCAATCAGAGTCCCCATATTTGATGGCGAAGACCATGTTTTCTCGAAGATTAGAATGAAAAACTATCTGATGTCCATTGGTATGGAAGTTTTGGAATTAGTTGAAGAAGGATATAAATTTCCAGAAGTCACTCACACAGAAGCAAAAGAAAGAAAGATTTTTTGGGAACATGCAAAGGCCTTAAATACATTACAAGATGGAATAAGTAAGAAGGTTATTGCAAAAGTACTAACCTGTGAAAATGCAAAATAACACTGGGACAAATTAGAAACCATATATGTAGGAGACTCCAAGGTAAAGATGGAAAAACTGTTGATTTAATTGTAACTTCGGAATGTATTCACTTGTATTTCTTATCTATTGTAACTCGATGTTCATTCCAGGATGTATTTTAATGTAC
>LPNX010004448.1:4558-107219 GCA_001517045.1 Pseudotsuga menziesii | reverse complement strand
AAGTTTCTATAATGAGAAAGTCATGTCAAGTCATTATGGGTAACCCTCCTATTGGTCAAGGGTTAAAGTCCCCACAGTTGTGGGGCCCTAGGGTTATTAGAATATCCTAGTGAATTCGACCCTAGGTGAGTCATTGTAAGTCAGAGCAATAGTCCCCACCATTGTGTTAAGGATAAACCTCCTTGTTGGTCGAAGGAGGAAAAGTCCCCACAAGTTGTGGGGCTCTAGGGTTATTAGACACTCCTAGAGATGTCGGCTCTAGTAAGTAATTGTTAAGTGATTTCGACATGATGGAGTGGGTTCCAAGTGAACGGAAGAATATAAATAGAGAGTGAGTCTCTCTATTTAGGACACACTCACTCACTCATTGGGGTGCATGAGTGAGAGAGACTGCTGCTGTCGGGAGATCATCTTACTATTTTCTGATTTTACCTTTGGTGTTGATTATATCTCTGAGAAAGTTGCAGGGTTTTCTCCTTTATGGTTTCCTCGAGGAGAATTCTTTGTCTCTTATCTCTTGTGTTTTGCTTTTGTTTTATTGCTGTCCATGTTATTCTCTTAGTTAAAGATCCTAAGATCATAATGGTAGCTTGAATGATAAAAATCTAACATGGTATCAGAGCTAAATTGAGAAGAAGACATTGTGCAGCTGCAGAAGCTAGGGATTCTTAATTTTTGGGTCTCTCTCCAAAATCCATCAGCAAAAGTATGCTAGGATGACTCTCCATTGAAGGGCGCATCTTTCTGTCAAAGCAGAATTCGATTCCGAGCATTTTCAGTTTTCGGTGCGGAAATTAGGGCTTTCTACAAAAGAGGAATTTTTGAGTGAGCCCAGAATAGGATTTATCTCCTCATAAAAACCGAATTTTAGAGACCTGGATCAATTTTTTTGGTTGGGTGAAACTCTGGGAAAGTCAAACCCTAGTTTGACCCCAAGCTAGAAAAACCCTAAATACTAAAACTGCTAAGTTTTGGTACATTCGCTATATCCCGATATTGGTGAAGTATCAAGAGCTAAAAATTTCTGTGGTCGAAGATAAAATCATGATTTACATGGTATCCAAAAATCAGCCTCATATTTGATATATTCTGGGAGATATGATCCCTCCAAGTTAGGGTTCTAGCCTCTTCCAGAATTCATCCCTAAACAGGACACATGGGGATAATTGCAATATCTTGGGCTACAGAGGTCCAAATGGAATTTATGAAGATGTTATAGAAAGGGCACATACTTTAATTTCTGTGGTCCAATGTTCATACTTAGAAGATGAACCAGTGACATGTGGAAGTCCGTACAATGGTGCTGTTCTGAACAGTCCTGTAACAGGTCACCTTGGGAAAAGGATCATAAGTCCCAATTGGTGAAACAAATTCTGATGAAAAATATGGCATTGGAATAGGAACATTCGAGGATACCTTAGTGAAAAATTTCAGACATAGAGGAGCAGTAATTTCAGAGATACCGCAGAAACAGTAACAGGCATTTCTGCAGAAGAAAGTGGAAAACTAGGGCTTCCTGTTCCGGGAGCTTCCCTCCACTGTTTCCAGAAAAGGAGTACATTGGAAAGATCCATTTGAAGAGATATATCTTTATATCCAATCATATCTGGAATATTCCAAGTTTTGAAAATTATGTTTTCTATGACAAACCCTAGATCAGCCAGCTCCGGAACCAGGACGGACACCTCAAAACGGTAAGATCTAATCTTTCGCTATTTTCATTTGAGGTTCTCATTTCAAAGTGATCTATCACATCAGATTTATGAAAATCTTGGGGAAGTTGAAAAATTCCAATCTTGGAAGTATATGATCTCTTTGAAGAAAATGGATTGGACACCTACATGATTATAGAGGTTCCAGTTCCAGAGGGAGATGAGGCTAGAAGCCTTACACAAGAAGAACTTGGTCAAGGCCAAGAAGATCATTGCTGATTCAGTCACGAATCAACTTGTACTACAAGTGTCTTCCCTAAAGACACTAAAGATGTTTGATTCCTTGACTAAGCTATTTGAAGGGAAGAACATACATCAGAAGATTACCTTAAGAAACCAGTTGAAGAATGTGAAGATCCAGAATGCAGAGACCATGCAGTCATAAGGGTCTCTCAAATCAAAGAACAACTTGAAGCAGTAAAAGAAGAAGTAAAGAATGTAAAAGTGGTGATGGCCACCTTGAATGGCCTCCCAAGATCATGGGATTCATTCATTCAAGGAATGTGTGCCAGAAGGAAGTGATTACTTTCAGTAGACTCTGGGAAGAAGAAGAAGCTCGACTCATAAGAAGAGAAGAGAAGATGGGAGCAATTGAAGATCAAGCTCTCACCATCCAAAGAAGATCCCTTAAGCAATGATGAATATGAAGGACACGATTCTTGAAGAACCTCTTATCCATCTTGAGAGCTTGGATAACAAATGACGAAGTCATGAATGAAGAAGATGATGAAGCGGAAGGATCAAGAAGGAGTCTACCCACGAAACAAATAAACATAAGTATTCAATTGTCATTTCATGATATTGTTTTTGTTATGCATTTGTTTATATTCAGTTGATGTATTATGCATGATAGAATGTTTGCATTAACGACAATATACTACTAATATGCATGTGATGGGTAAGTAGCTCATGGTGGTATACAACTCTCCATTGCTACTTATCTAGAATGAAACCTCTTTGCTAACATATTGGATTAGTGCACAATCTCAATGTTGTCCTGGTAGATATGGAAGGCATATAGAAAGTTTCAGTGAGATATGGATGAATGTTGTATTGGCTGAAGTAGTTGCATGATCATATATTTATGCATAAGTATTTGCCAGTCTGAATATTCCTTATGAAATGTTTCTAACCATATGAATGCATTTGACTTGTAGGAAAGATCACATACATAATCGCCTACAAGCAAAGAAGGATGAGACTTGTTCTGAAGAACAAGTGACGACAGTTCAAGATGAATATAACGAATACAATGACATCATTGATGCAGAACCTTCAAGCTATGAAGAATTCCAGTTCAAGAAGAATGATGTCTAGGATGTAGTATCGATACGTGAAGGGAAGTTCATAGTTCCATCATGCAGTAGAAGAAAACGTTGTGGGATACAAAGCAATATTCGTAACAAAAGGATTCTCACGAAAAGAAGGCCTAGAATACGAAGAGACATTTGCAGCCAGTAAGAGTTTAAACACATATATGATGAGCTTGATGAAGATCTTAACCTTTGCTGCAAGGTTGAAGATGAAATTCTATAGACTTGATGGTCACATAGAATATTAGTAGCATAGGAAGCTACTTGTCACTCCGGTACATAATGTTTCAGTGCATAGAGTACAGAAGACAGAGGGAGTATGATGCTCCACTTCAGAGGGAGTGACTGCAGAAGATCTAAGGTTTGACATGGTACGACATGATGGATAGATTACTGATGAATCTAGGCTTTACTGAGAGTAAAGCAGATTCCAACCTTTGATTCAAGGTTGAAGGCAGAAGACCAGTGATGCTCTTGTTATGTGTCGATGTACTATTTTTCTAGGCATGGAGGTGCTGCAGAATATGGATGCAATCTTCCTTGGACAAGGGAAGTATGCAGTAGACATTAGAGGAAATTTGAGGTCTAAAATGGGCCTCCTAAGGAAAATAATAAAGTAATAGTTAAAATAATTAAATAATAGTTAAAATAATAAAATAATAGTTATTAATTTTGGAGGAACAATGAAAAAAACTACTTTTTGTGTTCGTATTTTCGACATATCTCCGTGTGTTTTTACTCAAATTTTGAGCGAGAGATCTCATTGGATGCGGAATTTAATTCTGCATCCAGCGAGTACCCGCATTGCATACTTTTGACAGACCCTGCTACCCCAAGAACAAGAAATACCTAAAATAAATGTGACGATGTATGCAGTGCAGGTACTCACTGGATGCGAAATTAAATTCCGCATCCAACGAGCTCTCCGGCTTGAATTTTGAGTAAAAACATAGGGAGATATGTTGAAAATATGAATAAAAAAAGTAGTTTTCTTTTATGACAAATATGTCAATTCAACCATTATGGTTGACTCATTTTATTGAAATTATATTGGTTCTTGAATTCCAACTCACAAAATTTATTGTTGGCGTGTTTTCTTATAAGGCCCATTTGAGACCCCAAATTTCCTCTAATAGATCCTGAAAAGATTTGGGATGATGGACTACAAGGCTATGGCCACACCTATGGCATCGAACCTGAAGCTATTGAGTGATGCTTCATCAGAGTCAGTTGATGCTATGATGTGTCGTCAGATGATTGGGTCCTTGATGTACCTGACAAACACGAGACCAGACATTTTCTTTGCTGTGAACACCTTGAGACAGTTCTTGATAGATCTGAGACATGTTCACTTGATTGTTGCAAAGCATATTCTGAGGTATCTGAAGGGTACAGTTGATTATGGGCTCAAGTACGATGCGAATCAGAAGATTAACCTGGTAGGTTACGTTGATTCAGATTGGGCAGGCAATGCCATCGATAGGAAGAGAACCTTAGGGTGTTGCTTCAGTATGGGATCAGGTGTGATCTCTTGGTTTAGCAGGAAGCAATCCTATGTGGCACTGAGTACAACTGAAGCAAAGTATGTCGCATCTTTTTCAGCTAGTTGTGAGGAAGTATGGCTGAGGAAGCAACTGTCTAATTTATTTGATCTCCAGTTGGATGCTAGTTGTATACATTGTGACAAATAGAGTTGCGTGAAGTTGTCAAAGAATCCAGTGTTCCATGACAAGTCAAAGCATATCGAGATCAAGTATCACTATATCAAGGATATGGTGCAGAGGGGAGCAGTGAAGCTCTAGTATGTTGCGACGGAGGAACAGATAGCTGATGTATTGACAAAGCCATTGGCCAGAGTGAAGTTCGAGTACTTCAGGGAGAATCTTGGTGTTCTCCAGATCGAGGTTTCATCCAAGGGAAAGTGATGAGCCCCATAGCCATTCTAACGAGTAGGTCAGATATAAGGGCTGAGCGATTCTGTCATGGTGAGAGGATTGGTTCCTTCTATGTTAGATATGAGTGCTGAGATCCATAGCCATTCTGACATGGTGAGAGGATTGTTTCCTTCCATGGTCAGATGTAAGGGCTGAGCCATTCTGTCATGGTGAGAGGATTGGTTCCTTCCATGTTAGATATGAGTGTTGGCCATTCTGTCAAGCAGGACAAATGTAAGGGAAACTGCCATTTTGGGAATGGAGGTACCTGGTCAGTTACCAGGAAAACTCAGTCTAGGACTGAGAAGCCATTCTGATGTGATAGAGGGATGTGTTCCCACTTGATCAGATGTAAGGGATGAACCATTCTATCATGGCTAAAGGATTAGGTTCCTTCCATGTCAGATGTGAGTGTTGGCCATTTCGACGAGCAGGTCGGATGTAAGGGAAACTGCCATTCTTGAGGAGAATGGAGGCACCTGGTCAGTTACCAGGTAGCTCAGTCAAGGACTGGGGGCCATTCTGATATGACTGTAGGATTGGTTCCTACAAGATCAGATATGACTGCAAGCCCTTCCATCATTGTGAGCATGATGTGTTCCCTCCTGGATGGATGTAAGTGCAGAGCCTTTTCATCATTATGAGCAGGATGTGTTCCTTCCTGGATGAATGTAAGTGCAGAAATCTTTCATCATTGTGAGCAGGATGTGTTCCAGCCTAGATGAGAGTCTTTCATCATTGTGAGCAGGATGTGGTTCCGGCCCGGGTGGAAGAACAGAGATCTTCCATCATTGTGAGTAGGATGTGGTTCCGGCCTGGATGAAAGTGCGGAAATCTTCCATCATTATGAGTAGGATGTGGTTCTGGCCTGGATGGAAGTGCAAAACTCTTCCATCATTGTGAGCAGGATGTGGTTTCATCCTGGGTGGAAGAACAAAGATCTTCCATCATTGTGGTAGGATGTGGTTCCTGCCTAGATGGATGTGTACTGTGCCTTTCTAACGAGTAGGTCAGATATAAGTGCTAAAGAAGACCTATATGGAGGCTAGACCTACAACCAGCATGAAAAAGGGCTGGCTCTGTAGAACTTCCTGTGACAAGAAGAATCATAAGATAACACTCGTGGTATTGATCTAGATCGAGTGAGGATCTAGATCCAGTAATGATGATCCAGATCGAGTGATGATCCAGATCTAGTGATGATCCAGATCCAGTGATGATCCAGATCCAGTGACGATGTCCAGTGATGATCCAGATCCAGTGATGATCCAGATCCAGTGATGATGATCCATATCGAGTGATGATCCAGATCCAGTGATGATGATCCAGATCGAGTGATGATCTAGATCCAGTGATGATGATCCAGATCGAGTGATGATCCAGATCCAAATGAATATGACTTGAAGATGAAGATGATGAGGACTTGATAATGACCCAGATGATACAGAGAAGAAGACTTGTGCTGATAAATTGTGTCGATAGAATACCTTCCTAGTTAAGAGGGAGTGTTGATGTAATTGTAGCTTCAGAATGTATTCACTTGTATTTCTTATCTATTGTAACCCGATGTTCATTCTGAGATGTATTGTAATGTACTTGAGTCATGTCATACCCCGACGTTTATTTTGGGAAGTTTCTATAATGAGAAAGTCATGTCAAGTCATTGTGGGTAACCCTCCTATTGGTCAAGGGTTAAAGTCCCCATAGTTGTGGGGCCCTAGGGTTATTAGACTATCCTAGTGAAGTTGACCCTAGGTGAGTCATTGTAAGTTGGGGAAATAGTCCCCACCATTGTGTTAAGGATAAACCTCCTTGTTGGTCGGAGGAGGCAAAGTCCCCACAAGTTGTGGGGCACTAGGGTTATTAGACACTCCTAGAGATGTCAGCTCTAGTAAGTAATTGTTAAGTGAGGCCGACATGATGGAGTGGGTTCCAATTGAATGGAATAATATAAATAGAGAGTGAGTCTCTCTATTTGGGACACACACACTCACTCATTGGGGTGCATGAGTGAGAGAGGAGAAGCTCTCTCAATGTGAGAGAGAGAGAGAGACTGTTGCTGTCGAGAGATCATCTTACTGTTTTCCAGTTTTACCTTTGGTGCTGATTCTATCTCTGAGGAAGTTGTGGGGTTTTCTCCTTTATGGTTTCCCCGAGGAAAATTCTTTGTGTCTCTTGTCTCTTGTGTTGTGCTTGTGTTTTATTGCTGTGCATGTTATTCTCTTAGTTAAATATCCTAAGATCATAATGGTAGCTTGAATGATAAAAATCTAATAAAAACTTCAATCTGTCAAAGTACAATATGAAAGTCTAAAAATGAAGGATGAAGAAAATATTTTAGAGTACTTCGAAAGAGTTGAGAATATTGTTAATGCAATCCAAGGTTTGGGAGTAGAAGTACCACACTATGAGTTAGTTGAAAATATACTAAGAACACTTCATCTAGCATATAATCCCAAATTATCCACTCTTGAAGACCGATAAAAGCTACAATATCTTACCATGGATGAATTGTATGGAATCCTCACAACCAATGAATTAAGACTAGGTATTGATAATCACCCAAAAGGAGAAGAAACTTTCAATTAAGTGATCAAGAAAACAAAAAGTCAGAAGCTAAAACCTCAGACTAACCATAATGAATAATCTGACGAAGAAGAAGCCAATTTTATCAAAAAACTTCAGAAAGTATCAGGGAATTTCAAAGCCAAGCTTGCCTTCAAAAATTTTAATTGTGGAAAAATTGGGCACTTTCAAGCCAAAAGTCCTTATCCCAAGGAAGACTCTGAAGATGAAGATGATAAAAACAAACAATACAATAAAAAGGGAAAATTCCACTATAAGAAAAATGACATTCTACTCAAAAGAAGAAGACAATTGTTCATCTGAGG
Source organism: Pseudotsuga menziesii (assembly GCA_001517045.1). Taxonomy (NCBI): domain Eukaryota; kingdom Viridiplantae; phylum Streptophyta; class Pinopsida; order Pinales; family Pinaceae; genus Pseudotsuga; species Pseudotsuga menziesii. The sequence continues at coordinate 99,369 of LPNX010004448.1, read as the reverse complement.
TTAGTGGCAGTGATGATGAAGTCCTTTTTATAGGTATTGAAGAGTCTAATGAGATAGAAGAAATTGAGCATAAGGAATATTAAGAAGATGAAGCAGAGGTTAATATGGAAGAAGAACTACTCATTGCTTTGGATGGATTAAGAAGATACAAAAACAAATATAGAAAGCTGAAATTTTTTGTAGTTGAACAACAGGAAGAGCATGAACAAAAGGAAAAAGAGATGAAGAAAATCATGAGCAATATGAAACACCAAATTCAAGATGCAAATAAGATAGAAGAAAGACTGGACAAATCTCTTAAAGAAAAACAACCGATCTGTGAAAAATGGAGGCAAAATTAGTTCACTTAAGAAAAGAGCTTGATGCAAAATTTATTCAAACTAGATATGAAAATAGCTTTAAAATTTTAGATGAGATTATAACCACACAAAGAGATCTAAGTAAAAAAAATGGAATAGGTTATAATCAAGAAGAAAATCAAGTTAGCTCAAAATCTTATGCAATTGCTCTTCTGAGTACATTGAAGAAGAAAGAGGAATAAAATACAAGGAATGCTCATAACTCCAGAAGATCATTTCCATCCATCAAGAAGGAATTCAAGACAACTCCAAGGAAGGTTTATAAAAACAAGTATCCTCACATTTTCCCTGGTTATTGTTTTTCATTCTCCAACTTTGGAAACAAATCTATGAATTGTTGAGCATATAAAAGGAAAAGTTTGAAGGTTAAAAACTACAACCTTAAGAACAATCAAATAGTTGGTCAAGTTAAGAGAATAAATTATAACTCATTTTCACCTCTACAAGAAAGAGATTTAGAATGCTTCAATTTCATAAATATGGACATAAAGCAAGCAATTGTAGATTAATGGAAATCTCATAAAGACCAAAGGAAATTAGAGAGCAAAAGAAGTTGTGGAAAGAAAAAGTATTAAAAGAGGAGTGTCTTATTGCCTTGATAACACATGATAAAAGAGATCTCTGGTATGTTGATAGCAGGTGTTCTAAACATATGACAAGAGATAAGGACAATTTTTTAAACTTAAAAAAACAAAAGGGTAGATTTACATTTGGTGATAATGCTTCAGGTAATATTTGGGAAAGGTACTACGAATGTGGGAAAAGACAAAGCCAAAAATGTGTTGCTTGTATAAAATCTGAAGCCGAGTCTATTAAGTGTCAGCTAAACATCTGATCATGGGAACATTTGCATTTTTTATTCTCAGAAATGTGAGATAAGAAGGAAGAACTCAGGAAAATTGGTTGGTGTTGCTTCTAGAACCCTAAAAAATGTATACATGCTAAATACAAAAGAGATTGAGAAATGTCATATGAATTTAGTGGATGAAATTTGGCTATGGCATAGAAGGTTGGAGCACATTAACTTTGATAATCTAGTGAAAGTCAGAAATCTTGAGGCAGTAAAAAACTTACCAAAGATCACAAAGCATTCCAATCCTATATGTAGACATTGTCAATTAGGGAAGCAAACTAGAATAAGGTTCAAAACAAAAGACTACTCAACTTCAAAAACTTTAGAGTTGGTTCACACTGACCTCTATGGACCTGCAAGGTCCAAAAGTTTGCAAGGAGAATTGTACTTTAAGCTGTTCATTGATGATTTTACTAGAATGACTTAGGTATATTTTCTCAAGGAAAAATAAAAATTTGTTAAGAAGTTCAAAGACTTTAAACTCCTTGTTGAAAATGAAACAAAGGCAAAAATGAAATGTCTTAGATCAGACAATGGTGGTGAGTTCACCTCTAAAGAGTTTGATCTCTTTTGTGAAAACCATGGAATTAAGAGACAATTCTCTGCTACCAGAACACCTCAGTAAAATGGGATTTCTGAGAGAAGAAATAGAATAGTTCAGGAGGATGCAAGGACTATGCTCAATGAAGAAAAATTGTTTGATGGATATTGGAGGGAATATTTAAACACATAAGTACACATACTAAATAGAGTCCAGATCAGGATTAATAGTAATAAGACTCCTTATGAGCTATGGTTGGGAGAACTCCTTTGGTAAAATATTTCAAGGTCTTTGGAAGTAAGTGTTACATCAAAAGGCTTGATGAGAACCTCAGAATATTTGATGCTAGATATGATGAAGGTATCTTTCTTGGATATTCTTCTACCAAAAAGACATACAAATGCTACAATCTTAGATTACATAATATTGTTGATAGTGAAGATGTTAAGGTGGATGATTTAAAAAAAAAAATTCAAACATCAAGAGACCATACCTGACGATGAAGATGATGATGAGTTAGTTGATACATAAGCGGATGTAGAAGAAAATGATTATACATAAGAAGATGAAATAGATACCAGAAAAGAAGAGTAATATACTCGGGAAAACGAGATAATAGAAGAATCCCCAGGAAGAGACACAAAGACACCAATAAGAATAACCCAAAAGAATCATCCTGAAGACCAAATTATTAGAGATAAAAGTACAGGAGTAAAAACAAGAAGACAATTGTTGTATAAAAAATAATAACACTTTTGTCATGTATTGAGCTCAGATCAATCTGTTATCACTCCAGGAAATTATTCTAGGTTGTAGCTTGAAGATGCTTGGTAACTTAATCTATTCTCTCAATGATGAGTATGTGTTTGGATCAATATGAATATATAACATCATTGGATTGTCTACTCAAGATACTATTAAGTATACTCAAACAATACAAGGCCTTCAAGGACTATTATCAAATAGGTAAAAGGATAAAGAAACTAATCAATTAATCAGAACATACATAAAGCAATTACATATGATGGGCCAATTAACTAGTAATCAGTGCTAATGATCCTAGTTTGAATAATCAAAGGTAAGATGACATTTACCATAGGATTATAAACATAGACAAATAATACCATTAAACTCAATAGCACAGAACAAAGATAAGAAGAGAAGATCTGACAATAATGAAAGAAAGAAGCTTGCAGGTTGATTATATTAAAGAAAGTGCCTCTTCACAAACAACAGTAAAGTAGAATACTCAAAATCGACCCTTCAATCCCAAGACTGAATTCTCCCCCTTACAATGATTCTTCAATGAGCTTAAATAAGCTTTACAAATCAGTTTCAAGATCCTCAAAAGATGGATCTGATAACCTCTTTTCCTATCTCAAATCCGAATTGGTGGGGTGGCTGGAAAATGCAGAAATTTATGGAAATATGCTGCTAAGAGATTGACCTATATCTCTAAAATAAAAACATATTTTGTAAAACTGAGAATGTTTTTCGTATATTCGTTTGTTATGAGAAAAAAATTCTCTCAGTTATTTGAGATTCGTTTTCATTTTACCAACATATGTATTTCAAAAACATGTGTCAAACAGGGGAATTCTAAGATCTAAAATTTAGGGCTCTGAGATGGATTCGATTCTCCCAATATGTGATACCTGTAGGAAAACTGAGAGATTTTATTGTTTTTTGACATGTTAGTAACAAAAACCTCCTCTCGTTTTGCAAAATGATTCTCTAGTAGCTCGAAATCATCATTTGAAAATGATGACTCAACACAGTAAAATCACCATTTTTGCAGTAAATCTCCTCTAAAAGACTCTTAAAAAATTTAATAATACTTCGTTTTAATGACTTTCTATCACTTAATTAAATAAAGTTGACCAATTATTTGAGGATATAACACAATCAAATAAGCATACAATAATGAAAGTTGGGTCAAAGCTATGAACGAAGAATTAGACCAAATACAAAAGAATAAAACTTGGGAACTAGTTCCAAAACCACGAGACAAGAATGTCATTGGAACAAAATGGGTGTTAAAAAATAAAGTAAATGAAAATGGGAAAGTAATCAGGAACAAAGCTAGATTGGTATGTAAAGGGTATGCTCAGGTTGAAGGAGTAGATTTTGAAGAAACGTTTGCACCTGTGGCCATATTGGAGGAAATTAGGATGTTCTTAGCCTTTGCTAGCTACATAAAATTGAAAGTATACCAGATGGATGTCAAATCAATGTTTCTCAATGGAAAATTAGAAGAGGAAGTCTACATAGAGAAATCATAAGGGTTTAAATTAACTGATAAAGGGAATTATGTTTGTAAACTACAGAAATATCTCTATGGGCTAAAACAAGCACCCAGAGCATGGTATGCAAGGTTAGATACTTACTTACAAGTACAAGGCTTCAAAAGAGGATCGGTAGACAATAATATTTATTATAAAATTATTGGTGATGGCATGATTATTGTGGAAGTATATGTTGATGATATCATATTTGGGAGTGATGATGAAAAAATGAGTAAGGATTTTTCTAGTAATATGCAGCAAGAATTTGAAATGTCTTTGCTTGGTGAACTGAATTTATTTCTAGGATTTCAAATGGTTTAGTCTAAAAAGGGAATCTTTATTCACCGGTCTAAGTATGTAAAATATATGCTTAAAAAATTCTAGTTTGAATATTGCAAACCCGTTTGTACACCTATGATAGTAGGATGCAAACTAAGCAAGGAATATGAGTCCAAGACGGTAGATCCAAAACCCTATAGATCAATGATTGGTAGTTTTCTATATGTAACAACTTCTAGACCTGATGTCAAGCAAGCTATTGGAATAGTAGCTAGATTTCAATCTGGACCAAAAGAGAGCCATGTTCACGCTGTGAAATGAATTTTTAGGTACTTAAAAGGAACCATAGATCTTGGATTATGGTATCATAGCAAGAATTCATTCAATTTAAAATCCTATTCAGATGTAGATTGGGAAGGTTGTGTAGATGACAAAAAAGGTACAACTGGAGGAGCATTCTTCTTGGGAGAATCATTGGTAGCTTGGACAAGTAAGAAACAAGCCTCAATTTCTCTGTCTACTACTAAAGATGAGTATATTACAGCAATAGAATGTTGCGCACAAGTGGAATGGATGAAACAAACTCTACAAGACATCAACATAGTGTTTGAAGAACCCACAATTATCTACTGTGATAATACAAGTGCTATAAGTCTCATCAAGAATCCTATCCAACACTCCAAAGAAAAACACATTCCGATAAAATACCACTATCTGAGGGATCAGGCTGAGAAGAAGAACATTAAATTGGAACATGTACCAACTCAAGAATAGATTGCCGACATCTTCAATAAACCCTTAAGCATAGATTTATTTGAATATCTCAAACAAATATTATGACTAGTTTCTCTTCCAATATAATCTTTCAAAAGAATGTATCAATTGGCATTAGTTCAGGGGGATATAGTGATAAAAGTCAGGGGGAGTCACTCAACCCTTTACCCTTGATGTCAAAGGGGGAGAAATGAAAATAATACTACCATTAAAGCTAAAGGGAGAGATTGATGGTAACATGAAAATATAGGTTTGCATTGATGCCAATTGAGGAAGCCTCCAGGCCAGTAGAGAATGAATCCCACATGTTGAAGATGAAGGATCCCATATTTTGAAGACAGAGGAGTCACACAGAGAGCTTAGGATGAACTACACCAGTTCAATCAGGTAAGAGACTTAGGGGTCATTGGATCAAATGATCGATGACTAAGATTCAAGTAGATTGAATGTTTAGATTGAAGCCATAGGTAAATCTACAACTATAGATAAGATTCCGCAAGATCCGCAAAGTCATGGTGAGATCCACATTCGATATAAAATTGACATTCAACAAGAATCCTGCATGAGATCCGATGGTTAAGGTTCAATTCCGCAAAGGATAGGTAGAAAAGAAAAGTTCAGCAAAAGATTGAGATCGGGCCGCAGGAAATAGTTCTGCAAATAGATCGACGGTTCAAAAAAAGTGTTGCGGGAAAGAAATTGTGGGAGTGGAAGTGAGGGTGTGGAAATAAAAAGGTTGAAGCCATAAAAATTTGAGTTTTCAACTTCCGTATTCTGCAGTACGGAAATGCCAGTGCGGAACTGCGGAAAGAAGAGAGTCGAAATCGTGAAAAATTGAGTTTCTGACTTCTTCATTCCGCAATGCAGAAAGGATGGTGCAGAACAGTTGAGGTGGAAAGCTAATTGCGGAAAGAAAATTTGAGAAATATCACAGTTCGATATTCCTCATACCACATTCAATGTCATATCTACAGTCAGGAAACAACCCGGGACAAAGATCAACGGCTCATGATAAGTGCGTAAATAAAAAGTGCGAAAAGTCACAACTTCAGATCGGATGGTGGAAATTAGAGGTGGATGAAGAGCAATGACTACAGGATATTTTGCTGATAAAAAATCAAGAAGCAAAGAGGATCAATATTAATGGTTGAAATCAATCATTGAGATAGATCAACAACTGACAACGATTTTGCTGCAAGAACTAGCGTGGGTTAATAAAAAATTTATGTGCACAAAATTGTATCAGATCCACTCTATGGTGTTTTAGGTCCACCATCAATTTAGATCTGACGGTATTAATCTATTTCATTGGTTCAACATGAAGGTGATTTAACCACCAGGATGGGAGCGAAATCAAAAAAATGATTTAATTTTGGTTTGTTCTCCAGAGTTGATTGAGGTGTTTAAGAGATCCAATGCCTAAGAATAATTTCTCCCATTAGAATAGCTAGGTGTATAACCAAGAGTCTGTATGCGAAGTTATTGTGAAATCGAGGTTATTAGTTTGTGCTAACTAGATCAAAATTCCTGTTGTTCAGGTTTGCAATGGTGAAGAGTTATGTCCACAATTGTGAAGAGGTGTGTCCAAAATGGTGAAGAGAGGAATCCATAGGAAACATGAGGCTATTTATTGATAGAGTGTTGAAGAATTATTTGTCTCTGTCATCCAGATCTATGTAGTTGAAGCATAAGAAAGAGACCAAAGAAGAGTAACAAGAGACAAAGTTTTTAAGAAGATACGAAAGCCTGATAAAAATACATTCAAGGATGGAAGGGTGGTTCTAGGGCATGCTACAAGCCTGCAAGGAGGTCTTATCCTCCTTCAAGTAGTGGCTAGAGAATCACAGTATTGGTGTATCCTTGTATGTAGGTGTAGGCATAAACCAAGGTGTGGGTACATCCTTCAGTAGTGGCTAAGAAACTTTGGGATTGTGGTATCCAACAAGTGGGTGCTTGCAAATAACTATTGTATATTGTAAAAACAAAGTTTTGCAGATAATAGAAACGTGTTGGTGGTTTACCTCAATGGGTTCCAGATTAAAACATTGTGTCCAATTTTTTTTTTACATTTGCTAAAATAAAATAAATTGTGTTTTAATTTCTTTCATTGATTCACCCCCCCACTCTCAGGGAGAAGACCTGATCCATCACCCTTAGATCGGCTTCATTGGTGCATCATTTCCTAGAAACTGTACCTAGGTGTGTCTCTTATTGAAATTCTTTATGCAATCATAATAAAAACACATTATTTCACATTATGTATTCTCTTTTGATGGATTTTTCTATTGTTTGTGTGTGCATAAATGTTTAAGAGTGTATATATTTATTTTATTTTAGTTTTATTTCCATTTCCATTTCTAAATTGCTACCAAATATTGCACAACCCTTTGGTAGGTGGTCTTTGTACAAGTGTGTGAGAAATCACATACAATTTTTTTAGTAATAATGGATTCCTGTGATTTCGAATTTTAGTTCATTATGCCACTTTGGAAGGAAAACAACATTAATGATCTATGATAACCGTTTTCTAGTTTTTGGACTAGAGCACATTTTTTAGGAAAATCATGTGCAAACACTAACATAATTGAAAAAAATTAGTGAGTTGACTTCTATTTTTAAAATTACTATCCAAGTCAAATTTTGGTCATAATGTTGAGGTCACATGATGATTAAAATGAAGAGAATTGGGTTAAATTTTTTTGATGTGACGTGTAAATTTAATGATACTTATGAAAAGTGAGGGAGTTAAATTGGGCTATTAACATTTTCTTTGAAATTCAAACTGAAATTCTAAGTTTTTGAGTTTTTAGTCCTTTTTCATTGTGCTCTATAATTAAATTATTTGGACCCATTAGGCTCAATAAAATTGATGAAATTTAGAGGAAATACATACTAAAATACCCTCTACCTCCTATAAAAATTTTAGACTTATAACCAAAATGTTGACTACATGAAAGTCAAAACACTATAACCCTCTTTTTAGAAATTTTTGTTCATTGTCTTGTTGGGACTCAGAAATGTCATATTTTCATCCACCTTTCCCTTCGTTATTCCTCACATTTCATCGCCCCATTAACATTTTATTATATATCCTTTTCATAAATATATTTGGGTTTCAAATTATTATTTTCCACTTTATTCATTTTAGTATTAAAAAGGAATTTATGATTAAATTTAGAAAGTCAACATGTTTTTCATATATATCTCAAGAATGTGTGAGCGTTGTAATGTGTAGGAATTAATACAGAAATACTTCATGAATATCTCCTCCACCATTTCAAGGAGATAGTCATTCAAAGCCTATTCCAAGGAGAATATCCTTGCGATTTGGTTGGCATATCTTATCCAGGATTTGTGGGAGACATGTGGAGGATTTGAAGGGATCATATCTTGTAATAACGGGAAAGTAGTTGAGAGGATAGTGGATATGTAATTATGAGATGGTTATCTTATCTTCAAGGCTCTCATGTATAAAGGAGAGTGCTCTCTCTCCATTCATGGAGTAGTTTTTTATTAGTCTTGATTAGTCTTAAATTGTAGAAGTTAGTCTTGACTTCGTAATTTGGAGAAGGGGATTCTTAGCTTTGATTCTTAGTTTGATTCATGCTTTCATTATTGTTTCGTGATTTCTCATTTGATTCTTGTAATGTAATTTGAGATAGATTTATTGTGTTAGCTCACATATGTTATTTGTCATGAGACTCTTCACATGTTGTATTTCTTTTCCTTCATGCAAATTTCCATTCCTAGATTAGTTTGATTTCAACAATTTCAATTCGAAAGTAAGTTTCAGCTTCTTAGATTAGTTCCTAGAGTAGATTAGTTCCACTTCAATCCTGCACATATAGTGCGTGTGCTTCGTAAGCCTATGAACCTCGGATCGACAAATTAAATGGTTGGGAAAGTACTACATTAAAAAGACATTAATTTCACCCAACATTTTGGCATCATTGACAGAGAAGAACGATGGATTGAAGTGTAGATTTCAATTCCTACTAGTGTAATACTGTAAATTTCAATTCCTGCAAGTTTTTAAGTGTATATTTCAATTTCTGCAAGTGTGGTAGTGTAAATTTCAATTTCTGCAAGAATGTTTCAGTTTCCCCAAGAGTGAATTCAATTTCTGCAAGTGTGTTTAATTTCCGCAACTGTGAAGAGTTTTTTTGTGTGTGTTTCAGTAAGAGTGTTTTTCTTTACATATATGGTTGATTTTCATTTAAGATTTTTAAATTTCAGTTATGGGTGCTGTAAGAATCCCTTCTTCAACATGGTTTAACAATTAGTATAAGCTTGGAACTACTCACTCATGCCTTGGCAAAAGAAGGACTTTTCTCTTCCCAGGAAGAGGAGGTCTTGGAAGCAATAAGATATTTAACTACTCCTCCAGAATCAAATGAGTTTGGAAATTGAACCCAAGTAATAGAACAACAACACTCACAAAATTGCTAATCAAACATGCAAAATTCACACCAAAAGAGACTGAAATTGGAGCATAACACTAATATGTATTGAGTAAGTGTAAAATAGACAACCTTAAGAAGTAATAGGCTGCTCAAATATATAATTTTCTGAGTGGTTTGAAAGCATAAGGATGCTATTCGAATTGGTCAAAAAAAAGGCTTACCAAAACTAGTCAAATCCCCCATAGGTGCATAAAGCAGTTCCAAATCTATGAAGATGATCACAATTTTTCTAAAGAAAGTGGGAAAGATAAAGAGTGATGGAAATAAAACTCATTCATGCTTTTAATTAGAGAAAAAGAGGGAGGATGATGTGGAAAAAAAACAAGGAAGTTACACCTAGAATAGCTTTTCCTTTTTCCTTAAAACTGCTATAAATCAAGGCAGCTTTCAGAAAAAGCAGAACTACAATTTAGTAACCAGGAATAAAAGTAGACTTGATAAAATTGGTTTCCAAGATGTTTCCCAAGTGCTCCATGACCCATTTTTAGCATGTGTTGACTTCTAGGACATGTGGAAGACAATTAGCATAGAATGGCATCTAGGAATCTAGGTAATAAGACAAAAATGATTAATTAATGTCAAATGTAGATAAATATGGGTTTATTATTCTAACACCCCCACTTAAGCCTAAATTTATAAGTAAATATCAGAAAACTATAGGGCCTCGCAACAAGGCTTAGTCACCCTTTACATACTGCTTGTCCATACAACCAAGGAAAGAGGAAAAAACCCAGTGGGAAAAATCCTCCCTTAAACATGGACATTAAACAAAATTTGGAAATCTTGTCATCAATCATGCTTCACAGCATGATTATAAATCCCTAGTAGTGATTTGAGATTGCTAAAGGTATTCTCACAAAAAACTTTGTTGAAGATGTCTGCTACTTGTTCTGAAGATGCATAGAAGAGTAGAATAATGGTACCATCATGCACAAGCTCTCTGATGTAGTGCATATGGATCTCAATGTGCTTGGTTCACTATCTCTGAACTGGATCATTGCAGATTAGAATGGTGCTCTCATTATCATAGTAGTTAATAGTTGAAAACTCTGATTCGAAGCCACATTCTCCAAGTATCCCCTGCAACCATAAACATTGAGTTGTTGCATTTACAACTCCTCTATGCTCTGCTTCTGTAGATGAGAGTGCTATGGTACTCTACTTCTTGTTTGACCAGCTGATTGGTCCTTCTGCAAGCTTGAACACATTTACCGATGTATACTTTTGATCTGTGTTGTCACCTTCCCAATCACTGTCAGTAAATCCAATAAAATCAAGATCAGGTTTTTCTTTATAGAAGATCCCATGAGTTTTTGTTCCTTGAACAAATTTTAGGATCCTCTTGGCTGGTCTCCAGTGGATCTCATGAGGCTGATCCATGTATATCAAAGCCACACTAAATACATAAGATAAATCAGGTCGAGTGTGCGTAATATAAAGCAAAAACCCAATCAACTGCCTATATAGTGTATTATTTACCATAGGAGAAGAACCTGCTTCTTCAAGCTTAACTCCTTAAAGGAATGGAGTCTTGCTTGGCTTGCCATATTTCATGTTGAACTTGATGATAAAATATGAAGCATACTTGGACTGATGTACTTTGATTCCATGTTGGGATTGAGCAATTTTGAGACCCAAGAATTGGCTCAACAATCCCAAATTTGTCATGGAAAATGCATGGTTCATTGCATCCTTCAAGGAGGCAATCTCTTTCTTTGAAATTCCTATAATTAGTAGGCCATACACATATAGAAAAATAATCATCAAAGAACCATGAATCAGCTTCAAATAAACATTCATATCATACTTTCATCAAACAAAACTCAATGACAGTAGAAAGCCATCAATTTTGGCATACCAAGCCCTGGGGGCTTGCTTGAGCCCATACAACGATTTCTTTAACCTGCACACTAAATATGGATTAGAAAAAAACCATTCAGGTTTCTGCATGTAAATATCTTCAGTGATATCTCCATTTAGGAAAGCACACTTCACATCCATGTGATGTACTTCCCACTGCTTCAAAGCTGCAATGGCTAGAGCTATCCTTATGGAGTCCATCTTTGCTACTGGTGAAAAGGTTTCATTGTAGTCAATACCATGTACTTGTGAGTATCCCTTTGATACCAATATTTCCTTATATTTCAAAGGTGAACCATCAGCAGCAAAATTAGTCTTGAAGACCCACTCAAAATGAACTAGCTTCCTCCCTGGGGGAAGATCAACCAGTTCCCAAGTGTTGCTCTTCTGGAGTGAGCTGAATTCTTCTTCCATGGCTGTTTTCCATCTTGGATCATGTGCTGCATCTTCATATGTCTTTGGATCTAATTCAACCATCAGATAGCACTTCTTAGCAAATAGAGGATCTTTCACACAAAGGGCACTCTCAATTTGAGATCTAGTCCTCCTAGTGTCATTAGGATTTCCAGCTAGTTCCCCAACTACATGAATGGTATTTGCTTCCCATTTTGACCTTGTAAGGTTGTTATGATCTGCAAGTAAATCATCATTATCAGACATACCAGAATCAGAAAACTCATTAATCTCTTCACTTACAATCAATGGTTTTGGTGATGAAGAGGACTCTCCAACTTCAACTGCTGCTAAAGGCTCTTCTTTGAACTGAACACTTATTTCAATGAAAGATTTGTTAGTGCTCAAGTTGATCATATTGTACCTGTTTGTTCCAGAATTTGTTCTCGGACTACAGAAGAACAAGCCAACATAATCTCAATAATCACAATAAAGTAAAATAGGGTTTTCTAGGGTTTTGGTTCAGCAGTTTGAAGAAAAGAGGGAAAACATTCATTAAACCAAAGTAAACACTAAATAATAAGCATTTAAATGAATGAGATGCATAACATATAAACCATAATCCAACAAAAAACACAATACTGAGTTTCATCCACAGTTAGCAAGCATTTCAAGCATAAACACATTAAACAGGAAATGAATATACCAACTGAGTAATTAACACAAATTAGAAATAAAACCAGTCAATAATCTGAAGGGAATATAGTGCATATATTTCATATTTCAGTACTCAAAAAACATATAAGAGTATTTACTTAGCTCATAAACAAAGCCTGATAGCCTCCCCTTGTCAACAAAAAATCGAACCATTTGTCTTCTTTCAGACTTACATTTATCCTATTCTTTCAAAATCAGTTGAATAACTGAACCCTAACTATTTTTAGACTATATATTGAATAGTTCAATCTAAATTATTCTTATACAAAAGTAAAATAACTTTCCAAACTTAACTAATAACTGACTTTATTGACTAACTTTACAAATCTTTAGCTGCTTCAGCTAGTAAAGAAATTCCCTCCAAGGCCTGAGCTTTCCTTCTCGATTTAAATTGGTCTGTCTCCAAGTCTACAATCCTCCTTGTTAGCTCCTCATTATGCTGTTGCAGCTCCTAGATAGTTTGCTTTAACTCTGTGAACTGATTTTCTATTTGCCTTTTCCTTTTAAGTGCTTCTCTTGAAACTATAATCAACTCCTGGTAATGACTGTTAACTTCCTCCAAATATTCTCTAAGTCTCTTGTTTGCAGTAACTAATCCATCGTTAGCTTCATGCATATATTCAATTTTATACTTGTATTGCTTAATGCTTCTTTGTAGGTTTTCTTTTTTAGAATCAATACATTTGTCTATTGATATTGTCTGCATCCCTTCTGGTGTCCATGGAATTTTCAATTTCTTATAGATTTCTTCATCCTCTTTCATAAGCTCTGTGGAGGTCACAGGAAACTTTGGATGTTCTTAATTTTTAGCATTGCAGTTAAATTCTTCTTCAACCATCTCCTTCTTCTCTAGACAAGAAATATTTACCTCATTTTGCTGCTGTTCTTGAAACATCTGATTTCGAATCTCCAGAAAAATATCAGAGATCTTAGTATCAATGATGGCAGATTTTCCTTTTGCTTCTAATGGTTTTTTACCTTTATTGCCATCTTCACTATCATCCAATTTCTCTTCAGATGATGAATCCTCTATTACTGTAACCATTTCTTTAGCCAATTTAGGATTCAGTAGCTTTTTCATGTTTAACCTAAGTTTATTCTTCGGCCTTGTCTTAGGTCTCCAAACTGTTGCAATCTCTCCCAACATCTTCAGAGCCTTTCCTTGATGAGTTATTGAGGAAAATTCAACAGCCTTCATTTTTTTCCTTCTTGACACCATTTCCTCATCACAATGAGTGTGAATTTCTTGCTCAGCACAAACCCTAGTTTCATTAGTAATAGGAATTCTAACCTCATCCAATAAGTATTTTTCATCCTCCTCTGATAGTACTGTAATAGGGCTTAGATTCTGCTCCTCAATATCTTATTTTACATCATGAATTGATTCTGCACGTAAAACTTCTACAACAGGCTCAGCTTCTTTCATTTCTGACTGTAAAACTTTGTTTTCCTTATCATTAACTCGCTGTCCAAATTCAAAGTTTTTATTTTCCTGATTTGAAGCTTCTCCTGGTTTATCATTTTCTTCATCCTTAATTGTTACCTTTTTTCTAAGCTTCTTTATCAGAGTTTGACCTTTATCTACTTGTCTTCTCTGAGACTGTTCCTCTTGATCAGTCTTGAAACCTGACCAAAATATGAAATGCTCCCATGTCTTTTCCCGTTTCTGCAATAGAGTACTTATGATGAGCTTAATGAGTCCATGGTGAAAAACTGATTGCTTTGTATGATCCTGGTTCTCTCACCCTACATGACATCTTCTGTAAGCTTTTCAAAAAGAATAAACGTAGGTTCATTTTAGACTCATTACTAAGATGTTGGAGTAATCTAAAGTGATATTTGAAAACAAAGGCAAATCTACCCTCACAGGTGACATAGTTCTGCAAGAATTTAATAGGCTTAGTCCACTCAGGTTTAAAGTTTTGAATTGGAACACCTTTTCCCTAGTCTGTAACTACACCTGGAAGCAAATATCTCTGAGCATTAAAGGTGAAAGGAACCTTTTTGAACCAAAACTCTCCCTCATTCAGAATCCCTGTTGCTTTAGTAATTAAATCCCTGGATAATTTGAACTTCAAGGTGTTAAAAGACACTATATCCTTGTCTAAACATTGAGAAAATTTGTAAGACACCTCTGAAGGATAACCTTCAATCTTTTCGAAGAACATTAACCATCCTGGATCTGCAAACAACTATGCACAATCTAGAAAGTTCTTCACCTAGCTTAAGTCTGAGGGTTCTACCCTATTGGTCTTTCCACTCTTTTTCATTCTGAACTATGGTTAAACAACTTCTATCAATACACCACAGTCTGACTATCTTCAAAATTTAACAAACTGACACAGAATGGAGTATAGGGACATCCAAAAGACTCTACTCTGAATTCTTCTATTTAAATGATGAATACTTTAAATCCATTGATTAATAATTCATCATTTAACATAGATTAAGTTTAAAACTAGTACTCTGCCTTCAAATATGTCATTATTCATTTGTTCAGAAAAAAACCCAAATTAATAAGCCCTAGTAATGGCACGCAGACTACCTGTTAAAATGACCAATTCGAATGCTGGAATCTGGTTATCTCAATTGTTAGGTGTCGAATTGCATGCTCCACCTTTCTCTAACCGCTTAGACCACTCCAACCAACCGCTCCTGAAAGCCCTAATTTTCGCTCAGTTTCAAAATCCCGATTACCAAGCACTGATTTGTCGCCATGATCTTCACTTGCTCTTTGTGCACTTCAGATAAAAAAATAATTCCATACACCTTTATCTCATTATACTTTGCTATCATTATTAAATCTACTCTGTAAGAGACCGCCACTATTTCACCCTCATGATGATATTCCACCTTCCTTAGTGATTAAACTGTGGAATATACGTATCAAATCCATCACACAATGTGATTGACATCTCAGGTGTGAAAATCCCGAAGAAATTGAACCGAAAAATGATGATTTTAGCTTGCGCAACTTTCTTGTAGCGCCTCTATGCATCCGTTTTTGTCTTGCACTACAAGAAAGTCCAAGTTAATGATTTTCAAAATATTAAGCTAATGATAAGAGTTTGAACTTGGTTTAGGAGTCTCAATTTAACTTTTATGCTATTTTTAGACTTTTTTAATCCATATAAGCCTTATATAAGCCCTTTGATTATAAAATAAAAGCAAAACTTGTAAAAAGTAAGCTAAGAAATAAAAAATCATGAGAGTTAAAGGGTAAAATTAATATTATCCCTATCAACAAAATTTTCTAGAAACAAAAAGTAAAAGCAAGCTTCAAAATATAAATAAAAGTATCAAAACAAATGGAAGAAAAAAACATGACCTAACATCTAGCTCCTAATGCGGGATGAAGTCCTCCTTGTGAGGCTTCAAGAAGCTGTAGACTAGCGCCTTCTATGCTGCTACCTGCTAGTCTGCAAAATTTCCATTGGCTCATGGAGTCCTTATTCTGTTTATTCACACTGGTATATACAATGAAAGTCCAGTATCCATCTCAAAAACTGTAAAAATGCTTGAGGAATCATCCATTAACTGGATTAGACAACTCCTCACCCTCCAAGGTCTGTAGAACAAAAGTATTGTTTTCCAAAAACTTCGATAATATAAAAGGACCAAACCAAAGGTTATCAAACTTGCCATGCTTTCCTTTCTGCTCCTTCCTAGCATTCCATCTCAAAACCATGTCTCCCACTAAAAAAGTATTATCTTTGATCTTCCTATCAAATAGTTCTTTGATATTCAACCTGTACAGCTAAGCCTTTTCTTCCACTTTTTCTCATTTCTGTTGTAACTCTATCATTGCATAAATTATTCTTTGCATATCATTAGGTTCTTCCTGACAATCTTGAAAAAACTTCATCACTGGGATACCCAACTGAATAGGAAAAACTGCATCTGTACCATATACTAATTGGAAATGAGAAGTTCCAATTGCTTGTTGAACTGTTATTTTGTATGCCCATAATGCATACTTTAGCATAGAATCCCATGATCTTTTATTATGCTTCAGCAATTTCCTAATACTCTGAATGATATTTTTATTTGATGACTTAGCTAAACCATTCCCCTGAAGATAATAAGGAGTTGAGTGTTTCAACAGGATACCATTCTTTTCACAAAATGCCCCCATAGCCTTAGATTTAAAGGCTTTAACATTATCAGTCCATATTTTCTATGGACATCCAAATCTACTAAGAATATTTTCTTCAATAAAATCTATGATCACCTTATCTGTGGCATTCCTTGTGGGAATAACTTCTACCCACTTAGTAAAGAAATTTGTTGCAGTCAAAATACACTTATGCTACCCTGAGGAAGATGGATTTATTTCTCCTCTGAAGTCCAAACCCCACTGCTGGAAAGGGGCATTTACTACAATTGGTTTTAAAGGTAATGGCATCAACTTTTGTTTACCAACAAATTTTTGACAAGGGATACATGCTCTTACCTGCTGATATACATTTGAAAATAAAGAGGGCCAATAGTATCCAGCTCTTAGAATTTTATATGTTGTTTCCTTCCAATACTTATGACCTCCACAAGCACCTTCATGAGATTTAGAAATTACTCCTTCAATTTCAGGTTTATCTAAACATCTGAGTAGAATACCCCCTGGATCTTTCCAAAACAGCTGCTGTTCTACCAAACAATACTTAGTAGTTTTCAACTTCAAAGACCTAGCAGCCTTTTTGTCTAAGTGTTCTGGGCATTGCAAGTACAAAATAAAATATACAATGTCTGCATACCATGTAGATGCAGAATACAAATCCATAATCTTCTCTTTCATCAAATGTAGTCCTAAAGCTTGGCAATTTTCTTCCTGTGCTGGTTGTTCTATCATCAAATGTAGTCCTAAAGCTTGGCAATTTGAATCAGCTAACGGTTTAGCTAGACCTTGTCCCTTTACTTTATTTGTAGGTCTAATATCCACATCATATTCCATGATTTTGGCAATCCACTTTCCTCTTTTTCCCTCACTGTCATGCTGAGTCAAAACATCTTTTATGGCAGCATTAGGCACATAAGCAATAACTTTGGAGTGCAAAACATAGATTCTGAAAAATTTCAAAGCTTTTACCAAAGAGTAAGCCCGTTTCTTTAAAATGTTGTATTTTAACTCCGAATCTCTAAGAGTTTTGTTGAAGAATGCAATAGGCTGTTTAAGACCATCCTTATTCTTCTGTAATAAAACAACAGCCAATGTATCTTCAGATGCAAAAGAAAAGGTTAGAAATTCCTTTGTAAAATCTAGACTTACTAATACTGGAGCTTCAGTAAGAGCTATCTTAATTTTTTCGAATGAATTCTTTGCTTCTGCAGTCCACTTGAATTCTTGATGCTTCTTCAGCATGGTTGTAATTTGTTTGATAGTCTCAACAAAATTAGGTATAAACCAATGCAGAAAATTGATTTTACCAATGAAAGATTGTACATCCTTTTTGCTCCTTGGCAGACTTATTTTCAGTATTGCTTTCACCCTCTCCAGATCAATCCTTATGCCATTAGTTGAAACTAAATGACCCAATAATTTACCTTCCTGTACAACAAAATGTGATTTCTTTGGATTAAGACACAAACCATATTTTCTGCATTTCAGAAAAGTTTGTTTCAAGTGTTTTAGATGTTCATCATCTGATTGTGAGAAGACTGTAATATCATCTAAGTAAATCACTACAAACTTGTCTCTTTCCCCAACAAAGGCTATATCCATGGCTCTTTGAAAATTTGCTCCAGCATTCATTAATCCAAAAGGTATTTTATCATACATGAAAGTTCCCCAGGGAGTAGTAAAAGTAATTTTTTCTTTATCATTAGGATGCATGGCAATTTGATTATATCCTGAAAAACCATCAACCATAGAAATCCTTTGTGCACCAACTACCTTATGCAATATTTGTTCTATTTTGGGCAAAGGATAATTATCCTTTAATGAATACTTATTCAGATTTCTAAAGTCAACACACAGTCTGATTTCTCCATTCTTTTTCCTGACAGGAACTAAATTGGAAACCCATGAAGAATACCTGAGGGGAACAATGATTTTGGCATCTAATAACTTCTTCACTTCTTTTTCAATAACAGGAAACAAAGCTGGATTTATCCTCCTGAATTTTTGTTGGAAAGGTTTAACATTCGGTTTTAAAGGTACTTTATGCTGTATAATCCCAGTATCATATGTCTTCAAATCTTCATAAGACCATGCAAAAAAATCAACATACTCTTTTAACAACTTATTGTACCTGTTTCTCTGTTCTGCTGTGAGTGCTTTTTAAATCTTCACCATTCTGGGTTGTTCTGGAGTGCCAATATTACAGTCTGCCACATTTTCTTCTGAAGACTGTACAACAAGTTTTAAAGGTGTATCATCTTTTGAAAATATTCTTTCTAATGGCACCAAACCTTTAGGAATGAAATTAATTTTAAGTTCAATAATCTTGTGGCCAACAATCTCATTTTCAACAATATCTTCAAAATATTCAACCTCATCATCTTCTTCTTGATAAATCAGGGAATTGGAAAACTCACCTGTCAGCTCTAAAAACCTTTTTATTTCAATGTCATCTTCAAAAACTTTCCACTGCTTTACATTATCAGGCACATAAGGTCTGTACCTAACCTCAATAGGATACTTTAGCTGTGTTGTTTTGGGGATTCTAAAATGTGTGGCTGCTAAGGCTAAAGAATCAGCAACTTGGTTATGGTCCCTAGGAATATAGGTAATGTTAAAAGCCACAAAATAATTGTCTATCATATCCCATACTTCATTACAATAGACTTTCAACAAATCTTGTTTCACTTGATAGTTGTTCCTTACCTGCTGAACAACCAACTCGGAGTCGCCATATATAGAAATCTGCTGAATGGCTAAATATTTTGCAGCTTTCAAACCTAACAATAAAGCTTCATATTCTGTAGTATTATTGGTGGTAATAAATTCTAATTTATACATTAGCTTTACTGTTTCACCACCAAGAGATATTAAAAGAACCCCTACTCCAGCACCTTCTTTACAAGATGATCCATCAAAGTATAATTACCAAAGTTCATCGTCTTGTTCCCTAATGCATTTAACTGGCTTTTCTTTTTCAACCTGTAACAAACCAGCAGTATTATCACCATCACTAAAATGTAACATACAAGTACCCAAATCCTTGTCAACAACATACAGGGGATGATTTGTAGGTTTCTTGTCATCTGTCACAATATAGGAAAATTGTAGTTCTCTGTACAACCTTTTGTTTTCTCCTCCAAATACAGGAATAGTGGCATATGTTAAATCCATTTGTAAAGTCCCACCAACTTTCTTTGCCCAAGACCTAGAGAGGAGTAATCCAAATTTAGGTGTAATGTCTGCTACCACCACATCCATAATCACACTCTTCATTGGTAGCTGAGCCAAACTGACAACCATATCTTTAATCACTCCTAAACATTTTACAACTCGTGAATCAAAAGCATACAAATCATGATAGGGTTTCGTTATATTCAAACCTAGAGCCTCCATGACAGCCTTTGGCATTAGGTTGTGTGATGCTCCTGAATCCAAAAGACAGTTATGTATCATTTGTTCATGAATAGTCAGTGTGATGTAAAAAGGAGGTGATGCACCTGCTTCATTTTCAGTTTTTTTAGCTAAAGCTGATCCAATAAAATTTTTAGGACTTTCTTCTTGTAAATTCACTGTATCAGAAAAAGGCTGACTGTTTGCTGAACCAATCATTTTAAGAACTGAATCTTTGTAAGAAGGATTCTTCATTAACTCAGTAAAAGGCATAGGAATCTTAATTTTTCCTAATTCATTTTCCAGATTAAAATTCTGCACACTTTTGTTTACCTCTTCAACTTCCACATTCTTATTCTGTTTATCCTGAATTTGTTTTTTCTCTAACAGAGGATCAGACTGCTGTTTAGTAGGTACAACTACCTTTTTCTTTGGATTTTGAACTACTTGCTTTGGACCTGACCTCAAATTCAAAGTTTTCTTTGGCTCAGTCTGATATGCATCAGTAGTTACAACAGTCATTTCAAGATTTAAATCATTTTCTGTTTCAAACATATCGGCATCATAGTAACTCGAATTTAAAAACTCTTCTTCAGTGACAAAACCCTCAGTTAACTGCTCTCCAAAATAATTCATATCCTGGTCTGTATCCTCAAATAACACTTCCTCTTCAATTTCTTCTTCATCAACAACATTATTATGAATTGGGGGTGGTACTCTTTGATCCTCAGTTTCTCTCCTTTCTCGTTGTATATCATTGTTTCATCTTTCTCTAGGTATGAAAGGAGGTTCAAATTGTCTTCTGAATTGGTTTTGATTATTAGGGTTTCTCTCAACTTATTGAACATGTTTGTTTGAATTCTTTTCTAGTTCCAACTTGTTTAATTTTGCAGTCAGGATCTTAACTAGCTTGGCCATTTCATCAATTTTACTTTTTGCAGAGTGGGATGTTGAAACCCCTGGAGCTGCCTCTTTCTTACCCTTCCTGTCATATATTTGTTGAGCTGTATTTCCGTTCAATCTATTAGAAGCTAATATATTAGACTCCACTTCTAATGCTGCATCCTGCATGTTCAGTAAAGTAACAGGTCTTCTTTCTCTTAGAAGTAAGGAAAATTCATGATCAAAAGCATTGGCATATGTGAGTTTTGCAGATGTTTCTGAAGGTTTTATCTCTGCATGAATTATGCCATACATTTTATTGAATCTCTTCAAAAAATCAGCTAAGGTTTCATCCTTCTTTCTCTTAAGGGCTCCAAACTCAGTTATATAATATGTATGATCCTTGGTGTCACCCCATTGTCTCATGAAAAGGTCCTGAAGCTCTTCTATAATAGTGATAGAATTTGCAGGCAACTCCCTGAACCATTTTTTGAGATCTCCATCAAGACTCTGTACAAACATCCTCATCCATACATCCGTAGCCTCAATATTCTGATTATCAGCATAACTGAGAAAAGCCCAATGCTCGTCAACTGTAGTTTCACCTTGTCCATTAAACCTAGGTAGATATTTCTGGTAATCACCTCTAGGAAGTGCATTTAAAGGCTGAGGCAAAACTAAAGGTGCATACCTAGCTGCAACCATTCGGTCCATCATATCTAATGGTTGATTTTGAGCTGCCATTTTTAAGATGGCTGGTTTTGGTGATGGAAAGACTTGACTGGAACTTGGATGAAATGTATTTTTACCAACTTTAAGATGAAATAGAGGAATTTTACCAGGAGATATTGTCTTTTCTCTATTGAAGGATTGAGGATCAGTGAAAACTTGAAAATTACTGACAGGAACTATAGGCTTCAACCAAGGTGAATTTTGTTCTTCTCCCTTCAAAGCAGATAAAGATGATGAAATATCTAACTGATCAGGGTTACATAGGGCTAGTGATGACTGAGACCTTCTGATTTTCCTAGCTGTTTTCAGTATCTGTTCTGAATCTGAAACACCCAACTGTAAAGGTGAACTAGGTCTGTTTCTTGTTCTAACTCCCTTAGTAGCCACTATGAAATACTGGTGAAAAGTAGTCTTTAAGATTTGCTGGTTTAAGTTCACCTCTTAAAACTAGTGAAATGATAAGTATCCCAGGGAAAAATAGGTTTTCAACTTCGTTCCCCGACAACGGTTCCAAAGATGTTTGTGCCATAATTTGTTCTCAGACTACAGAAGAACAAGCCAACACAATCTCAATAATCACAATAAAGTAAAATGGGGTTTTCTATGGTTTTGGTTCAGCAGTTTGAAGACAAGAGGGAAAACATTTATAAAACCAAAGTAAACACTAAATCATAAGCATTTGAATGAATGAGATGCATAACATATAAACCATAATCCAACAGAAAACACAATACTGAGTTTCATCCACAGTTATCAAGCATTTCAAGCATAAAAACATCAAACAGGAAATGAATATACCAATGGAGTAATTAACACAAATTAGAAATAAAACCAGTCAATAATATGAAGGGCATATAGTGCATATATTTCATAGTTCAGTCCTCAAAAAAAATATAAGAGTCTTTACTTAGCTCATAAACAAAGCCTGATAGCCTCCCCTTGTCAGCAAAAAAATCGAACCATTTGTCTTCTTTCAGACTTACATTTATCCTATTCTTTCAAAATCAGTTGAATAACTGAACCCTAACCATTTTTAGACTATTTATCGAATAGTTCAATCTAAATTATTCTTATAAAAAAGTAAAATAGCTTTCCAAACTTAACTAATAACTGAATTTCTTGACTAACTTTACAAATATTTAGTTGCTTCAGCTAGTAAAGAAATTCCCTCCAAGGCCTGAGCTTTCCTTCTCGATTTCAATTGGTCTGTCTCCAAGTCTACAATCCTCCTTGTTAGCTCCTCATTATGCTGTTGTAGCTCCTGGATGGTTTGCTTTAACTCTATGAACTGATTTTCTGTTTGCCTTTTCCTTTTAAGTGCTTCTCTTGAAACTGTAATCAACTCCTGGTAATGACTATAAACTTCCTCCAAATATTCTCTAAGTCTCCTATTTGCAGTAACTAATCCATCATTAGCTTCATGCATATATTTAATTTGATACTTGTATTGCTTAATGCTTCTTTGTAGGTTTTCTTTTTCAGAATCAATACATTTGTCTATTGATATTGTTTGCATCCCTTCTGGTGTCCATGGAATTTTCAGTTTCTTATAGATTTATTCATCCTCTTTCATAAGCTCTGTGGAGGTCACAGGAAACTTTGGACGTTCTTCATTTTTAGCATTGTAGTGAACCTCTTCTTCAACCATCTCCTTCTTCTCTAGACAAGAACTCTTCACCTCATTTTGTTGTTGTTCTTGAAACATTTGATTTTGAATCTCCAGAAAAATATCAGAGATCTTAGTATCGGTGATGACAGATTTTCCTTTTCCTTTTATTGGTTTTTTACCTTTATTGCCATCTTCACTATCATCCAATTTATCTTCAGATGATGAATCCTCTATTACTGTAACCATTTCTTTAGCCAATTTGGGATTTAGTATATTTTTCATGTTTAACCTAATTTTATTCTTTGGCCTTGTCTTAGGTCTCCAAACTGCTGCAATCTCTCCCAACATCTTCAGATCCTTTCCTTAATGAGTTAATGAGGCAAATTCAACAACCTTCATTTTTTTCCTTCTTGACACTATTTCCTCATCACAATGAGTGTGAATTTCTTGCTCAGCACAAACCCTAGTTTCATTAGTAACAGGAATTCTAACCTCATCAAATAAGTATTTTTCATCCTCCTCTGATAGTACTGTAATAGGGCTTTGCTTATGCTCCTCAATATCTTCTTTTACATCCTGAATGGATTCTGCAGGTAAAACTTCTACAACAGGCTCAACTTCTTTCATTTCTGACTTTAAAACTTTGTTTTCCTTATCATTAACTCCCTGTCCAAATTCAAAGTTTTTATTTTCCTGATTTGAAGCTTCTCCTGGTTTATCATTTTCTTCATCCTTAATTGTTACCTTTTTTCTAAGCTTCTTTATCAGAGTTTGACCTTTATCTACTTGTCTTCTCTGAGACTATTCCTCCTGATCAGTCTTGAAACCTGACCAAAATATGAAATGCTCCCATGTATTTTCCCTTTCCTACAATATAGTACTTATGATGAGCTTAATGAGTCCATGGTGAAAAACTGATTGCTTTGTATGATCTTGGTGCTCTCTCACCCTACATGACATCTTCTGTAAGATTTTCAAAAATAAGAAAGGTAGGTTCATTTTATACTCATTACTGAGATGTTGGAGGAATCTAAAGTGATATTTGAAAACAAAGGCAAATCTACCCTCACAGGTGACATAGCTCTGCAATACTCTAATAGGCTCAGTCTACTCAGGTTTAAAGTCTTGAATTGGAACACCTTTTCCCCAGTCTGTAACTAAACCAGGAAGCAAATATCTCTGAGCATTAAAGGTGAAAGGAACCTTTTTAAACCAAAACTCTCTCTCATCCAGAATCCCTGTTGCTTCATCAATTAACTCCCTGGTTAATTTGAACTTCAAGGTGTAAAAAGACACTATATCCTTTTCTAAACATTGAGCAAATTTGTAAGACACCTATGAATGATAACCTTCAATATTTTCGAAGAACATTAACCATCCTGCATCTACAAACAACTGTGCACAATATGGAAAGTTCTTTACCCAGCTTAAGTCTGAGGGTTCTACCCTATTGGTCTTTCCACTCTTTTTCATTCTGAACTATGGTTTAACAACTTCTATCAATACACCACAGTCTTACTGTATTCAAATCTTAACAAACTGACACAGAATGCAGTATAGGGACATCCAAAAGACTATACTCTGAATTCTTTTGTTTAAATGATGAATACTTTAAATCCATTGATCAATAATTCATCATTTAACATAGATAAAGTTTAAAACTAGTACTCTGCCTTCAAATATGTCATTAGTCATTTGTTCAGAAAAACCCCAAATTAATAAGCCATGGTAATGGCATGCGGACTACCTATTCAAATGACCAATTTGAATGTTGGAATCTGGTTATCTCAATTTTCAGGTGTCGAATTGCATGCTCCACCTTTCTCTGACTGCTTAGACCACTCCAGCCAACCGCTCCTGAAATCCCTAATTTTCACTCAGTTTCAAAATCCCAATCACCAAGCACTGATTTCTCGCCACGATATTCACTTGAACTTCGTGCACTTCAGATAAAAACACAATTCCATACACCTTTATCTCATTATACTCTGCTATCATTATTATATCTGCTATGTAAGAGACCGCCACAATTTCTCTCTCATGATGATATTCCACCTGCCTCAGTGATTAAACTGTAGAAGACACGTATCAAATCCATCACACAATGTGATTGACATCTCAGGTGTGAAAATCCTGAATAAATTGAACCGAAAAATGATGATTTTATCTTGCGCGACTTTCTTGTAGCGCCTCTATGCATCTGTTTTTGTCTTGCGCTACAAGAAAGTCCATGTTAATGATTTTCAAAATATTAAGCTAATGATAAGAGTTTGAACTTGGTTTAGGAGTCTCAATTTAACTTTTATGCTATTTTTAGACTTTTTTAATCCATATAAGCCTTATATAAGCCCCTTGATTATAAAATCAAAGCAAAACTTGTAAAAAATAAGCTAAGAAATAAAAAATCATGAGAGTTAAAGGGTAAAATTAATATTATCCCTATCAACAAAATTTTCTAGAAACAAAAAGTAAAAGCAAGCTTCAAAATATAAATAAAAGTATAAAAAAAATGGAAGACAAAAACATGACCTAACAGTACCCTTTTGAATATTCAGAATACCCAACAAATAGGCACTCTTGGCTTTAGGGTTGCAAAGCCTTCCTCTTTTCAGTCGGAATTCTAGCCCAAGCCTTTAAGCCAAAAATCCTGAAATGGGTCACATCTGGATTGTGCCTACTCCAAGATTCGAAAGGTGTAATACCATAAAGCTTCTTATGAGGCACCCTGTTATGGATGTAGGATGCATAGTTTATATCCTTGGCCCAAAAATTTGGTGGAAAAGTCTTATCCGCCATCATGCAGGTTGCCATCTCTTTCAGTGATCTGTTCTTTCTCTCAGCAACACCATTTTGCTGTGGTGTGTAAGGGATCGAATGCTGCATTTGGATACCTGCATATTTGAAATAATGAATGGAATTAGACTTGACATATTCACCACCATTGTTATATCCGAGGATCTTGAGTCTCCTCCTAGACTGGTTCTCAACCAAGGCTCGAAAGACCTTAAAGAGGTAAAAAAATTCAGACTTGTGCTTTAGGAAATAGACCCAACAGAACTTGGAAACGTCACCTATGAAGGTGAGTGCATATTTGTCTTGACTCATGGACATATGAGGGAATGGACCAGAAATGTCACTATGGATCAAATCAAGAGGTGCAGAGGTTCTCTCATGACTAGCTCTCTCATACTTGTGGTCTGGGTGTTTTCCTAGGATACAACCTTGACAGAGTCCTTTAGAAAACTTGATCTTTGGTAACCCTATGACCATATATTTTTCACTCAAGTCAGAAATATAATTATAGTTTAGATGGCCAAATATTTCATGCCAAATCTTGCTTGCTTCATTAGCATGAATCGGAAGAGCATAGGGGTTTGAGTAGGTTAAAAAATGGGAAAACTTGTATACCTTCGAAGTGTGATCAACAACACCTTTTGCTATGACTTTACCATTTGAAATCTCAGTGATTTCAACATCATCAGGGGAGAAGATGGACTTTTTTGGAGACCCAGTGTGAGTCATTTGATACACTGACAAGAGATTAGAGGCAAGACCTAGAACATAAAACACATTATTGAAATTACCATGGTTAATATCAATCCTACCCTTCCCCAAATTGTCACTGAGAGAGTCATCTCCCAAAACTATTGGTGGACCTTTCAACATGTTAAGAGAGGAGAATGTCTCCTTTGTCGAAACCATATGTCTAGAAGCTCCAGAATCAATGATGAATCTAGGTGAGATTGATGTGCCAACAACCAAGGCATGTATGCTCTCTTTGTCTTCTGAATTTTATCCTCCTTCCCTCTTCTTTGAGCAATCAGGAAGGGAGATGTTATTCTTCTCTAGGAGTTGGGTCAACATGTCAATCTACTTCTTCATACAGGATCTCCCAGGATGATATCCCTTACTGCATTATGTGCACTTGCTATTTCTCCTTTATTCTTCTTCTTCTGGGAGTTCTTCTTGGAGCCTTGGTGATACTCTTGAGACTTGTTCTTGCCTCTCTTTTGCTCAGGTGGAGTTTTATCTTTTTTCTTTCCTTTTGAATCCACCCTTGAATCTCCAGCAACCAAAGCTTGGTCTTTGGAAGGTTTGATGGTGCCCATCATCACCAACTTATCTTGCTCCCGTGTGAGGGATTCCATGAACTCTGCAAGCTTAGGCATCTTCCAGGTTCGTGCTGTCAACTTGGTGGCATAGAAGGTAAAAATAAAAACTGAGTAGTCAGGACCAAGCTTAGAGAGTATGGCCAAGACTAGTTTCTCTTCCTTCTTTTCAATCCCACACCATTTTAGCTGCAAAACGAGGGCCTTAAACTTGGAGAAGTAGAGTTTCAATGATTTGAAGCTAATGGGATGCAAGGAGATCATCTCATTCTCGATTTGATGTCCTCTCATCTCATCTGTGTTTCCAACAATCTCTACAATATTCTCCCAAAGGCTATGATACCATGTGGAAACCTTTCACTCTAAACAATATCTCCATCTCAACTTTCCACTCAAACGAATTGAATGGAGTCAAGATGATATTCTTAGATTGGTCCATAGCTCAACAACTGTGCCCTCCAGTCAGTAGAATGTGCTCCTAGTCAAGATGTCAAACTTGTAATAGAAATATGGTAGGATGGAAATTGATATACAAAGGCTATGATACCATGTGGAAATTGAACCCAAGTGATAGAACAATAACACTCACAAAATTGCTAATCAAACATGCAAAATTCACACCAAAGGAGACTGGAATTGGAGCATAACACTAATATGTATTGATTAAGTGTACAATATACAAACTTATGAATTAATAGTCAGCTCAAATATATAATTACATGATTGGTTTGAAAGCATAAGGATGCTATTTGAATTGATCAAAAAGCAGGCTTACCAAAACTAGTCAAATCCCCCATAGGTGCATAAAGTAGTTTCTAAATATATGAAGATGCTCATGATTTTTATAAATAAAGTGGGAAAGATAAAGAATGGTGGAAAGAAAACTCATTCATGCTTTTAATTGGAGAAAAATAGGGAGGAAGATGTGGGAAAAAAACAAGGCAGTTACACCTAGACTAGCTTTTCGTTTTGCCTTAAAACTGCAGTAAAGCAAGGAAGCTTTCAGAAAAAGCAGAATTGTGCTTTAGTAACTAGGAATAAAATTAGACTTGCTAAAATTTGTTTCCAAGATGTTTCCCAAGCGCTCCATGACCTAGTTTTAGCATGTGTTGACTTCTAGGAGATGTGGAAGACAACTAGCATAGAATGGAATCTAGGAATCTAGGTAATATGACAAAAATGATTATAGTAATGTCAAATGTAGGTAACTATGTGTTGATTATTCTAACAATGAGGAATCATCTTCCAAAAAATCTTGCGCATGTGAAGGAGAACAATTATTCGAACATGAGATCAAGGAAGACGAAGAGGAGTTACAACATGAGCATGAGGGGAAGTGCGCCTACGAAAGCCTTATTGAGCAATGGTTCCAAGTAAGTAATTAATTAGATAAACTTCGTTTTTGTTTTTATTTATTTAAATCACAGTCACAACAATTTAAATTTGTTCATTTTTGTATATTTCCATTTTTCATTCACGAAATTGAAAGATAACATATTCTTATTAATGTTGCGTGTTTGGCTACATTGGCTATTTGACTACACTTAACTAATTTTTAAATTTCAATTAGCATAGAGTAGTTAGGGTTTCATTTTCAGTTTTTTCTTTCACTTAGAATAAGTATGCTCTCCTCTGCGCTTCGTGCGATCGCGAGGATTAGAAAGTAGGATGTTTCTAACTTTTTCAGGAATGAATAAATTAATGTTTTGCACCATGCCTAATCGATATCATCCTAAATTCACAAATTATTTATCTTCATTTGCTAAAAAAAAATTGAAAATAAAGTTGCACATCCATCCTGAACTTGCAAGTAAAAAAACGAAGCTGAAACAACGGCTGTAATAGTTGTAGCTGAAACAATTGTAGTTGAAACAACAACTATAAAACTGTAATTGCAGCTTAAACAATAACTCCAAGCTGAAACAACAGCTGTAATAGTTATAGCTAAAACAAGAGCTGTAATTGTTGTAAAAATATATTCGAGGAAGAATTTTTAATGTTGACGATGAAAAAAATTGCCTAATCTATTGTTCATCTGCAATATGTTCCATTTGCTCACAATTTTATTTTTTTTAATAAATTTGCAAAATAATTTTTTTTTAATTTTATGAAAATATAAAAAGAAAAAAATAGTAGGCACATTAGCTTTATTTCATTAAAAACACAAACTAAAAAAAGAAAAGAATAAATGGCCTACAAAGAAAACTACATGCTGAAACTGTAAAAATCATGCGACACAGTGGTTGAACTATGTGTCTTCTCGTCTTCAACTTTTGGTCTAGGTTCATCCTTGCTGTGAGTAGCAACAACACCATCTCTTTGATTTTGTTTTTTCAATGCCTGGAACTAAGCCTATGACACAACATGAAACATTAAGCCTGCAACACAATTAAAACGACATTAATTTCACCCAAAATTATCCTCGCGATCGCACGAAATTGTGTTGCATTTTTTATTCTTTCTATATATTGCGCATTTGTTCTTATTCTTACCCTTTTACGTTTTACAATTATCTCACAAGTTCAATGGTAGGATTTGTACTAAGTTTTTTTCAGGTTCAGAGACGATCACATTTTGTTGCTGAAGTGATTTTTCAAGAATTACAAAACTTTTGAGAAACATGCTTTGATAGACAACCTGAAGGAGCTATTACTCATGAATTTTGCTGATAAAAATCATGAAGTTATTTGTTACATAGAAACCATTCATAAACCCATTTGCATGATGAACATTTACCCCCATTTTTCCTTCAACCCAAATTAGTCATCCATGCTGAAGTCCACTTTTCATTACCTTATCCGTCGTGACTTCACACACACCTATATTTTTGAGTTGCATACATCATTTCCTTCTTTTCCCATTTCATTCTTCCTTCTGAATAAAACCAATCACCTCCCTTTCCATGATTACATTGCCTTGATTTCCTTGCCATAAACCATGTTTCTATTGAGATCTTTCTTATAGTCCTACCAATTTTTTTGTAAAAACTTGCATTGACTGATGTGGGATTCCTTAAGGCCCACCTTTAAACAAGTCATTCCCCATTGACCTCAACACCTTATATGGGATATAGACTAGATTCCATTTTGAGTACCTAGAGGTTTGCATGCCTTAATGGCAAGCTCTCTTACTGACAATCATGGGAATACATCAACGTCCCTTGATCGTCAGATCTTGCAAGTGGCTCAACATCAGCACATCCATTCTCACTTTGCAAGATGTACTCGGGTACCTTGGAACTCATTGACATCAATCGTGAGTTTCCTCGCATTGGTTAACAACATTCAACAATGGCCGATAATCCAATGATTTCTCTTCATGCTCGACATCGACACATCCATTCACATGATTAGAATTGTACGATCGGGTTTGTAGATGGTGAAGACTATACACTTTTTCTTGACTCCCTCATTAGTTACAATATCACAACTTCAGCTATATGAGAGTACTACATTTCCTCTTTCATAATCCCTCTTTTCCATGATTCATCAACAGCAGTTCATATCCCTCCACTTCACATTATCTGATTCAACAGTTACAATAGTTGCAGTTACAGTAGTTGCAACTACACCAGTAGTCACCTTTCACATGATCTGGCAGTAGTAACATCTTCCATGCTCCAACAACTGCATCAACCATATTCCTGTTGCATAGTTAATCACCATTTTGGGTAAGTGAAGGTATGTTACTTTCTAAACTTTAATCATTTAATTCCTTTGCTGCTAGTAATGAATAATTTGGAAAATTACCTCATCATTCTCCATTTCCTTTTCACTTCCATGACTTGCACTAAGTTGCATGAGGACATGCAACCAATTCAGTTGGGGAGGACGGGGGAACTATATTCACTACATATTCACTACCATCATTCCATTTTTCATCTCATTTACCATTCATCAATATTTCTTTTCCAATAACACTTTGTCGCACTTTGCTTCATAAGCATTGATATACATATTGGAATGATTCATAAAGACAAAGAAAAGGATTTGCCTATGCATAGTGACGTTTTCTATGCACAATGATAGCTTATCATTTCCAGTGAGTGTATGGTCAAATTATTATTGCAGCTAGAAAACAAATAACAAAATGAATGTTATTAACACAAGAACCAACATTTTTTGTATTCATGGTTGTCACACAAGAACCAACCATAAGAAAATGTCAGTCGTTACTCATGTATCTCACACCCTGGAAACATTCATTGTTAAAAATACATTATCAATTAGAGCCATAGTTTAGATGCCAAAAGTTCTCAAGAAGATCCATGCAAGGTTGCATGAAGACATGCAACAAGTTCAGTTGGGGAGGATGTTGGGAC
This sequence comes from Pseudotsuga menziesii, assembly GCA_001517045.1. Classification (NCBI taxonomy): domain Eukaryota; kingdom Viridiplantae; phylum Streptophyta; class Pinopsida; order Pinales; family Pinaceae; genus Pseudotsuga; species Pseudotsuga menziesii. Next base: position 67,685 of record LPNX010004448.1, on the reverse strand, counting down.
TAAAAAATGTCGTATTTTCATCCACCTTTCCCTTCGTTATTCCTCACATTTCATCTCCCCATTAACCTTTTATTTTATCCTTTTCATAAATATATTTGGGTTTCACATTATTATTTTACACTTTATTCATTTTAGTATTAAAAAGGAATTTATGATTAAATGTTAGAAAGTCAACATGTTTTTCATATATATCTCAAGAATGTGTGAGCTTTGTAATGTCTAGGAATTAATACAAAAGACTTCTCGAATATCTCCTCCACCATTTCAAGGAGATAGTCATTCAAATCCTATTCCAAGGAGAATATCCCAGAGATTTGGTTGGCATATCTTATCTAGGATTTGTGGGAGACATGTGGAGGATTTGAAGGGATCATATCTTGTAATAATGGGAAAGTAGTTGAGAGAATAGTGGATGTGTAATTATGAGATGGTTATCTTATCTTCAAGGCTCTCATGTATAAATGAGAGTGCTCTATCTCCATTCATGGAGTAGTTTTTGATTAGTCTTAGATTGTAGAAGTTAGTCTTGACTTTGTAATTTGGAGAAGGGAATTCTTAGCTTTGATCCTTAGTTTGATTCATGATTTCATTATTGCTTCATGATTTCTCATTTGATTCTTGTAATGTAATTTGAGATAGATTTATTGTGTGAGCTCACATATGCTATTTGTCGTTAGACTCTTCACATGTTGTATTTCTTTTCCTTCATGCAAATTTCCATTCCTAGATTAGTTTGATTTCAACAATTTCAATTCGAAAGTATGTTTCAACTTCTTAGATTAGCTGCTTGATTTCAACAATTTCAATTCGAAAGTATGTTTCAGCTTCTTAGATTAGCTGCTTGATTAGATTAGTTCCACTTCGGTCTTGCACATATAGTGTGCGTGCTTCGTAAGCCTACGAACCTCAAATTGACAAATTAAATGGTTGGGAAAGTACTGCAACGCAATTAAAATGACATTAATTTCACCCAACATGTCTCTAATCAGGGCATGGCTTGCAAGTTATCCTTAAAAACACTATTTTTTAATGAAATTTGGTTATCTAATATAATATTGCTTCCTCTACAACATATCCAAATTTGATATTTGAATGCTAATGGAAGAGTGTGCATTGACCAATTCATTAATCCTCTATCATCACATAAATAAAACCCAAAACTTATTGGACACTAGTTTTGGACAACTGTGAAATATCACATTTTGATAAATGGTGATAATGTTTCACCAGTAGAATTTTGAAAATTAATAACTATAAGACTAAAAAATCTAGCCATGACAATTTTTTTAAGATAAATAGTACTAAATTCGAGCAACACAACTAAAAACAACTAAATTAAGGGATTAATTTATTCATGGGATAAAAAATATGGCTAAATAATAAGTGATACAACTAAAAATGAGTAAAAAATCGACTAATGTATTCCAAGGATAAAAATTCTGACTATATTCACGAACATTTATTGTTGTATGGGTGACCTTTGGGCTCAGTTTCCAGGTCCCAGGTTGTCCAAGTTTTGATTAAGGGGGGTGGTTAGGATTATTAATCCCCCCTTTCCCACCTTAGTTATTTTTTCAGCTTCCTAGTTTAGGATATGTTATCACTTTCCTAGTGTTATGTAGATGTTATTTGGGCCCCACTAGCCAGTTGATGCGCCCTCATGCATGAGTTTAGGAGCTCTGGATACAAATACCTAGATTTTATGAGCTCACTCAGTGTTTTTGGAGTCTCACCTTTAGTTCACCCTTTCCTAAGTTGAGGAAAATCTCCAATGGCCACTTTTAGTTAGACAAGCGCCACTCTTGCATGGGATTTACATGATTTTAGTATAAAGTCACCCATGCTCACCTAAACCACTCAATTAATTGATTGTTAACTGACTTAGTTGTACAGAGTTACACTAGTGATGTCTAGAATGGTGATTTTCCTATGCTAGTCATGTCTTAGTTAGGGATTCAAATCCTCCTTGGGAAATTTGATTCTCTATCCTATTGATCTCCCGTGGATCTTAATTTCACACATCTATGGATGTAGATTCCAACACTTTTATTCAGTGTGACCATCGACATTACAATGATTAAAGCGGTTTTTCACATGAAGACCTATTTAATTTTAATGATCTATTAGCCTTGAACTATTTTACACTAGACCTTCTCATTTATATAGAATGCAAATACAAAGGAAATGGTACTCTCTATGGAGTGACCCATGACTTTCTGATTTAAGTGAATACTATAGGATCTCCTAATTTCTCATTATGCTCTAATATCTCTTCCCATGTTGTTGCTCAATTACTATGGAACAATACAATAACATCATAAGAATGGAAACCATTTTTCTCTTAATGACATAGTTTTTAACATAGTTTGATAGACATATAGGGTTAATTGTAGGGATTTTGCATGCCTTAATTATCGATTAAGGTTAAGGTTTTCGATATTTTAAAATTTTCTTGAAATTCCACATGTGTGAGAAATGAGATTTACGTAGAATCCACTCGGTACCATGGTGGTTAACTAGATAGGGTGACCTTTGGTCTCAGTTTCCAGGGCTCAGGTTTCCCAAGCTTTGATTAAGGGGGGGTGTTAGGATTATTAATCCTCCCTTTTCCACCTTAGTTTTTTTCTTAGTTTCCTAGTTTAAGATGTTATCACTTTCCTAGTGTTACAAAGTTGTTATTTGGGGCCCACTAGCCACTTGATGTGCCCTCATGCATTAGTTTAGGAGATATGGAGACAAATCCCTATATTTTATGAGCTCACTCAGTGTTCTGGGAGTCTCACCTTCAGTTTACCCTCACCTAAGTGGACTAAAAGCTCCAATTTCCACTTTTAGTTATCTAAGTGCCACTCTTGCATGGGATTTGCATGATTTATGGATAAAGGCACCCATGCTCACCTACCAGACTCAGTTAACTGCTTGTTAATTGATTCAGTTTTTCGGATTTACACTAGTGATGTCTACAATGGTGATTTTTCCTATGATAGTCATGTCTCATTCTAGTAAGAAGGACCATTGGAATTCCAAAAGGATAGAATTAGAGGAAATTTCGGTGAGGTGTTCGTGGCAAGATGAAAAAGACTTGCCACTACAGAGGATAAGAGTGAAACTCACAATGATTTTGGGGAAACTCAAAGAAGTGAAGATGACTATCAATTTTCATGTAGGGGGTTCAAATGTACATCATAGTGAGCTGAAAGAAGACGCAAAATAAAATGTCATAAAGAGATCATGTCAAAAGGAGTTTGTCAGAGAGATTGTTGAGATCAAAGAAGGACTCAATAAGTTGATGAAGTTGTTACAAACAAGTGTAGAAGACCGGTGTTTTGGATGGACATTGGGTAAGAGGAAAGTATGATGGTATGCTTTGCAGCAGATGCAAAGACAATGGTCATTGGATTGGATGAAGAATGAATATCTTAAAGAAGTTGAGCTTAGGAAAAGGTTGATGATGGAAGCAAGGGTCCGCATTTGTGAACATCAACAAGGGAGTTTAATTCGCCAAAGTGGCGATGCTAATAGGAGACCAATGGAGAGACTCATAGGCTATATGAACACTAAATATCAACAAGGATATTTGATGTTTGAGAAATTGAATAAGGCCATGAATCATGATAGTTCTAAAACCAATAACTTGTGTGTGAATGCAGGTTTCAATGGATATGGAAAGGCATTCAACGTTGTCATAAAGAAAAAGGAAAGTGGAGGAATATCTCTTTATAGTGATGGAAGAGGACATTCCCAAAGTCTTGTGGTAACGGGAAAATAATAGTTATTGAATACTGTTGTGAAAGCTAAAGAAGAGATATTTATTTTAGACATGATGGTAAAACAATATCCGGATCTTGTTAGAATAAATGAAGATGGATAGTGTTCTACAATTTTCAAAATGATTGATGAAGGTTGTAAGGATAGATATGATAATGAATGCCTTTTTTATGAAAATAGTTTTGAACTATTGCAGCAGAAGTGCATAGATGGATTACTCAATGGAGGAAAAGTTCAAAATGAAAAATGTGTTATTAGAAAATATGCAAAACTATGTCTCATGTTAGAGAACTTGTTATTGATGAGAACATAGAAATTTTGGTTTCCATAGGAGGCCAAAAGGATGATAAAATAAAATCATCAGGGGTTGTTGAGAAGGAATGCAATCAACATAAAGAGTGTGTTAAAGAAAGACATGGGACAAATTTCTCTTATATTAAAGGGAATCCTTTCATGGGAGTGAACAAGGAATATTTGGATACTAGATTTAGTAAAAGGGTTGATGGAGGACAACCACTAAAAGTTATTGTGAAAGAAGAAAGAAAAACATATAATAATGATTAACATTGTGGGGAAGTTCTTGTAAGATGCTAGAAAGAGACTGATTTGCAGGAATATTTACTGTATGAACCTGAATGTGGGGATGGAATTGCAGCCAGTGATGGAAGATGTTCATCAGTACCTAATAGGGGAACGTGTCTCAAATGTTTGTGTAAACAAAGGAAGACTCCAGTTTTTAGATTAACGGTTTGTTTGCAGGTATTGATGTTGAGAAGCAATCATTGGAAACTGTCATAAAGGTTATGGAAAATGACAGATATTGCGCAAATGTGTTTCCCTTAAATAGTGGTGAAGAAATGAAGCTACTAGAATAAATTTCTAAATTATCAAATGAGATAGGGAATTTTTTGGAGTATGTGGTTACAAAAATTGAATATGGTGAAGATGACAAAGAAGCTTCCCCAGTCAAAGAAACAAATCAGCAAGATCAAAGACAATCATAGATGCAAATTTGTTTTAGAAAATCAAAGGAGAGTTTCAGACTTCAAGATATGAAAAGGAAGGAGAACATAATTTGATTTATGTTATAGAAGGATTTGAAGCAATGTTGTTTTATAAATTCCATCAGGAAGATGAAGAACAATTGCTAAAGATTGTTTATGTAGAGAGAGGAAATGTAAAACAACATTTAGACATAGTACTGAGTGACTTTGAAGAAGAACTAGAGTTCTTAGCATATTGGTTAATCAATCCAAAATTTAAAGTGGATTATATAGAGACTAGAGCAGATGAGGAAGCTGAGTTGCCTCATGAGAATGAGAGTTCAATTTATTTATTGGAGAAAACATAGGAAGAAGTTGTCATGAAAGAAAATTTTAAAATTTTGGAGTTAAATTGGAGGAAGATCGAGGACATAATCTTAAATTTGTTTTAAACATAAAGGATAAGGAACACTCTAGTGAAATGCTCATGAAAAGTGACAAAAAAATGAAGTCGCTAAGAGAACTAGAGATAGAAGAAGAAGTTGGAAATGCTAGAAAGCGATGTTTTGAAAGTCTCATGGACTATGTGAGAGATGTTGAGGAATAAGGAGATAGATAGTCATTTGTAATGGTATTAATGATAACTAATGCTTCAGTATTTTATCAGCAGAGATAACTTGAGGTAGAAGTAAATCACAATTTTGTAATTCTTATGCCATAGGGAGATATACAACAACAAATTTAAGAAGGTAGAAATATTTGGTCAGAGGAAAAGTTGGATAATGAAATTGATACATTATGGATGTTGATGAAGGATATGTTAGGAGAAGGTACTAGAAAAGGATTGTTGTCCTTATTTTCCTTCGAACCGGGTTCATATCCTTAGTCGAAAAAAAAATCACAAGACATCGTCCCAATAGAGGGGGACCCTATTAGCAACACCTGCGACGCAAATGCAGTCTCACCCAAGATATCTTATTGGGAACTTCTAGAACCATGTTTTGCAGTTATGTGGGATCTCTACTTGTGCAGTACTTTATCAGATTATGCAATCAAATTTGAGAATTATAATTGGTATTCCTTGGATATTCATTCAAGATAATCGTCTAATTACCCGTCAACACATATTCCAGTATTCAACATAACATCCTTATTACGGATTCATTTAGTAAGCAGTGCAACACATACATATATAAGATTATTAATAAACAGATACATTGTGACATAGTCAAGTCTACTTAATCACAACATACATGCATTCGACATAAACACATTAATTACTGACACACAGAGACAATAGTTAACGTGGAAACCCATTCGGGAAAAACCACAAAGGTGTTCTTCATCTGGATTGAGAAATATGTGAGAACCTTTTTCCTACATGCTCATCTTGCATACTCTTCTTTATGTGTTCTTTACAACTCATACAAACTTCTCTCCTCTCATGTTCTCGGGTTTTAGGTCTAAGTATTTCTTATCTTCTTCTCTCCATAATCGATTCACACACACCTTGGATCATTTTTATAGCTAAACAACTCTCTTCTTCCCTTCTCAACCTAGAATCAACTAAAATCCCAACAACAACCAAAAACCAACCAATGACCAACCAACCCTGTACATAGCTTGGGTTATCCTTTTTAGGACTACACATCTTAATCAATCAAATCTTTTATGTTATCCGAAATGCTATCATTTATATTCTCGTACATTCAGTTACAACTTACAATAGGCACTATTGACCCAAAATACAATTATGATTTATTACCAAAATCATTCTTTATTATAACTAACTCCTTACCTATGATCAACTGAACTGTCCCTTTTAGTTCTTCTTATCTTTTTTTGTCATGGTTCCTTTTGTCACGGATGCTCTCATTACCGACACTTCCATCGCAAATACTTCTGTCTTAAATTCTCTTTTGTTGCATACTCTTCTTCCTTCATAGACTCTTCTTGCAACCATAATCTTTATCTTTCCAAACATAATTATGCTTAAATTTTCCTAGGGAAAATAGGCCCTCAACACTCACTTGTGGCTCATCCTGAGCCACATTAGTTTGAGACCTCTGTTGTAACAACCTTACCTTGAAAATCCTGAAATATTTTCACTATCCGCTCAGTTTCCTCCTGTACTTCTGCTTCCGTCTTCTTCAAATTTTCCACAAGTTTGAAACTGTTGTGTTCCGAAGTTGTGAGTCCTGCTGTTCACAATTTTTCATGTACAGGTTGAATAATCCCTGTAACTTTTTATGCATCTGCTTGTAACTATTTAACCTTGCTAGCCCACTTTTGTTGTTTCCCCCACATTGTTGTGACCTACCACTATATCCTCTTCATGTCAAAAACCTTAGCCATTTTCTCTACTAATTGCAAATTCTTCATTTCACTCTTCATCTAGTTCACCTCTATCTCGAGAGTGCGCAATTATTCTATGATTTTATCCAACTCAAGATCGTTGATCATATCTTCCCACGTTTGAAAAACTTGGTCGACTGCTTTGGCACAAAGTTCCTCCACCTTCTTTATTCTCTTCGTAGCTTATTCAACTGATTTTCTTCTCTCTTACAGTACTTCTAGAGGTGTATTGGGTGTCACTTGTAATTCCAACTCCTTGAACTTCATGCATATGTTCTCTGCAATCTTGACAAGTTGAAACACTTTGGCTTCTACAAACATCTTGTGCATAATTCCTTCAACAGTGAAATTGTTTCAAGCACGTGAAATTATATATATATATACATACACACACACACACACACACACACACACACACACACACACACACACACACACACACACACATATATATATATACATACATACATATACATATACATATGCATATGCATACACACACACACACACACATATTGTTCTGACACCTATGCTTCATGAACTTGATCATCCTTCACTATCATGTACTTCTCTTGCACAACACTTAGCTCGAAGTTATCTTCCAGTCTTTTGAATCCTTTGTAATTTATCCCATCGACACTGTCCAATCTCTTTGTTGTCTAATTTTTCTTTTGATGAAAACAAAAGGTCATCGACATAACCAAATATATCCCGAGTTTCTTGTAAAATTGAGGGTGAATTTGCATGCTCTTAACATTATTCATCGTTATCTGAAATCCAGCCGGAATGATCAATTTTACCAATAGATACTTTTCATTCTTGAGATTCTAATATTAGGCGCATCAGCTAGTTTGGACAAAACATAGTCTGGAAGCATGCTCGCGAGCCTAGTTCTTCAACTTCTGATGGTGGTGTTGTTGCTTTCTTGTGGATACCAGGTCATTTCTTATTCGATGTTCCAGGTGGGTTTGGTCCTAACCTCACTTCAGGGATGAATGGTATTTGTTCAACTTCCTCTGCAACCATGGTCATCGATGGAACAAATGCGACAGTGTCTTCTATGATGGTCATAAGTGAAGGCATCTTGACACCTGATTCTGCAATGGTTCTTGTACTGGAGATAGTGATGACCATAATCTATGAAAAATCACCTTAGCTCTTACAATTCCAGACACACTATCTCAGCTTACTCGGTCGGATGTAAATAGAGTGAATGAATTTTGATGCAAATATGATATTCATTCATTCGTTCCATCAATATTTCCTTCACATGACCATGTAATAAATTGGAAAGGTGGCAACGATTTCTGTCACATGGAGAAATCATCTGAATAATTACAAGGAAATCACCACTCAACTGTCACTTCACCTGTCACTTCAGTGGTGGTTATTGTGCAGTATTGATGAAAAGGACCAAAAGGAATGTTTCCACAATCTCCAATGTCCTATATTTAACTACGACAAACTGTCTTTTTGTGACTAAATTCCATCACGGGACAACAATTTTCTTCTTGCGGCTGGGATTTGGTCGTCGACACCTTTCTTTCCTTTGCAACATGGATAATTTTATGGGCTATATTATGGGGGTTACAAAAATTTAGTGGGTTATTTTGTTACATGGAAAGGGTTTTTTTAGCTAAAATATATTCGCCCAATATTTATTAGAAAAAAAATAAATTCAAAATGAATAGCCTCCTATATATTAATGAGGAAAAAATAAACTATTTTCTCCCTAGCAGAATGTTCCTCCAATCTATATTTCACCCCCAATTTCTAGAGAAATTATAGTGAAATCATTTATTCGCCCCCAATTTCTAGTATCGAAGGTTCCCTAGGGTTATTTCACCCTCCATTCTCCTTGTAATTCAATCTTATGGTTGCATTCGCCTATATTTTTAGTCAATTTCATGTGATACCTTCTTTGAGCCCTTGATTTTCATTATTGGATGGAAAATCTGGAATATATATATATATACATAATCTACAGTGAGCCCCAAGAGTTAGCTCAATTGGTTGAGCACCCGTCGCTAGGCCTCTCGGTATAGAGGTCACGGGTTCAATTCTCATTGACGCTATTGGGGTTAGGCATGAAGTGTGCCGAAGGTGTGAGGCCCCTTCGGGTGGGCCCGCCTGATTTATTTCTATGGACGTAGCCCGTCGGTCAAGCTGGCGCGTGAACCACATTGAAAAAAAAAATATAATCTACAGTGATTCATGGTTCACCCACCTCAGATTGCACTTGCAGGGTGAAGGTTCTGGTTGATGCGATTCCACTTTTCATTCTTAGTTTTCTCGACATTTTAATCTTCGCATAACATATCCATTGCTGAAAGTTCAGGTCTTTAAGGGGCATGCCGCACATGCAATTTATCAGAGAATACAAACTCACATCATGTTTTTTATCCAATAATTAACATGGTATGATTTTTATCATTCTTGTTATGCTTTTTATCCATAGTTACAATAGATTATTATATTGTAAATTTACCTTTTATCATGCCTTTTATTTTGGATTGTTTTTAAGGCCCGTTGAATTCTAGGGCACTCTTGATTCTGAGGGATCATTCGATGTTATTAGGGTTTTATTCTATCCTAGGAGTATTTGTTCCATGAAAGTGTTATAGAGCTAAAACGATATGATTTATTTTATGAATTTTCATGTTTAAACTATTGTCTGACATTTATATGTTGTTAGTAGATGCTACTCTTGATGGAGAGGCGCCACATGGTTTTTTTATATTCAAACTGAATTTGACCCAGTTGTTTAAAATGTTCTTTTATTAGGATCTTTCATTGCAATTATTATTGGATCTAAGGTATCAATGGGAGTGCATATGTTCATATTTTATGTCTATTATTGTTGATGATTGGGATGTTTGTCATATAAATGAATTCTTATTGATTATAATCGCGGGGCTTAAGTGAAATGGTCATTATTTTGGTCGTCTTCTTATAGAGTTATCCAAAGAATTATGGTAGATTCTTTTATTTGTATTGAGAAGTTCGTGACTGGTATATTTTTATATTTGTATTGCCAAGTTTGTCAATTTTATTTGTGACCTAAATTTGTTGGGTCCGGTACTTGTTTTATGATATTTTGTTTTTTGTAAGGGTCATTTAAAAGTAAAATGTTTTCTGGTGATTTTTTTTATGTGTATTGCCATCATCATCCAAAAATGGATATAGTTATGTATGATAAATATATGATTTAGTTGGAACATGATACTTCATTTTCGTCATGATTGTATATAATATGTACATGGTATGTTTGACCTGAGATGTAGACATTATGCTATTTGATATCTAGTCTTTTGCATTCGCTGAGGGCACTAAAACAATTTTACCACATTTTGTATTCTTTCAAATTTTTCGACATGGATACAAACACCTCCTTAGTTTATCTGAGAAAAAAATAGTCTTGAACAGAATAGTTCTAATGATATGCGTGATGATGCATTAATGTGCTTTCTATTCTTGTTAGTGTATGTTCTTTTTTCTAATAACCATTTGCAATTTTATAACTAACTCTAAAAATTCTAAATCAAATGACATAATTAATATTTTGGTTATCAAGAAAAGAAAGGAAAAAGTGGAATTTGTATCTATAAACATATAAGCAGGTTATTTTTTTCTTAGAGGGTAGCTTAAAATGAGAGATTTGGAAAATAATCTAATTAGAATTCATACATTCTATCAAGCTTGTGGGTCTCGATAAAATTCCATGTTGTAATAATGGTTCATGGGTGCCATAATCAATTCAAAGTGTAAAGTATTCAATTTGATCCGGATTTATGCAGGAATGCAATAGAATACACAAATAACCACAGGAACAAATATGCAACGGAAATAACACTTCATTTCATTAATCAATAACTAAAACTTGTTTACATACATAATGGAAATAAACTAGCTAGAGTGCTAGTAGCCTATCTCTGAGAAGAGATGTGGAGGCTACATGCCTCTGAACTCTGTGTTACAATGAGGCTCGAAGGCCTAGATATTATTGAGAAACAATGGAAACCCTACACATCCATAAACCTAACCCTAGGAGGTGAAACACCAGAATGTGGGCCTCATTGGGTAACTTGGTACATTAATTTGCTGGGGTCGTAACTTTGGCATACTACCTCTGTTTGACGCGCATGATACATCATTAGAAAGATCTATTTAAGGAATACATCCATAAATTTCAAACGTCAAGTTCAAAATGGACTCATATTTTCTCGACCATTCGATACCGAAAAACGTCATTTAGGGCCTCAAAATGGCTTCGAAAGTTTAGGACCCGAAAACTGCCAAAAATAGTAAATTGTGCTACAATTAAGGAAACTAGAAAATAGAAAGAAACAATGGTGGGGGTCCAAGTGGAATAGGTGGGTGGCCACCAATATCCTCCTTGATCATTCCTCCCCCCTTAGGAAGCAATGGTCCCCATTGCGTTGATTTCCTCCACGAGATGAGGAAACTTCTGCTAAACTTGGCCCCTGGTGAGCCACTTTCCCTGGTGAAGGAGTTGGCCTGCTTTGACAACTCAATATAGCTGGATATTCTACTAACGGGTGTTCTTGATCTGTGTGTCCATAATCCAAATAGTTGTGGCTTGTTCCATGTAGTTGGTGTTTAAATTTGTTGGTGTGAGTTGTTCTGCCACGTCTGATGTGTCAAATAGAGGTGGAAACTAGGGCCGAAGGCAGTCCACATTGAACACTGGGTGTAGACCAAGGAATGGTGGAATACTGAGCTCAAATGCATTGTCCTCGACAGCTTTGGTGATGGTGTAATGCTCATATTAGAGTGGGTGAAGATTTTGGTGAGGTCCAGCGAGGCACTCCTTCTGCAAATGTAGCCACACTTTGTCGCCCACCTGGAAGTTGTGTTGCACCCGATGCTGATCATGTCATTGCTTGTACTTAGCATTGGACCTGTCTAATATGTCATGAACCTGTTGGAGAATGTGCTGAATGCGCTCAATGAAGCTGTTCACCTTGGAAACTTCAGACTGGATATGAGCTAAATCATCCTCAGTAGCTGCAAATGGCATCGCTACATCAATGGGACATAGTGGCTGGAATCCCAAGCCCACCTGAAAGGGGTTGTGGTTGGTTGAGCTGTGGAGGGCCCGGTTATAGCTTTGTTTTACATAGGGGAGGCTCTCATCCCATGTGCGTGGATGCTTTGAGTTGTACATGCACAAAATGTGTATGATCATCCTGTTGATGACCTTTGTCTGGCCATCAGTCTGGGGATGGAAAGCTATAGACTTTATGAGCTTGGTGTCTAGCATTGACCATAGGCTAGACCAGAATGTACTAAGGAACCTGCTGTCCCGGTATGAGATTATAGACTATGGGATCCCAAAGTGTACCCACACTCATTCAAAGAAGAGTTTAGCAGTGGCTTCTGCTGTGATATTCTTCTTGCAGGCTGCCATTATGGCCATCTTTGAGAATCTTTCAACGACCATAAACACACATTCGTTTCCATGCTTAGTAGAAGGAAGTCCCGACATGTAATCCATGGAGATGGATTCCTAAGGTCGACCAGGGGTAGGCAATGGAGTATAGAGGCCTTGCTTCTTGATGGATGGTTTGGCAATGGCGCAGGCAGTGCAGGATCGGATGTACTTCCCAACATCTTGTCAAAGGTTTGACCAATAGAAATAATTTTTCAATACTGCCATTGTTTTCTCGACCCTGAAATGCCCAACGACGCAACTATAGTGCGCTTTCCAGATCATCTTAGCACGCTCGCTTGAAGGAACACAAAGGTATCCCATGTGACATAGTAGTACATCCTAGAGGTGAAATTTTGGAACTTGGTTTCCATCCAAGAGTGTCTGGTATGTGTGGCTGAATTCTGGATCGCTCTTGTAGAGAAGCGGCTAATTACAAGTCTCGTTCCCACAAGAGTTGAGCACGGTGGTTATCACCACAATCGGTGGTCGGCTGAGGCAGTCTGCAACATTATTGGTGCTTCCTTTCGTGTACTTGATGTTCAATTGAAACTATTGTAGATATGAGGACCACTTCTGATAGCGATCATTCTGTAACTTCCCTTGTGTTTATATGAACTGCAGGGGCCGGTGGTCTGTGTGGATGATCGTTTCCTTCCCCAAAATGTAATGCTTCCATTGTCAGAAATCCTGTACAATGGAATACATCTCTTTGTCATAAGTGGGATATTGCATATTATGTCGGGCAATGTCTCACTGTGATATGCCACTGGATGCCCTTGTTGAGAAAGGACTTCCCTAATAGCATAGTCAGAGGCATATGTCTCGATCTCAAATGGTTGTTGCAAGTCTGGTAATGTGAGCACTGGGGCACAGCGAAGGCGATGTTTCAATTCTGTAAATGCCTTCTACTGAGTTTTTGACCAAAATAGTTTTGCTTTCACTCCTCCCTTGGTGACTTGACTCAAGGGCCAAGTGATACGAGAGAATCCCAACAAGAACCTGCGGTAGAAATTAGCAAGGCCCAGAAAGCTGCGAAGCTCTGTTAGAGTAGTTGGAGCTGTCCACTCCTGAATGACTTGTATCTTGGTTGGATCCACATGTACCCCACACTCATCAATAATGTATCCCAGATACTGAACCTGGGTCATGCCAAAAGTGCACTTGTCCAGATTGGCACACAACTTGTGTTGCCGCAATGTTTGGAGGACCTGTTGGATGTGGTGGAGGTGCTCTTCCCAAGTCTGGCTGAAGATCAGGATGTCATCCAAGTATACTACTACAAATGAGTTGGTGAATGGACACAAGATGTCATCCATTATTATCATGAAGGTTGCAGGAGCATTTGTCAGCTCGAAAGGCATGACCAACAATTCGAAAAGGACCTCCTTGGTTTTGAAGGCAGTCTTCCACACATCAGTTGGTTCGATCGGTACCTGGTGATACCCAGAATTTAAGTCGATCTTGCTAAAATATTTTTCCCCTTTAAGATGGTCCAGGAGGTCATCAATCCATGGGATCGGGTACCTAATTCGGACAGTGATCTTGTTCAGTTCCTGATAGTCAGTACAAAGTCTCCAAGTCCCATCCTTCTTCTGGACCAGCACGATCGGGCTCCCACAGGGCGATGAACTTGGCTGTATGTGACCCTTCTGCAGCAGCTCCTGAATTTTCCTCTTGATTTCATCATTCTCCATAATAGAGCGTCGTTAGATTGGTCCATTGGGTAGCGACGCACCTGGGGTCACATCGATGGGGTGCTTGACCTGACAGTGGAGAGGCACCCCAGTGGGTGAGGTGAATATGTCTCGATACTCCTCCACGACCTTGTCCATTTGTTGTTGTTGTACAAAGGTTCCCTATCTAGGGTTTATGGCCATGATATTCGTCTTTCCCTAAGGGTGGATCATCAAGAAAACAAACTTCCCGGTTTTGGAAATGAGCTTACTGCATTGTTTTGCAGTAACCAAAGAGATAGCGGCAGGAGGTGGTACCTCTGGTATCCTCTACAAATTATTTCCCAATGTAATAATAATAGCACAAGGCTGGGACTCATACACAACATGTTTCTTCCATAAGTATGGTTGACCTAATAATACATCACAAACATCAATAGGAGCAATATCAAATAATACCTCATCGGTGAAGGGCTTGATGCTGTAGGGAAGGTGACACTGCTGGCTGACGCGGAGATCCTGTCCTTGGTGAAGCCACCCGATGGTTGTGGGTGTGCTGTGGTCGGCAAACTCAACCACTTCATGACCTCTACTGAAATCAGGTTCTTTTGTCTCCCAACGTCAACAATGAATTATAGCGGGGAACCCTTTACCCACATCTGGGAGTGGAAAAGATGCTCCTCCTCCTATGAATATTCTAGTTCTTCCTTGTGGATCTTTGTGGTAGAAACGGTGGCGTTGGGCTCTGCATCGATAATCTTCTTGCCTCTATCATTCCCCTTCTCAGGTTCTGATTAGTGTCAAAGTATGCATCTGATTCATAAGACTTTATCTCGGCCACCACTAACTGCTTGGCTCGACACTCACTTGTGTTGTGAGTGGGGCTCTTATAGAACTCACACCACTTTCCCGCTTCCTTCTTCGGCTTTACAGTGTTGCTCTTTGCTTGAGGCTTTGGAAAGTTTTCTTGATTCACCATGCCTTGGCTGTGTCCTTGGTTCTACGGTTTGGGGGCACCTTTCCCTTGCTTCTGATTCACAGATCCAAAGTCTCGCTTTTTCTGTTTGAATTTTTGCTCAATTTTGGCAGCATACCGATATGTCGTACCAAGTGAGGAGATGTCAAGGAAATCCATTTCCTCCTGAATGTATCTGTGCAGACAACTGCGGCACTTCAGCACCAAATGTTTCTCTAAATATTTGATACCCAAGTTGGTGCGTAGGGTATGGAACAGATTCGTCAGCTCATGCACATCTTGATCTCTTTGCTACCACAACGTACTCCATTGTATGTACTTGTCCTCATAGCTCCCCACCAGATAATATTGTCCCTTTATGGCATCTCAAAAAGAATTCCAAGTGGGTACGGCCGAGAACAGAGAGGGTTCCTCCTCGTCCTTTCTCTCACAGTAGGTTTCCTACCAATCCTTGACATGGGGGGTGGCTTTGAGTAGAGAAAAAGTAATCTTTTCCCGGTCAGAAAAGTCATGAACCGAGAAATATCCTTTAATAGATTCAACCATCTATCTATGTCATCTGCATCTATTTGGCCATCAAATATGGGAATGTCGAAGTTTACTTGTACCTTAAAAGGGGTTGCGCCTCCAGAGTGATTGCTAGATGCAGATGTGCCGCCAGTGGGAAGTCGTTGAAGGATTTGGAGGATATTGGTGGCCACCCACCTATTCCACTTGGAACCCCGCCATTGTTTCTTTCAATTTTCCAGTTTCCTTAATTGTAGCACAATTTACTATTTTTGGCAGTTTTCAGGTCCTAAACTTCCGGAGCTGTTTTGCTAAACGATGTTTTTTCGGCATCGAATCGTTAGGAAAATATGAGTCCATTTTGGACTTGAGACTTGATATTTGTTATTTGTGGATAAACAGATCTTTCTAACGATGTATCATGCGTTTCAAACGGAGGTAGTATGCTAAAGTTACGACCCCATGAAATTGATGTACCAAGTTACCCAACATGGCCCACATTCTGGTGTTTCACCTCCTACGGTTAGGTTTTTGGATGTGTAGGGTTTCCATTATTTCTCAATAATATATAGGCCTTCGAGCCTCATTGTAACATAGAGTTTAGAGGCATGTATCCGCCACATCTCTTCTAAGAGATAAGCTACCAGCACTCTAGCTAGTTTATTTCCATTTTGTATGTAAACAAGTTTCAGTTATTGATTAATGAAATGAAGTGTTATTTCCATTGCATATTTGTTTCTATGGTTATTTGTGTATTCTGTTGCATTCTTTTGTTTTTCAAGGACCTCCTCGAGCAACATTTTGATAGGATCTTCTGCACCCTCGTCTTTCTTTCCGTCCCCCATGGGTGGCCGTCGGGATTTGCGAGGCTGATCTTGCAAAGGTTCAACCAGATCGAGCCCTAACTCTTTATACCCCGTCCTCATTGGGGACATGCAAACAAGGATCGAGAAATAGCAGATTGCTCTGATACCACTGATCAGGATTTATGCAGGAACGCAACAGAATACATAAATAACCACAGGAACAAATATGCAGCGAAAATAACACTTTATTTCATTAATCAATAACTGAAACTTATTTACATACATAATGGAAATAAACTAGCTAGAGTGCTGGTAGCTTATCTCTGAGAAGAGATGTGGCGGCTACATGCCTCTGAACTCTGTGTTACAATGAGGCTCGAAGGACTATATATTATTGAGAAACAATGGAAACCCTACAGATCCAAAAACCTAACCCTAGGAGGTAAAATGCCAGAATGTGGGCCCCGTTAGGTAACTTGGTACATCGATTTCCTGGGGTCGTAACTTTAGCATACTACCTCCGTTTGACATGCATGATACATTGTTAGAAAGATCTATTTAAGGACTACATCCACAAATAACAAATATTGAGTTTGAAATGGACTCATATTTCCATGACCATTTGATGCCGAAAAAACATCGTTTAGGGCCTCAAAACTGCTCCATAAGTTTATGACCCGAAAACTGCCAAAAATAGTAAATTGTGGTACAATTAAGGAAACTTGAAAACTGAAAGAAACAATGGTGGGGTCAAAGTGGAATAGGTGGGTGGCCACCAATATCCTCCTGGATCACAATTCTATTCATTTTTCGATATGTCAAGATTTCGTTCCCCACATGTCCATTAGACCATTAAGGGATGAGATAAAAAGTGGAGTCCCCATTTATCGTGGATCTAGTTAGTGTAGTTGTGTTTCATCAACATATCTAGTTGTGAGTGACCCAATAATTATTTTGAAATGTATAAATAAATCCCTCCTCTCCTCATTCATGCATTTGTTCATTTGTGATCTAGGAGCCGAGAGAGTCGAGCTCTATTCTATGCTCTTCTATTGTACTACCTTAGTAATTTGTAGAATAAAAAGATGTGTCTTCCTAGGAAAAGGTTCACCAAGAATTTACAAGGTTTTATTATTTGATGAAATATTTTTCAAGTTTTTACAATATTTTATAATTTAGTGAAATATTCACCAAGATTTTACAATATCTTATAATTTAGTGAAATATTTGCCAAGATTTTACAAGATTCTATAATAGAATGAAACATTATCCAAAAATGTATACATACATATTATATTATTGATAAAATAGCCTTCAATTTTTCATATATAATAGGGAGATTCACCCATTTATTATACATATAATTTTTGGGGGTGTTCTTAAAATTATTCCTGCTTTGCAAAAGATAGAGAGTCTTTGCGACCATTTTTTCATCTTCGACGGGTAGATAGTCGGTCGACACTTGTTCTTTTACAATGACTCCGAGGTAGTCTATGACCAAACACCAATATTTGTTATAGAATTAACATGTCTTTTTCTTTCCTATTTTCTATGTTCTGTTTTTTCTCTTTTTTCTGAAAGTGATTTTTTGAGTTGACCAAGTTGCGGCTTTAGCTGAATTCCATTCACCAACCCTTTGGAAGGTGTTTCATCTAATTTTTGTAGTTACACTGAGGCTCCTTTATTGATTTGAATGACAACATACGACCCTAGCCAATGTGTTTTCAACTTTCCAGGGTGCTTAAAAAAATTATTGTCATACAAGAGGACAAGTCCCTCGACTTGAACATGCTTATTCTCTATGTATTGGTCATGCCAGGATTTTTGTCGCACCTTCTCAACATTTTGGTGATAACCTGAGGAAAAATGTTCTTCCTCCAACTGTACAAGCTATGACAATATTTCTTCGACAACACCAATCTTATCTCTAGAATTGTTTCACCTGTTTATTTTTAAATTTTTTATTATGGTTGGTTTTTATTGTTTTAATTTTGCTTGGTTTTATATTTTATGTTTGATTGATCTTCGTTAGGGTTTCTTTCATTACCTAAAATCACCAAAATCTTCATTCATAAGCCATGACCCCATGTATGTGCAAAAAAGTATATGTTATATGCTGAATTCTTACAACTGGCAGCATATCTTGAGCTGGCAGCATTTTAATGACAGAATGTCCAAATGAGGATTGGGCCTAGTCTGGCCTATCTAGAGCAGGTTTGGCAGCACATGGCTAGATTGCTTTCTATTGATTCCAACACCAGGACTATACTTATCTGTGGGTATCCAAATGTGGGTAAGAGTTATTTCATCAATAAGATTACCAGGACAGGTGTAGATGTTCAGCCTTATGCATTTACTACCAAGTCTCTGTTTGATGGGCACACTAATTATAAGTATTAAAGCAGCTATGGCTCCTGGCGTTGGCCGAAGCGAGATGAGTAATATCTTAGCAAGATTGACTTCACTGGATACACGAATTTTTGTAGTCTATATGTATTCAGATGCCGGTCTTAAACTTATGTCTGAAGCTATGAAATTAGAGCACGGGCTATGTCTGGATAGCCACAGTTTGGCATTCTTCTGTTTTAGATTCTGATCTACTCAAAGCAGATGACATGAACTCGCTTCAAGGGTTAATTATCTTGCGTCCACATACTCCAAGTTTGTTGTTAGTAGTCGCTGTGGGACCCCAGATGATCTAAAGTCTCTCATTGACAGAGCCCACGAATTGGAAATCATTACCCTCATGGATATTGTACACAGTCATGCTTCAAATAACGTCTTAGATGGATTGAACATGTTCGATGGAACTGATTCTCACTATTTTCACTCTGGATCTCAAGGATATCATTGGATGTGGGATTCACGCTTGTTCAAATACGATCACTGGGAGGTGCTCTGGTTTCTAATGTCGAATGCCCGTCGATGGTTGGAAGAGTATAAATTCGATGGGTTTAGGTTTGATGGTGTAACATCTATGATGTACACCCATCATGGATTACAGGTAGAATGCACTGGGAATTATGGTGAGTACTTTGGATTTTCTACTGATGTAGATGCTGTGGTGTATTTGATGTTGGTTAATGGCATGATTCATGGTCTCTTTCCCCATGCCCTAGCAATTGGAGAAGATATGAGTGGCATGCCTACTTTTTGTCTTCTTGTACAAGATGGTGGAGTGGGATTTGATTATCGACTCCATATGGCAGTCGCTGACAAATGGATTGAGCTGCTTTCAGAGAAGAAGGATGAGGATTGGAAAATAGGTGATATTGTATATACACTATCAAATGGAAGTAAATTATGCATAGCTGGTGGACAACATGTTCAGCGAACAAGTGGCAGAGTATTGGTCAAATATTATTCCTGGAGGCGGGCATCTAAAGACCAAAAACAGAGGATAGATCTTATCGTTTCCAGATTATCGGGAATTAGTTAACATCTTCGAGCAGCAAAGAGCATTTAAATGGATAGGTGGTAGAACATTTCCAGGCATAAGATCAAGCAATCAATAATTAGTTCCAGATTAAAAGGAATCAATTTCGGCTGATTCCAGATTTTTTGTAGCAGATCATAAATGGTTTATGTTTTTTAATTGTTAGATTTTTATTCCAAAATATAGCAACAGTTTGGTCGTGGTACTCTGCTATTTAAATCATCATTTTAAATGTAAAAGTGGAGAGGTCCCAGCTAAGGGCTCGAGAGCAGAGGTCTCGAGAAGGGGACTGCAGGTTGGCAGTTTTGGGAGTAATGCATGTAAATTGTAAGCACATCTATGTAGCATGAGCATTTTGCAGCTTCAATGATAGGTTCTAGTTTTGAATAAACTTGATGATGATCTTCCCTTGTGTTATATAAATTGTCTCTCTGATAATTCTGTTATGTATATGGTCATTCATATTCCATTACAATAATTCTTATCGTGAGATGACAGTTATCTTTTTATTTTTACAAACATTGACAGTTTCACTTCATGATTTAGGATCATAGTACCTGGATATTGAACTTTGTGATTGATTTCATGTTATACAGCATCTGTTTGATTTTCCTGCAGCTCTGATTCATACTAGCCTTCACTTCAATGCTTTGATCCTCTTATAAATACTTGTATTTACCAATTTGTGACATACACCAGTTTCCTTTATTGTAAATTGTGTGATGTTTTTTCAAAGCTTTTGATTTCATACCAGAATTGTGTAATCTGTACAAACAGTTATACTAGCCTAGTTCCTTCTAGTGCTGGGAAGTTCCTTTATCTCTAGTTTGATACCAGCCTATGTTTTCAATTTGATTTCATTTGATTTATGCATTTTTGAACAAAGATTTCCTTAAGCTTGAATCCCGTAGTCTAGGTTCAACTTTAGGGATAACATCTTCTGGCGCCATTGCCAGGGACGGAGGAGTGAAGATATCTTCCCCGAGAAAGAACGACAAAGATCAGATCCAGCTCTTGACAGTGGATAGGAGCAGGGCATTAGTTGGACTACAGATTTATTCACCAGGCGACTCCAGGTTTGAAGAATCCAGAAACGATTTTACAAAATTTCAAAGCTTAGATGATGATTTCATTTGACTAATGAGGACTTCTAATCCGGCTTCTATCGTTTCAAGGTATGCATGTCTAGATTTTGCAGAACTTCCCGGTTTTCCGAATCGTCTTCCGTCGGATGAATATTTGTTGAGAAATGGTCCTAAATTTAATGGAGAAGATCTGAGTTTAGCTGTGAAACACATATCTAATTTCCGTGACTTTACAGAGTTACTCAGAATTAAACATGAAGATGTCTTCATTAGATTATTCTATGATTCATTATAGGGGAAGTGTAAAAGTTGGGTTGAATATTTTCCTGTTGGGTCAATTAGATCATTACCGGGTTTTTGGCTTATATTTCTAAAGACATGGATGGGAAAGACAAAGTTTAGGGAGGATTCTCTTTCCATTAAATATTTTGAGGAATGGAGTGATATGTACACTGATGAGGAAAAAGATGAAATTTTTTCTTCCATTTTGTCTTCTTATCTAAGGTCAAGTTCATGTAACTCAGAATCTAAAGTCATATGTTTAAAAGAATTTGCTATACACATTGAGAAAGAAATTGAAGCCGTAGAGGTCAAAATATAGGATTTGTCCTTTCAAAGCCCTTTTCAGCTGTCTTTCGATATCAAGATTGAGAATAAGGAGGAGTTTGATAATCCAAAACTGAGAAAATGGTATGACCCGGTAGCTGACTATATCAAAGAATTTATCGAGTCAAGGTTTCAGTATACATTTTATGATAAATCTGAAAATCAAAATTGCAGACAATTGATGATTGTTGTTCTGGTTTTCATTTTGCTAATCCACAGATCAAAAATTTCATTAAGTATTCAGATACTTGTATGGCTTCACTGGAAGCATGATTTTACCTGATCAAAAGAAAGTAGTTTTGATTAGTGTAGGAGCTGTGAATAAATAAGCTTGATGTTTCAAGCATTTCTTTAAAGTTTGTACAGTGTGTTCAGATTATTGTCAAAAGATTATTTCAGTTTACAGAATAGTTTAAAGATCAGTCAGTGGTTGGTTAAGTAGCAGAGATTTGTAATGAAGACTCCAGCCCAATGGAAACAAGGCACATGTCTACTTGTTCTTGACAGCTCACAGGGAGCATGTCATCCCCAGGCGGAGCTAGATGTTATCTCTAGAATTGTTTCACCTGTTTATTTTTAAATTTTTTATTATGGTTCGTTTTTATCGTTTTAATTTTTCTTGGTTTTATATTTTATGTTTGATTGATCTTCATTAGGGTTTCTTTCATTACCTAAAATCACCAAAATCTTCATTCATAAGCCATGACCCCATGTATGTGCAAAAAAGTATATGTTATATGCTGAATTCTTACAACTGGCAGCATATCCTGAGCTGGCAGCATTTCAATGACAGAATGTCCAAATGAGGATTGGGCCTAGTATGGCCTATCTAGAGCAGGTTCGGTAGCACATGGCTAGATTGCTTTCTATTGATTCCAACACCAGGACTATACTTATCTGTGGGTATCCAAATGTGGGTAAGAGTTCTTTCATCAATAAGATTACCAGGACAGGTGTAGATGTTCAGCCTTATGCATTTACTACCAAGTCTTTGTTTTATAGGAACACTAATTATAAGTATTAAAGCAGCTATGGCTCTTGGCGTTGGCTGAAGCGAGATGAGTAATATCTTGGCAAGATTGACTTCACTGGATAAACGAATTTTTGTAGTCTATATGTATTCAGATGCCGGTCTTAAACTTATGTCTGAAGCTATGAAATTAGAGCACGGGCTATGTCTGGATAGCCACATATTGCCATTCTTCTGTTTTAGATTCTGATCTACTCGAAGCAGACGACATGAACTCGCTTCAAGGGTTAATTATATTGCATCCACATACTCCAAGTTTGCTGTTAGTAGTCACTGTGGGACCCCAGATGATCTAAAGTCTCTCATTGACAGAGCCCACGAATTGGAAATCATTGCCCTCATGGATATTGTACACAGTCATGCTTCAAATAACGTCTTAGATGGACTGAACATGTTTGATGGAACTGATTCTCACTATTTTCACTCTGGATCTCGAGGATATCATTGGATGTGGGATTCACGCTTGTTCAAATACGGTCACTGGGAGGTGCTCCAGTTTCTAATGTCAAATTCCCGCCGGTGGTTGGAAGAGTATAAATTCAATGGGTTTAGGTTTGATGGTGTAACATCTATGATGTACACCCATCATGGATTACAGGTAGAATGCACTGGGAATTATGGTGAGTACTTTGGATTTTCTACTGATGTAGATACTCTGGTGTATTTGATGTTGGTTAATGGCATGATTCATGGTCTCTTTCCCCATGCCCTAGCAATTGGAGAAGATATGAGTGGCATGCCTACTTTTTGTCTTCTTGTACAAGATGGTGGAGTGGGATTTGATTATCGACTCCATATGGCAGTCGCTGACAAATGGATTGAGCTGCTTTCAGAGAAGAAGGATGAGGATTGGCAAATAGGTGATATTGTATATACACTATCAAATGGAAGTAAATTATGCATAGCTGGTGGACAACATGTTCAGCGAACAAGTGGCAGAGTATTGGTCAAATATTAATCCTGGAGGCGGGCATCTAAAGACCAAAAACAGAGGATAGATCTTATCGTTTCCAGATTATCGGGAATTAGTTAACATCTTCGAGCAGCAAAGAGCATTTAAATGGATAGATGGCAGAACATTTTCAGGCATAAGATCAAGCAATCAATAATCAGTTCCAGATTAAAAGGAATCAATTTCGGCTGATTCCAGATTTTTTGCAGCAGATCATAAATGGTTTATGTTTTTTAATTGTTAGATTTTTATTCCAAAATATAGCAACAGTTTGGTCGTGGTACTCTGCTATTTAAATCATCATTTTAAATGTAAAAGTGGAGAGGTCCCAGCTAAGGGCTCGAGAGCAAAGGTCTCGAGAAGGGGACTGCAGGTTGGCAGTTTTGGGAGTAATGCATGTAAATTGTAAGCACATCTGTGTAGCATGAGCATTTTGCAGCTTCAATGACAGGTTCTAGTTTTGAACAAACTTGATGATGATTTTCCCTTGTGTTATATAAATTGTCTCTCTGATAATTCTGTTATGTATATGGTCATTCATATTCCATTACAATAATTCTTATCGTGAGATGACAGTTATCTTTTTATTTTTACAAACATTGATAGTTTCACTTCATGATTTAGGATCATAGTACCTGGATATTGAACTTTGTGATTGATTTCATGTTATACAGCATCTGTTTGATTTTCCTACAGCTCTGATTCATACCAGCCTTCACTTCAATGCTTTGATCCTCTTATAAATACTTGTATTTACCAATTTGTGACATACACTAGTTTCCTTTATTGTAAATTGTGTGATGTTTTTTCAAAGCTTTTGATTTCATACCGGAATTGTGTAATCTGTACAAACAGTTATACTAGCCTAGTTCCTTCTAGTGCTGGGAAGTTCCTTTAGCTCTAGTTTGATACCAGCCTGTGTTTTCAATTTGATTTCATTTGATTTATGCATTTTTGAACAAAGATTTCCTTAAGCTTGAATCCCGTAGTCTAGGTTCAACTTTAGGGATAACAACCAACATCAACCATTTCAGTAATTGCAGCAATCCTTATACTGGGTACAATGTATTCCATCGGCATAACAACTTCTTGTCCATAAACTAGTCGAAATGGAGTTCGAGCTAGGTCGTGCGATATGCCCACAGTAGTGCAGAAATTTTCTAGTCCCATCAATCTTTTTGAACATTGCAAATATTTGTTAATGTATTCTCCAAGATCTTGTTGAATGCTTCAACATCACTATTTTCTTGAGGGTGATATGGTGTCATATTTTTATGTTGGATATGGAATTATTCAGTTAATTCTTTGATCAACTAATTGATAAAGTGTCTTCCCTAATCACTTATCAAAACATTCAAGCATCCGAATCTAGTCACAACAGTGTCTTTTTTTTTAGCAACAGTTGCAGTAGTACAATCCTTTAGTGGTGTTGCTTTAGCCCATATAGTCAAGTAATCCGTCCCAGTAATAATGTATCTTGCACCTGTTCACTTCCCTAGTGGATTAACAGGTTTGAAAAAATGAACCTACCATTTTTTAAATGTCTGCAGAGTTACTTGAGATACTAGCGGCATTTCATCTTGTCACGATGGATTTCCGGTTCTCTGATAGACATCGTAGTTGCGACAATATTCTCTAGCATTCACATGCAAAGTGGGCCACCACAATCTTGCTTGCCATATCTTGCGCACTATATATTTTCTAGCATAATGGAACCCTGCGACACTAGCATGCACTTCATTCAATATCATTTGCCGCTTATGTTCCAATACACAATGACAAAGAATTTGATCCAGCCCCATTTATACAATTGTCCACCTATCAATTGGAAATATGCATCACACACCAATAATTTTTTTTTTTACGTAGTACTAAATCCTTCTGGTGTATATCCCATACTCAAGAAATGTATGATGTCTTTGTAATGATCATCAAACATCATGATCACAAATAATTGCACATCAGGAATGATATCGTCAAGATTCACAGGTTCTTATCCACTTTCAAGCCTCAACAGGTTCTCTGGTCCTAAGTTTAGTTGAGCCATATTAACAATAACTTCAAAGTAAAATTAATGGAAAAGGAGAAGCCAACAAAAAAATATTCCCCCCGCCCCGCCCTGCCCTCAACACTAGCTTGTTCACCAGATATTTCAACGTTGAATGGTCTGTGAGCATCTTGAAATGTTCACCTAACAAATAGTGTCAAAATTTCTGCAGTGCATACACCATAACTAATCCTTCTCTTTCCGTCGTAGTGTAATTATTTTATGCTATTGTAAATTTTCATCTAGCAAAGGCGATAGGATGATATACATAACCTTCGTTTGGATGCGCAAGTGCGAAGCTAATTGCAATAGACGATGCATTGACTTGTACATGAAATTCCTCCTTCTAATCTGGAAAAACTAAGATGGGTGTTGTAACCATATTATTCTTCAGGAGATCCAAACTTTCTTGGAATTTTTTCATCCACTAAAACTTAATATTCTTTTTTAACAATTTCTCCATTGGAGCTGTCACCTATGTATATCCCTTGATAAATTTTTGACAGTATCTTGTATGTATCAATATCGTTCTCATCTGTTTTACTGTCGCAAGTGGTGGTAGGTTGAATATGATCAAAATTTTAGCAAGGTCGACGAGGATTCCATCGTGAAAAACCACATGACCCAACAGAATTCCAAATGGGACACAAAAGATACATTTCTTTAGATTCAATGAAATATGATACTAACGATATCATTCCAGCATCATTCTGAGGCTCCTGATATGATCTTTTACAAGCCCAACAACCGTCCAATCATCAAAGTAGACCTCAATAAATTTATGAATAAAGTCTTTGAAAGTAGCCACTACTATCATGGAAAAGATAACATGATCATTTTTGAGTCCAAATGGCATTAGCATGTATTGAAAACACCCCCACTATGTTGCAAAGGTTGTCTTGTGTCGATATTCCTTTATGATTCCAACCTGATGGTAGCTAGAGAACCCATCAGTGAAAGAATAAAATTCTTGAACCCCAACATTTTCTAATACCTCATCTGTAAACGGATTTGGGAACGAGTCATGTAAGCAAGCATCGTTCAACTTTCTTAGGTAAAAAAAAATACACACTTCACCGTTAGTCTTCTTATATTGCACTAGTATCAGACTGATCCACTCAGATTCTTCAACCAATTCTATGATACATGTATCCAACATTTGATCTAATTCTATCTTAACATTTTCTTTAGACCGCAGATTCAGTCGATATGGTTTCTGCTTCACGGGATTTATTTCAGGATTTAGTGGTATCTTCATCTCTCCAAGGTCTATGACAATCCCCTTAATATCTGAAAATTTTGTAGGGAATAGATCCTGAAATTCATGTAGTAAGTCCATGATCTTCTTGATAGTTTCATCGTCCCAATAATCTTTGATATTGGTGAACTTTGGATTCTCTGGATATCCAATATTTACTTTCTTAACTTTCAACAGGTTCAAAAAATGCTCACTAGAGATGCCAAATCCTTTCACCACATGATTACTTTCAGAATCCAGGATTTTTATGTCGAGCAGGTCATCGTCATTAGGTTCTCATGTCACATTACATTACTCCATCCAGTGTTGGACTGTGGTGTTGTTTTGATTAATTTTGACATTGACACACATTAGGGGAATTTTGAGGTTAAAAATGGGCCTCAAAACAAAAATTGTACCATTAAAATTCATTTTATAAGAACCAATAGGATTCATGATGATGATTTCAACCATAATGGTAAAATTTGTAAGAAAAATGGAGGGAAAACGAAAAAACTACTTTTTCTTATCGTATTTTTGGAATATTTCCTTATGGGTTCACCCAAATTTTGAGTTTCGGGACTTGTTGGATGAAAAATTTAATTCCATATCCAAACCATACCCACACTGCATACTTCATAGGTACCCACGGCACCCAAAAATGAAAATTTCAATAAAAATTTTATTTTATTGAAATTTGATACGTTTTTTATTATTGAAATTTTCATTTTTGGGTGTCGTGGGTACCTCAAAAGTATGCAGTGTGTGTGTGGGTTGGATGTAGAATTAATTCTACATCCACGAGTCCCCAAACTTGAAATTTGGGTGAACCAATAAGGAGATATGTCAAACATACAATAAGAAAAAGTAGTTTTTCTTTTTTCCCTCCAAAATTTAGAACTTTTATTTTATTATTATAAATCTTATTTTATTATTTCCCTTATGAGGCCCATTGTAGACTTCAAAACTCCCCTAATGGGATATCTTAAAATATCTTCATCTTGATCACTTTCAAAGCAACATCAGTCGAAGGATGATCATTAGTAAACTCAAATGTGCATGTGAAACTAGCAGCCAGTTTTCCCCATTCAACCATTCCATTTCGCAGCTCAAAACATGTACCATTTCCTTGATATCATGTACATAGTATGTATAAACTAATGGACCCATTCCATTCGTGGACATGCTTCCCATGTCGTACAACAATATTCAATGTGCTTGACATGATTAATCAATACAGTGTACTTATGACCAATATAGATGATCTCCTCTCCAAATCGTATCTCCATTAACCTCTGTCATTGAGACCATTCTGAGATAGATTGTTTAGGTGCGACTCACCATCTGGCAGGCGTAGATTTGAGT
This sequence comes from Pseudotsuga menziesii, assembly GCA_001517045.1. NCBI lineage: Eukaryota > Viridiplantae > Streptophyta > Pinopsida > Pinales > Pinaceae > Pseudotsuga > Pseudotsuga menziesii. The sequence continues at coordinate 39,404 of LPNX010004448.1, read as the reverse complement.
AAAAATTCCAAAGCGGACACGTGTTGATATTCTGTGACTTTTTCTTCAAATTTTGTTAGAAAAGAAGCTAGGTTAGGTAAACCTTCATATGTGGGTAGATGAATTACCTCGCTACCTACCTATCCCATAGATCATGCTATTCTTTCACATTTTCTCATCGAGATGTTATGGAATCAGTTTTTCCAGTTTTCCAAAGCTTCTCTAGAATCGGATGTACAGAAAATAATGCTATGCCAAGTAAGTTTTTCGTCGGTCGTTGGATTCACATAATCATCCCTTGTAGAAGTAATGTTATAAATATGGTCCAGATAATCTACTTGTCCTTCACTATTCATTGGCTCGACATATCTCTAACCTTCCCTTGGATCAATTGGTGTGACCACTCGTAGATTTGAATCTTCAAATGTTAATATTCTTTTCTTAAAAGTGATAATAGTATGATTATAAATCTCCTAGTCTATCCCTAGAAGTGTGGTATATCAATTTGTATCATCCACAATGTCAATCACTTCGAATTCAACATAATTTTTAAGGCCTTCTATCTCGACAAGCATTTGAGTAAGTCGGCTGAGAGGTAGAACCTTCAACTGATTCGCTAATCATAGCTGGACAAGAGACCTTACGAGTCTTAATTTCCCCATACTCTCCCATGTTTGTCTAGTCAAAATGTTGACATAGGATCCCAAGTCTCGAATAATATAGTCCATATCATAATATCCTATTTGTGCAGTCATCCTTAGTTCATGACCAGACTTCAATCTTTTTCCCACATGATTAACCCTTCTTTATGGTCGCACCTCCTCTTGATTTTCTTCTATTAGAGATATCATTTATGTGACAACATCTTTATCTTGTACCAGTGTTAAGCAAATTTTGAAGAATTCTTTTAATTTACTAACCTTTCCTATTGGTTTCTTTCAGAAAATCTGGCTGAATCTTTCAGGCATCTCCAATATTGGCCTTCCAGAATTCGATGCTTGATTTATGTCGACAAATTCTTATCACGTGTCCAAGAATTCTTCCTTTTATTTTTGGAGGTCGAATGGTGCTTTCTTTTGTGCTTCTGGTTGCACCTGCGGTTTTCCATACGGTGCCTCTTGATCTTGCCCCATCACAACACCTCCTCTTGTCACAACAACAATATATGGTTCCCTTGGTTCAGCAGAGATCTTCTGGATATTCTTATTGGGTTTCAGAATGTGATTCTTCGGTGGATTCTAGTTTCCTACAATTTTGGTATACCATCTCGCAATCAATTGAGGAAATTCTTCGAAAGTGTGATAAAAATATTTGCAGTACAAACATGTCATAGTAGAACTCATGAATTCCCTGGAAAAGTGTCTAGTTTTCCCACAATTATAACATATAATTTGGCCTCTTCCATGACCAAATCCTTCTCCTTGTCCTCGACCTCTAAATACCCTCCCTTGGGTTGAGGGTATTGTTGTTGTGGGTACTTATTCTATTGATATTGGGCTTGAGGATACCGAGTCTGTGGATATTAAACCTGAGCTTGCTTAGCCTTCATTTGCTCATCATTATTCATTAAATAAGTATCAATTATTTTCTCCTACAACACCTGATATGCTCTATAGTCTTTCTAATCATGGCCTACTGATTGAAAAAACTTACATCATAGAATGGCCAATGCTATTACAATATTCTGTAAGTACAAACACTCTTTCGACCGTGGCCTCTAGTCTAAAATATTCTTCATCGAGGCATCCCTTGTGTATTTTTTGGGCTCGACGCTCCCGATGCGTCATAATTCATATATGTCATGAAATTTTCCTTGTGGTGTCCCTCTATTCTGCATCTGGTACACCAAATTTATTCTTGTACTTCATTCTATTTCTTAATATCTTGGAGTTGTAGTGTAAGGTTGGATAGTTTCAACTAGATTTGCATCATGCCTGCACCAGTTTCTATGGGAATATTATAAACCCAATTAATACTTAGGATAAAATATTTAATCATTTTTTATTAAATTCCTACCTATTATCCTATATAGTTGGCATCCACTTGCACCACTTGGTCAGCACTTCCCATATATACCACAGGAGCACCCTTATCCTAATTCTGGTTTGACCTTGTCCACTTTATTGACTTCCAAAATTAGTAACTGCGCCTTCCTACACATTCTTTCTTTATTCTTTCTTTATTCTAGCTTTCCTGTGGATAAGGTAAAGCTATTCAACTAGGAAACTGTTATCTTTTGTTGCCAAACCATCCTCCATTATTTTCTCTCCATATTCCATGGTTAGAATTATTTTCCATCACTCATGACAAATCACTCATGGTTCAACCCATTTATGAGGTCCTTGACATATTTGGAAATTTCTTTAGCCACCTATGGGGGTTTATCATATTTGGTAAGTCTTTTTTATGAGCTAGCATGAATTGTCTCCTAATAAACTCAAATTTACCTATGAGGGATGTATTATTTATGTACACTAAGATGATTAATAATACATGCAAATATATTGGATCATTCTTTGCTTCTCTTGTATCTAGTCTTACTATTCATCTCTCTATTTTTATTTTGCATGCTTGTGAGAATTATCTTTGTAGCAAGATCTACCTCCCGTGATTCTTATTTTCATCAAGGATTTATTTCTACACGATATTAGAGCTGCAATTTCTACATGGTACCAGAGCGCAAGGTTGTACAAGTTCAACAGAGTTGAGGAGCTATCCGTTCTCTCTATCAGAGGGCATCCAGTCTCTTATTCCTCTCTGAAGAAGAACTTGATTTGAGCTTACAAGATTTTCTCCTAGTTATATTTGTGTAGGTTGCAGCGAGTATTTCCTTGAGCGCATAAACATCTCAGTATGGATTCTTCTTCAGCTATGATCTTGAATCCCTTCAACTATCACGAATGGAAAGAAAAAATTGGCATTCTATTGCACAGTAAGGGACTCTATAGAGTTTCTATGGCTTTAGAAAATGAACCAAATTCTATTGTTTAGAAATCTAAGTGGCATAATAGGTTGGATGAAGCCTATGGATTTATTTTCCTCTCTATTTCCTCTGATCTACACTTTAATCTAGATGGTTTGATCACTCCAAAACAAGTATGGACCAAACTTGAGTCTCTCTTTAGAGTTCAAGAGGAGATAAGAGTGCAACAGTTGGAGAATGAGTTATTCTCATTGATTCCAAGCAGTCTTGATTCCATTGAATGTTTCTTCACCAAATTCAAGTCACTTGTTCTATTGCTCAAGAAATGTGGGATTGAAAAAAAGGAAGATCAATTGATCCTTTCCGTCCTATCAAAATTGGGTCCTGAATACTCAATTTTTGTGTCTACTTTTCATGCTACTAGGATTGCTATTTCTAAATGGAAAATGTCTTCTTTTAGTACATTATTTAATTCACTGACAAAGGTGCAAGATAAATTGATCCAGATGGGTTCTCTTCGATCCTCCAAGGTCAAGGATGATGCTCTCATAGTTCAAGGAAGCAAGAATATCAAGTCAAAAGAGAAGCAAATCATGAAAGAGAAGAAACCAAAGTCAGATCATGAAGATGAAAGTTTGAAGCCTACTGATGAACATTCAATGAAGAAATTCAAGAATAAAGGAAGCAAATCCAAGTGTTCCTATTGCATCAAGGGATTTCATCATGAGAATAAATGCTTCAAGAAGAATATGGACATCATGTCTCATCTTCTTGAGAAGCACAACATCGAAGTTCTAGATGAGCCATAGAATCCTGCTGATTCTTCAGAGCAATGTCATAATGCACAGTTCCAAGGTGATATAAACTATGCCTTGAGTTCCAGAGTTAAATCCTTTCCTCACATATCTTATATAGATTTACCTTCCGATATATACGAATCAGAAATATCAGTTTCTTTCTTTGATAATATCTCGACTAAGGTGCATCCATTGCACCTTTACTTGTCCAATGGTGTGATTCTGGAGAAAAATTTCTCTCTTGTCGAGGATACAATACGGTTCCACCTAAAAATATCCTTATGGTTCTACTTGGATAACATTCCAATAGTTTACATGAGTATAATCATGTACATACTTTTTCAATATAGAAATATGAAATACATTATGAATTTTGAGATTAGGTGGAAAAGCTAACTGATAAGCCATTGGTCCAACTCTTGACAATATCTCAAATGGTCCACAATACCTGGGTGCTAATTTAGCACAAATCCCCAACTTAAAGGAGATTTTTCTAGGTTTTACTTTGACAAAAACATGCTCACCTACTTGGAATTCTTTCTTAGTTCTTTTAGGGTCTGCATGACTCTTTTGTCTTCTTGTGCAATTTTCAGATTGCTTTGTACATGTTTCACTGTTAGTTCCATTTATTTTAACAAGTCAGGTCCTTTGTACATGTTTCACTGTTAGTTCCATTTCTTTTAACAAGTCAGGTCCTAACATTAATTTGTCAATCAGATTACTCCATGAAATAGGAGTATTACATTTCCTACCATACAATATTTCAAAAGGACTAAGTTTAGCTAAAGCTTGATAATGATTGTTATAAGCAAACTCAACTAAGTGTAGATATTCTTCCCATTTATTTGGATTGTACCTAACATACATCCTTAACACATCTTCTAAAACTTGATTTACTTTTTCTGTTTATCCATCCATTTGTACTCATATGTACTTCATTTAATGACTCATATGTACTTCATTTAATGACTCATATGTACTTCATTTAAGGTCAACAATTTAATTTCTGGTACATTGGGTACATATAATATGTTTTTATATAGCATTAAACCTTTTTCATTCAAACTGATACCTGTTTTTATATTTTCAGATTCATTTTCTGTAACTTTTTCTCTTAAATTTTGATAATATTTATCCATTTTTACTACATCTTCAAACTTATCATCCAATCCTGTTTTATAGCTTCTAACAATGGCTATAAAATTCAGATTTTCATTTCTTAAGGAATCAACCACCTTATTCTCCTTTTCTTTTATATGTTTGATCTCAAAATCATATTCTCTAAGGAAAGATAACCATATTGCTTGCCTAGCATCCAGATTTTTTTGATCAAACAAGTATTTTAAACTTATGTTTCCAGACATTAATAAAAATCTTATACCAATTAGATGATGGCATCACATTTTCAAGGCATGTATTATGGAAGCCAACTCTAAATCGTAGGTAGCATAATTAATTTCATGTATTTTTAACTTTCTTGACTCATCTGTTATTACATGACCTTCTTGCGTTAACACTCCACCTAGGCCATCATTGTATGCATCAGTGCATACAATAAAGTCCTTATTTGGATATGCTATTTTAAGATAGGTGCAGTGGTTAATAATTCTTTTAGCTTTTAAAATATTTCTTCATATTTTAAATCCCATACAAATCTTTTTCCCTTTTTCTATAAGGATGTTATGGGATTTGCGATCTTCGAGAATCCTTCTATGAATTTCTGATAATAACCCGTAATCCCCATGAACGATCGTACATCCGATACATCCTTAGGAACACGCCATTCCATTATTGCTCTTATTTTATCAGGATCCACTGATATCCCTTCATTGGATATCACATGGCCTAGATATTGTATTTTATCTTTAAAGAATTTACATTTCCTCAATTTAGGGTATAATTTGTGTTCTCTTAAAACTTATAATATTATATGTAGATGTTCATCATGTTCTTCTTTTGTTTTTGAATAAATTAGTATGCCATCGATAAAGACAACTATGAATTTATCCAAATAATCACTTAATAAAATGTTCATTAAAAACATAAAATATGCTGGACCGTTCGTTATCCCAAATGGCATAAGTAAAAACTCATAATGCCCGTAATGGGTTTTGAATGTAGTTTTAAATATATCTTTATCTTTAATTCGGACTTGCTGATATCTATATCTCAAGCCTATTTTTGAAAATATCGTTGCTCCGCATATTTGATCGAACAGATCATCTATGCGGGGCAATGGATATCTTTTTTTAATTGTCATCTTGTTTAATTGACGATAATCTATACATAAACGTAAGGTACCATCTTTCTTTTTAACAAATAAGACAGGTGCTCCCCAAGGGGATACACTTGGTCTTATGTAATTTTTATCTACTAACTCATGTAGCCGTAGTTTTAATTCATTAAGTTCTAGGATATTCATCCGATAAGGAGCTTTTGAATTAGGTACAACTCTAGGTACTAATTCAATAGTAAAATCCAATTCCCTTTTCAGAGGTAATCCTGGAATTTATTTAGGGAATACATTTGAAAATTCTTTTAAAATTGGTATATCATCGAATTTTAATTTATATTCTTTATCTATGTGTTCATCATTCATTACATGTACAAAAAAAACTCTGACCTTTACGTACATACTTTTTCATTTGTAAAGCTGAAATCTGTCTAACATAAACTTTTCTAGGTATCCCTTTTATATAACTGTTTCTCCGTTTTCATTTAAGTATGTAAATGTTTTCTCAAATCAATTTAAAACTATGATGTGTTTTTCTAGCCAGTCCATACCTTTTAAAACGTCATATGACCCTAGAGGTAGTACATTTAATTTCACTTGAGTTCTGAATTGACTCATAAACATCTCAAACTATTCAACATAGCTAACTACCTTTCTCTTGGTTCCTGTAGGTAACTGAACCAACCAAGATATTTCAAACTTTTTCAAATGCAAGTTACAACTTTCTACTATACCAGGTGACACATAGCTTAAACTAGCACCAGGGTCTATCAAAATAGAAATGGGTTTTTTCTTTATCATACCTTCTATCTCCATCATAGATTTTTGGTGATCATCCTGTCGATTCTCCAAGGCTGTGTTAATCCTGGGCATCTCGTTCNATTTCAACTCAAAATGGGCCTCTTAAGGAAAATTAATAAAATAATAGTTAAAATAATAAAATAATATTTATTAATTTTGGAGGAAGAAAAGAAAAAACTACGTTTTTGTTCGTATTTTCGACTATATCTCCCTATGTTTTTACTCAAATTTCGATTGGTAGAGCTCGTTGGATGCAGAATTAAATTCCTCATCCAATGAGTACCCACTCGACATACATTGGAAAGCCCCGCTACCCCAAAAACAAGAAATACCTAAAAAAATGTGATGATGATGTTGCCGAGTGGGTACTTGTTGGATGTGGAATTTAATTCCACATCCAACGAGATCTCCCGATCAAAATTTGAGTAAAAACACATAGAGATATGTCGAAAATACGAACAAAAAAAATAGTTTTTTTATGATACCTATCCCCAAATTTATATTAAAAAATTGTTTAACAGGTGCTCCCTTTTTTACTTTTAAATCATTTTGATTGGCTAATACATGATGACATGGAATTTGTATTATTTTTTGAAGGCCCATTTTAAATTGAAATTTCCTCTAATGGCTATGTCACCAACAGTTGATTCTTCCTGTATTGTATGCACATTGCTGAAATTTCTCTTTCTGTTTGGAAAATCCTTTGCATAATGAGGTCCTTGACACTCCCAACATTTTACAGGTTCTCTTTGTTCATTATTTTTAACATAATTGTTAGGTAGATCTTTGTTCTTTGTTGTTGTGTATTACTTTTAAAGTTTGTTTCCTAATAAGTATTCTTAGAATAGCTTCGAGAATTATTTTTGAAATTTCTGTTGGACTTAAAGCCTTTTCTTCTTTGTTCAAAATTATTTGTTCTTTTAACCTTCTAGTTAGGTACACCTTCTCTTTTATTTTTGCTTTGTTCATAACATAAATTAGCCTCCCTCAATACTTCCTCACGAGTTTTTGGATTGTTGTATTCAATTCTATCATTGAAACTAAAAGGTAAACAGCTCAGAAACCTCTGTATCTTAGGATTTTGATCGATTATATAAGGTATGTATCGTAATAAACTTAAAAATTTACTACTTAGTTCCTTCATAGACATTGAACCTAGTTTAAGATCATAAAATTCTTTATCCCTTTCTTCGTAATATTGTTCAAACACAAATTTTCTTTTAAAGTATTTCTTAAAAGTCATCCAAGTTACATACTTTTCCCTAATGTTTTTCACTCTTTTTATATCTTGCCACCATATATCATCTTTTCTAGTTAATTTATAAATATCCATTCTAGCCTTCATCCTGTCTAAGTAATTATAGATTTGAAAATATTTTTTCATCCAAGAAAGCCATGCCTAGACTTCTTCTCATTTTTCCACCTCACCATTAAACATTGGGGGTTTTATCTTCTTAAACTCTCCTGAAATTTCTTCGTAAGGTTTATATTTTTTCTTTTTAGGACTGTTGTCACTATCACTACTTTCACTGGAATATTTATGTTTCTTTTTGTGTGACATAACATTAATTTCAGAGGAGGAATTACTTTCATTATTAGAGAATTTTAACTTTTTACCTTTACGATTGTAGGATATAGTTCCAGATTCATAATCATGTTCTTTTATTTTATCCTTTCCTTCATTATGCAATTTATCCAACAATATTTGATTTAATTCTTCTTGTGCTCTTAGGATTCTTTCATTATATTCCTTAACATTTTGTAATTCAGCCTTTAAGTCTTTTACAGTTTGAAGTAATTTAGATGGTTGATTATTTAGTTCTGCATATAAGTTATCTGGATTATTATGGTGTGATCCATCATCGATAGATGCCTCTACTCCCATTTCCTGCAAAATAAAAAATTATATTTCTGTACATAAACAATTTTTTAAACATATGTTAGTATTTTTGTTTTCCTGTTTTTGTATTGAGCATGCGAGTTGAGCCAAACTTTGGGCCTAGTGTTTGAAATCTGTGCTTTGATACCACATGTAACAACTCCATAAATTCCATAAAAAAAATTATTACGAAGGGTTTAGATCACAATACGACCTAACTTGATTTCACATAGTTTTTAAGAATTATTGTAAACCCTACATTCCATTTTCATCCTAGGACTTAGCTTAAAAAGAAAATTTTGTAAAACTAAAACTTAACGACTCAATTACGACAACTCCATTTATGAAACATAAAACACAATACTGGTATACAATTTTACTTGTTTCAAAAGTTAAAGTGTTACGCTCGCCTTATCGTATTTACAACTTGTGTGCTTATCTTGTTTTACTATAAGATAGATTCACCATGTTTTATTGTTTTAAGCCCTCTGCCTACAAATCCTATTTCGATGTGGGGGTTCAAGAATAAAGGTCTTACTTAGCTTATTGTAAGCTAATCATCATTTTTAACCTTGTATTATTGCAGGTGTTCATATAAAGAAATATCCCCCTTGTGTGTCTAAACAAATAAGGAGATAAAGGTAAAAATAAAGGTACCAAGCTGACCCTAACAACGATAAAGGGAAAACAGAGAGTTCAAGGATAAATTTTACACCGTAACTATGAATTGATCATCTCATACAGTGCTTGATCTAATTGGTTTATTTATACCAAGATTTGTCATTACTTAAAACTATTGTGAAGGGTAGTGAAAACTAAATCTAAGTGGAGGTAGGTGAAATATTAAAAACGCCCACATGAAGGGCTCGTGGGGCTTCCAACTGTAAAGAGTAAAATCCTATCGAAAATACAAAAGGTTTTTAGTTTTCTCTGAATAATCTTCTGCGTTATGAAGTGGCGAGGAGAGATGAGGGATCTCAGCCCTTCTAGTAACGTTATGAAAATGACCACGCGATACACTGTGAATGTTTCATCACTTCCTTCATTTCTCTTGGAAAAATATTTGCAGAGACACAGTCTCGGCCTGCCATCGATTCCTTTGCAGAGCTTACGAGGGTAATTTGCATCCTTTGCATAGTTCTTTTCAGTTTGATGCATTTTAATTTATAACGTTGAAATGCCAAAGTTTTAACCTTTGTTTTTTTTTACTGATAGGTGGTTCGATGGGTGCTGCTTGGATTGGAGGAGTGAACTCAGTTGAGGGTAACTAGAGTCGTATGTTTGGGTAAGACCTAAACACCTTGAAACCCTGCGGTGCAAGGTGTGAATGCTAAGGGAAAAGATGGTACTGAGTTTCTCTGGTTGGATTCGTTTTTGGAGATTCAAAGCTTTGCACAGACCTCCTTCCGTTTTGATGGTATACTCTCTTGTGTTTTGGCAGATATTTAAAGTGTGAAAAATCCTGCGGGCTATGTTAGGGGTTTATGTAGAGTTAAAATATTGAATCCCCTTTGTTTACAGAACATGGTGTTTGTGCAAAGATTTATTTCAGTCGTTTGAAACTTTTATTATAAATTTTGTCAAGGTTTATCAGTAATGCAATACTAGGATTTTCGTTGCTATCTTGGTTTAATCCTTCGTAATTGCTCTCAGTTTTACTCTGTAACTAATATACTGATTATCAATATTACTCTATATGTTGTTTAAATCGTTTATTGTTTTTGGAAGCTGCTCTGTGTAAATGATATTTTGCATATTGTTACTCTATATAAAATTGATATTTTGTTTATTATTTAGTGAATCAATTTGTTTGCTTGGTTACGTTTTTACTGTATTCAAGATTTTTTTGAAGGGACGCCATGTTGGTTCTTATATTTGATTACAACATTTTTCTTCATTGATGCTTAGGGATTTTTTCTGTACGTTTTGTTTACTATAAAAAAGACGAGGAAGAAGTTGTGTGGTTTGGAAAACTTGCAGGTTTCGAACCCTCGACCTGTTTAAAAATCTTAGATGGGGAATTTAATTTAATTTTATGATTCAAATTCGAAGCTGCTATTTCGTTAATTTAAAGTGTTGAAACCTAAATCGTTTTTCTTTTGTTAAAAATAATCCTTTCGACTGGTACTGGGTATTTATTAAAACCATAAGCCTTTCGGTTATATGTTATTGATACTAAATAATTCATATATATTTTTATCTATATGGGTCTCGAACCTAGATCTATTTTTTTGGCAAGTTAATAATTTTTACAAGGTTTAGTTATGGGTAAACCCTAACTATAAAATGAATTCGTTGTTTAGTTAAAACGATGATAGCTTTGTTTTAAATTTCTAGTTAATCCTGTAAGGGTTTACAAGAAAACTAAAGAATGATAGTCATTTACTAATTATGTATATTTTTTTTTTTTGACAATAACTGATGGGTAGATTAAAAAAGAGCCAGAAAAACAGCTTCCGGGGACTGAATTACATTGGTAGAATCCTTGAGCGTAGCCAACTGCTCTGAAATGAAGGATCGAGACCAGAAAATATAGAAGGAGCAAACAATTTTCCAGCCGGCCTAAGAGGAGCAACAGCTTGCAGGAAATTTCATTGAGAAGCAGAGAGGACTATAACGCCAAAGGTTAGCAAGGAGGACAGAGCAAGGATTCACATAAAGATAGAGAAGTAGCAAGGAAGGCCCAGCAACCACTTTGACAGATGGAGGGTCTTCATAGGCAGACCGAAGTCATTTGAAATCCAGCTTTGGGGGGGAAATTATTGACAGCGAATTCCACAGCATTAAATCAACGTAGAGCTCTCCAAAGTAGACTGCTGCATCTTTGAGTTGAATTCGTCATTTCCCTCTGAGGAGGAGTCAAAATATTTCTTGAGATTATCCAGATCGATGAAGAAGGAGTACAGACAATCCCCTTCAGAGCCAGAGGAGAGAGGAAGCGTGCAGACCTTCGCCTTGAGTTGAACTTGGAGCTTTTTAAAAGCTTGTTCCAAATCGGCCAACCTTTCTTTAAATCCTGACCAGACCCATAGAATCCATGATGTGGATGGAGGAGCAGGGGATCAAGTTCAAAGGCGAGAGGATAGTTCACAAGAGGGAAGGAAGTGCAGGTTTTATTAAAAAGCTGAATTGAGGACGAGCTATGGTCACCGGTTTCACAATACCAAGGAAAAAAGGAGAGGTCACGAGATTCAAAGGGCCGAGAGGTGCAGGAGAATAAGTGGAGAGCCACGTTATAGTGATTCAGAAGATCGCAGAGGACAAGAACAGGCCTGTCGATGTCAAGGGATGGTGCAGAAAGACTCAGTCCCATTTTCTGTAATAGTACCCTTGCTTAGGAGTGTGGCCTGATTGGCTTCGAGGTCAGCAATATTGTTGAGATGACGTAAAATGTGAAAAAAGCTTATAGACTGGAACTTACCAGCTAAGATCGGAATTTTCTGGAATATACGCTTCATAGGGAGACTAGTAGGCCGATAATTTGTGCAGATGGCCTGCACCACTATTCTAGAGTCACCAAACACAGAGATCTTCCGAATGTTGAGCCTGATAGCTTGCCTGAGGCCTTGCCACAGGGCATAAAACTCAGCAAAGTTGTTAGATTTCACTCCCAATTCCTAGGCATAGGAGTAACGAGTGGAGCCAGAGGGGAAGAGGAGCACTCCTCCCCCACCCGAAGGCCCTGGGTTGCCTTTTGAGGCACCATCAAAAATCAAACAGTGAACCCCCAGCGAGCACCTCCATTTATTAAAATCAGCTTCTTCCAGGCAGATTTCCCAATCAGCTAACTTTGGCTGCCTGGCAATGGGAGAAATTTGGGCAATAGAAGTGATGGCTGAAAGCCAATTAAATTCCATATCATCCAAAGGTTGAAAATTGTTGAGACCCAGCTTATGATCCAGAGCCTCTCCAAGGAAAATTCTTGCTTTGAGAGCGACCTTTGAAGGAGTGTTCTCCACATTTCTGAAAATCCTGTTGTTCCTTTCGAGCCACAATTTCCAGATAATGAACTTCGGGATTAACATCCAGGCTGTTTTGAGGAGAGCCTTTTTGGAGAGGAGGAAGGGAGAGGACTTAGCCCAATTGGAGAAGAGATCTGAAGTTAAGTCAGGCACATAAAAATTAGAGTGATCTAGGGAGAGGGCTTCTCTCCACACTTCTCTTGAAAATGGGCAAGAGATCAGGAGATGATCAAGGTTTTCTTCATTTTTCTTACACAGTGGGCATATTGAGGGCCCTTCCAGACCTCTCTTCCTAAGGTTTTCAGCAGTGAGAATACTTCTGTGCACTCCATTCCAGCAAAAGAGATCCACTTTCGGAATGGACTGAGAAGACCAAACAAACTTCCATTGGATTGGATTTGGAGCTACATGAGGAATGGCTAGAAGAGAGCGGTAGCCTTCAGCTGGGGTGTAAGCTCCAGATTTTTCCCCCCATCCTCTTTTGTCACACATTGATTGATTAATGGGAGCTTTTCCTTGTAGCAGATGGGCAAGAGTCTTTGCTTCTTCTTTGATCCAGGGAGGATGGCCACTTATCTTCCAGTCAATCCAACAATTGTCGGAGTCCCAGAAAGATAGATCCCATAGGGTGGACACATGTTGATCTTTGAGCCAATGTTTTATATTTTGCACTTCAATATTTTGCCCCAAAGGCTCGTCTCCTAGGATTGAGTCTCTCCAGACATTGATTTTTTTTTCGTTTCCAAGAATCCAGTATAGCAAAGATCTGAATTGATCCAAGACTTTGATACATAGTTTATACATTGGGGTTCCTTTGATGTGGGGTGGGTTATTATCTAAACACCGAAGCCGCTGTCCGAGGAAGTATTTTTTCCACAAGACCTTTTTGCTCCATCTTGATCTCCCAGAGATTAGCTGCCAGAGGAGCTTTGTTCCCATAGCTAAGTTTTGAGCTTGAATAATTCTGATTTGGAGGCCTCCTTCACTGTAAGGTTTTTTAATTTTTTCCCAGCTGACAAGATGATGTTTTTTCAGATTGCCTTTTCCCCCTTCCCACAGAAATTTTTTGAGAATGCTTTCAATCTTATTGATGACAGAGGCGGGTGCCAGAAGAATGGAAGTTTGATAGATTGGTATGCTGGAAAGAACCGATTTCATCAGCACCAATTTTCCTGCTAGAGTCAGCCAACCAGCTCCCCAATTCTGGATCTTTGCTTTTAACTTGTCAATGATGGGATTCCAATTCACTAGTTTGATGGCAGATTTGAAGATCGGGACCCCAAGATAAGTGAATGAGTCCCAGTTTTGTGAGCCTTCCATTTCTAGCAGTCTAAAGGCTCTTCCCATTTCTGCAATGGAGCAGTTCCAGCCATAGATTTTTCTTTTTTGCAGGTTGATTTTGCTTCCTGAGATCTGGATATAGGTTTCAAGCTCGCTCTTGAAGCTCCTAGCAGATTGGATACCAACACCTCCCAGAAGCAGCGTATCATCTACAAACTAGGCATGATTAATGTCTTTGACATTATGAGCCATTCGAAGACCAGGTAGGGACTGGATTTGCTGACAGTTTTCTAGCTGGAAACTGAGAACGGAGGCCTGTATGGCATAGAGGAGTGGAGATAGGGGGCAGCCCTATCTCAGCCCTCTTGAAGCCTGGAAAAAAATTGTCGATCTCCCATTGACTAGAGGGGCTATCCAGGGGGCATAGATGCAGCCTTTAATCCAGTCAATGATATCTAAGGAAAACCCAAATTTCTCCATCACCATGAAGAGATAGTCATATCTTACCCTGTCAAAAGCATTGGCAAGGTCTAGCTTTACTACCATGCCTTTCTCTTTTCGATTCACGCTGGAGTGAATGGCCTCTTGGACAAGGATAACATTATCTATAATTTTCCTGCCTTTTATGAATCCTCCTTGATTCTCAGGTATGATCCTTGGCAGAATTTTTTTCAGCCTATTTGCTATGATCTTAGTAACCAGTTTATAGCCGGTATTGCAGAGGGAGATAGGATGGAACCTGGCGAAGCTGGAAGCCCCTTTCTCCTTCGGGATCAGCGCTAGGAAAGAGGATTTTGTGCTCCCCCCCAGCTTGTGATGAATTTGGGAGTTCATTACCATCCTCAGAAGGTCATATTTAATTATATCCCAGCAGGAAGAAGAAAATATGGCTGTGAAGCCATCTGGGCCAGGAGCGCTGTCTGGTTTCATATAAGAAAGAGCAGATTTGAGTTCTTTCATGGAAATAGGGGCAGCAAGAAGATCATTATCAGGGCATTGAAGCAAATTGGGAATGAGAGAAAGGGGATGAGAAGAGGGGTCTAAAGGCTCGGCAAGAGGGGCAGAGAAGAGGTCATGAAAATGGGAGAAGGCTGCTTGTTTAATGCCTTCAAAATATTTTATCAGATTGCCTTGATGAGTGATTTCTTTCACAATTTTGAATTTTTTTCTAGATTCAGCTTGCTTGTGAAAGTAAGCGGTGTTTTTGTCACCACTTACTAACCAAAGGCTTCTGTATTTTTGACGCTAGTGCTCTTCTTCTACCCTGCAAGCTTTGAAGTAAGCTTTCTGAAGGCTGCATTCTATCCGGGAGATACTATCAGTGATAAGGGCGGATTCCATGAGGATTTGGTGGCTTTCCAAGGCAGCTTGGGCATCTTTACAGCAAGAAACCGGGGAGGGGAGGAGATTTGCCCAGGATTTTAGATCATGTTTAAGACGTCTGAGCTTTCCTTCCCAGATGAAGGATGGATTCCCCATAATATTTTGGTTCCAATAGTTAGAGACCAGCTGGTAAAAGCCTTCTTGATGGATCCAGAGGGGGCTGAATCTAAAGGGAATGGGCCCCAAATTTTCTTCAGAGATAAGATCAAGGAGGATAGGCTTATGATTGGAGACACAATTTGGGAGAATTTTGGAGTACGCATAAAGCCCCATAGAGAGAAAGGATGAGTGCACCAGAAACCTGTCAAGACGGGCTGCAATGTGCCCAGGCCCTAGTCTTTTATTGGTCCAAGTAAATTTACCCTTGGAGGGTTTGATATCAACAAGGTCCTAGCCCAAAATGATATCTTTAGCCCATTCTCAGGAAGGGTCTCTCACAATGGAACCTCCTTTTTTCTCGGAGGATGCTAAGGTGACGTTTAGATCTCCTGAAATGATAATATTTCTGGGCATGTGGGCACTTAGGAATGAATCAATGGACTCCCAGCACTCTCTTTTTTCCGCTATTGAGATAGGAACATAAAGGTTGAACAAACTTACATGATGACCCGAATCTTTATGAATGAAGATGGTGAAGATCCAGTGTGTGGTGCTGTGAATAGAAAGAAAATCAAACTTGGAGGAGGCTCCCCTGGAACTCACAGCTTTCCCAGGGCCTTTCTTCCAAAATAAATTTCCATCTTGAAGGGCAAGGTCACCTTCCAATTTTGTCTCCTGGACGAGCAGGATCTCAGGCTTATTGATATTGACTAGATATTTCATTGCTTCAGTTTTCTGGGTACTGCCTAGTCCTCTACAGTTCTAGGAGATGTACCTCATTATTTACTTTGAAGGGGGGCAGACCCTTTAGGGGCCTGGCCTATCTTCGATCTTGTATTCATCATAATTTTGAGGGTTTTTTGGGAGCCCTGCAAGACATCTGCATAAGACTTTTCTTCCCTTTGCTTTTTCTTGGATTTTCGGCCCCTTGGGTTCTTGACTGGGGTTGCATGCGAACTACTCGACTTGGTGGCTCCTTCATCTGAGAATCCTCCTGGATCAGATTCAGCTGCTGAAGGTTCCTCGTCCACTTCTCGAGTTTCTTCATGGATAGGGGGGCTCTCAGCCCTAGGGGTCGCAGATACAGGTTGGGGAGGGATTTCCCCTAGTTCCAACGAATTCATAGCTTGGGAGACGGGTATCTCCTTGGGGCTTGCGGTTTCAGGGGGAGTGGTTTCCGGAATGAATATAAGCAGAGGAGGTTTTGGGAATTTCAAAGTAGAAGTGCTTGCCCCTTGGACCAAGTTAACTGGAGACGACTTCGAAGGTTGATGCTGGACTGGATCTTTTGGTGGGACTTTCGGATCTGATTTCTGAGCTGCGCTGGTAGCTCTATTGTCATTCGTCTTGGAGGGAGCCTTGCCTTTTTTGACCCTCTGCCAACCCTCCCCTTCTTCTGTCAGCTGGGATTTAGGGCAGTTACATTGAAAGTGTCCATGTTCATGGCAGTGCCGGCACTTAAATGGAAGCTGTTCATAGTCTAGTTTCTGGAAATGGTTCCAAGAGCCTACCGAGAGCTTGACGGCCTCTGGTAGCCCCACTTCCAGATCCACTTCAACACATATTCGGGCACATGAATACTGGCCTTTGGGCTCGGCTTTGTCAATGAAGCGTCCTAGGGAATTGCCTATTTTTTCTAGAGCTTGAATGTTCTAACAATGGATCGGAAGATTGGGGAGCCTAACCCAGACCAAAACCTCTTTGGGAACATCAACAGTGGGATCGAAATCCGACGACCATCTGTTGAGGTACAGACCTTGAGAGCCCATGAAATAAGGGCCGCTCCAGAAGATAAGATCATGGTCCTCTTTGGAGATGAATTCGAAGACGAAGAAACCTCTGCCCACCGGGTAGCAGGTGACACTATGCTTCAGTTGGGGTCTCCAGTTTCGTTGAATCCAATCGTCCATGGTTTTTGGTGAGGGCCAAAGCCCCATGAGCTGGCCCACCAAACCTCTTTCAGTGAGAGCCAGAGCTATTTTGATCGAAGGTTCCTCTGGCAAAGTGATTTCGGGTACTGCATCTAGTTTCTTGATAAATTTTGGTACCTCATGGGTCACCGATTTCTTCCCGAGGGGGCCAAGCAGTCTACGGAATGATTCTTCCGCAGAGAACGGGGAGGAGGGAGGGGGATCCCCTCCCCCAGGAGAGGCCATGGAGGCACGGCCTGAGAAGGGTAGTTGGTCGATGGCACGCAGGAAGCGAAACGACGTTCCCAGCACAGTGATCGGGGATCTCATCCTGTCAATAATTATGTATAATATTGTTATTAGGTGAAGATATCTATAATAAAATGAATTCTATTCTAAGTACTAAATAATTCTAGTTTACAATTCCTACTAAGGAAAACTATTTATGCAATATAATTCATCTTAACTTATAATTTACAGGAATAAAAACTTTCCTCCTTTCTTTCGAAAACAAATAATAGTTTAGAATCTTTTAACATTCATGAAATCTTTCAGAATATAAACAAAAAAAATTTTAAATATAATAAACCAGTAACAATTTAGAGCCTGTTAACTTTCGAAGTGGACAAACATCCAAAGAATACCGTTCCTCCCAATCGTCTCCTGAAAGAAGCAAAGATTATTTTCTTTAGTGTTGGTTGTGGAGCTTGATCTTCCAGATCCAGAGATATTATTCAGTTGTGTTTGTACCCTAGGTGTACTGTAAACTTGTTCCCCAACTTTGGCCAACAGTTTTGCGGACCCATGGTATTGGGTTAACTGTAGTATTTTCCCATGGTATTTCCCCTATAAAAGAAAAGCATTGTAATACGGCTGTGTATGGTATTGTATTGTAGCATTGTAAACAATCTCTATGATTGTGTGAGAGAGACCGCGAGAGTGTGAAGAGGAAGTGCAACGGGTTTTCTGTAGGTTGTATCCCTTAATCTTTCTGGAAGGTAATAAAAGGACTTGCAATTTCTGTGTGGATGTAGCCCAAGTTTTGGGTGAACTAGGTTATATCAGTGTCTCTATGTAAACGCGCTTAATGTGTTTTGCATCTTGTTTAATGATTTAACTGTATATATGTTATTTCTATGTGGTTTTATTTCTAACATTTAGGACCCCCGAGCCAGTTCAATGAACCACCAGGACGAAGACACTGTGTAGAATCCTATTCTTTCCTCTCTGTAACTTAGTAGTCACACTTCCAGTCAAAAATCTTAGAAATTCACTTTAGCTTTCCCCTCATTGAATTTCCTCTTGTGTGCCTAACTTTTCAGTTTCCAACAATCCACAAGTTCTAATATATAGAATGTAGTGAGCCTCCTGCTCATTTGATGGGTATACATGTGCTTTCCTAGGTATTTGGGTCAGTTTTGTAAATAAATGAGCCACCTGCTCAGTTCCTCCTTTCTTGGGAACATGACCACAATTATAGGGAATTTTCCTCCTGCATCAACTAGAAAGTGAATGTTGTTTCCGCGATTTGTCATTTTTGCCTTCTACACCAGATCATTCCTCCTAGTGGGTCAGTGAACACTCTTCAACATTCCTCTTTGGATAGGTGTCTCTTCTTTTAATTATTAAAAAATTAAAAATTTTCAATTACAGTCATATTTGACCATCCTTGGTCAACACCACAAAACTTTACAATAACTTTTAAAGTAATGTCTTTTCACAAAATAAAATATTTTTAGTTCTAGGTGGGTTACAATAAATATCATATACATAATATAAATGAATGGTGTTAACGAGCTATTTAGAAGAGATCCCACAACCCAATTTTCAAAAATATAAACATGTGGTTTATTTCCTAGTTAATTAGTAGAGCTACTACTTTATCTAAACGTCTTAGGATATGCATTAACCAAAGAAGCAAATGCCCAAAGGAGCCATTATAAAAATATTTAACAACAACAAAGGCAACATGTGCACCAAAACAAAATAGGTCTAGGAATCAACCCTTGGGCCTTGAATCCACATCAATTAGAGTTGCTAGTGTCTCTCAACTTCTAAACTTAGCCTTCTTGCTCTACGGTTGTTTCTTTAATATCTTCTCTCACTACTGCTTTACATGCCTCTGCATCCATTTTTGTTGCCTTCCCTATTGTTTTATCATTTCCCAATTCCAATCCCTAGAGAGAATTAATCAAGCCATCCTACCTAGAATCTAATTAATCCAAACTCTTAAGAACTTAATCCTCCTTAATCACTCTTCTCTTAGTTACACATGTAATCAATTCTGTTATCTCCTAAATAAAATTTTAAATAAGTTCACTCAAAACAATTTATTTTTTGATCACTGATGAAGGTTTCAGGCCATATTATGAAAGATATTGGGATGAATAACAAGGTTGGGATATATGATGTTCTATTTTTTAAGAAAATTTGAAAGTTTTAGCTTTCGGTGGCTTAGGCGAGTTTTTCAACAACTCATTAGCCACCGAAAAGCTCACCTTTTGGCAGCTAACAGTTTTAACGCAGGACCTTGTTAACCACCGAAAGCCTACTGATTGCGTTTTTTATGAAATTTTGGGAAAAGGACTTTCAGTGGCTTAGGCGAGCTTTCCAACAACTCATTAGCTACCGAAAATCCTTGGTTTCGGCAGCTTAGCGGGTGATTGAAGGAGGGTATTAACCATCGAAAGCAAGTGAAATGCGTTGGGGAAAAATCCCGCTAAAAAAAAAAAGGTTTTCGTGGCTAAGCATGGTTTCAAAACGGTCTCTAAGCCACCGAAAGCAAACTTTCAGCAGCTAAGACCGAAATTTTAGGATGCTCTAAGCCACCGAAAGGGGCGTTTTACTATGAAAAGGCATCATTTTAAAACAATGATTATGAGGGACTGGAGAATCATTTTGCAAAAATCTCAGAGGTTTTTATTCCCAACAGGTCAGAGAACAATAACCTCTCTCATTTTTTATACAAGTATTTCATATTTGGAGAATCAAATCCATCTATGAGCCCTAATTTTCAGATCTCAGAATTTCCCTGTTTTACACATGTTTTTGAAATACAGGTCTCGAGAAGATGAAAATGAATTTCCAAAAAAAGAGAGAGTTTTTGGCTCACAACAAACCAATGTACAAAAACCTCTTTCAGTTTATACATAGGTGTCACATATTTGAAGGAACAAATCCATCTCTAAGCCCTAGTTTTTCAGCAGTTTGGCCAAATTTTAGGGCAAAAGTTGACCTAATAGGGAAGGTGTGCTTCGGTTTTACTGTGACACAATAGTAGAAAATGTCACCAATACTTAATTGTCAAAGTAAAATAGTGACTTAACCAGCAGAGGACCAATGGCAGTGATTGCCAGTACTTACTTCAGTTATCAGAAGGTTCAAACAGTGAACGAATTCTTCAAATAGTTAGACTAATAGTTAATTAGGGTTTCATGACCTAACTATGCAAAAAACAATTATTTTGTTTATTTTTATTAAATCGGATCCAAGTTTTCACGATCTGAGTATTTTTGTAAAGGCTATAAAGCCTAAGACTTATTTTATTGAAAGTGTTCGACTTTGGGGACTTGTAGACCATTGCTATTGTCAAGCTTCTCATTTTTCTCATGACCTAATATAAGCTCTTTTGTTATCATTTGTTCAGCTTCCATTTCTGTCTTTTCTGTGCTTATGCTTGAATGTGTTATCCAGGTTATATTCAAGTTAATTAATGTCTGATAGTTGTCACCCTATTGGCATGTTGATGTGATTTGAATTATAAGTTCTTTCCTTATCATGATTTAGCCATTTATATGTATCTGCTTTATGTATGAATCTTCCAGCATGATGAGTTCTCCATCCCTACACCATATTGTCAACCTATGAACAGTGGTAACTAAAATCCTTGTACCCGATTTAGTTTCATGCATGTCTTGAGAGTGGAAGGTCATATAGGTCACCTGACTTGATCCATTTTAGAAAACCCCCAAAAAATTGTAAGTTACCAGGCGTCCTCGAGCTGCAACCTATAGGAGTTTCCTGGAGTGATAACAAATTGGCACCATTGCTGGGGAGAGGAGATTGAATCTCAACTTCCCTAGGAGATGACATAGATCCTTGCTTTGATGATAGACAAAGCTTGGACACTATTCTGGTTGTAATCATTTGTTTGGTGACTCCATTGAAATAAGGTGGCTTCAAGAAGACCAAGTACCAGAGCAAACCCTAAAGGGCCACCAGCAACACCTGTTTCAGATCCATAAGAGATTCTGAGAAGAGCTAGGGCTTCACTAAGGTAGACCAGTAGTGCTGCATAGGAAGCTACATCAGGTATTTCAAGAAATATTTCTGCTATTATTTCTTCTGCTGAAACATACAATCTCAAGAATTTATAAATACATCAGAAAATTTTAGGGTTGAGGAATATTCAAGCACTGTTGCTTGTGAAGATCTCATCCCTGGAAACTCCATGAAGGACGAATTTAGTGGTGACTCCACAATATAAAGATGTCAAAATCATTTGCTGCTCTTTTGGCTCGGAGGTTTGCACCTCTTGACTTCTCTTTCGTTCCTAGTTTCCCACATCCAGTACCTGATATGTCTGAATGGGGAGATTTTCTACCTGTCTTCAAAGAGGAGGAAGAAGATAGTCCTGTAGAACACCTCCTCAAGTTTCACGAATGCATGGATCTATTAGATCAACAGCATGAAGATTTTCGTATGAATATGTTCATGTATTCATTATATGGTGATGCACGTCAATGGTATTTTTATTTACCTCCTTCCAGTATTTCATCATTGAATGATTTTCACAAAGCATTCACTGAGCACTGTAAAAGGTACTATTCAGATGAGTTTGCATTTGATAATTGTTGTGAAGAATATAAGTTGCATTCTCAGGATGGAAAGGCTGCTAATGATGAAGAAGAATATTTTAAGTTTTGTGAGGATTTGTCCACTTCTGGAATTTATTTTAGTTCTACTTTTCAACAAAGAGATGATTAGAGACATATGCATGATGTGGTTAATGATAGCTATGAAGAGTATGCTGCAATAGGGGACACCTCTCATTGTGATCGAGATATTAATGATCTTCAAAATGTTAACCATAATATAGATGCTTTTGACTTTGTACCAAATGCATCTGCTGACTTAGGGTGTCAAGAAGATTAGTTTGTCCCCTTTGGAAACCCAAAAGATAATGAGCAGATTGAAGGAACAACATGTAACAAATTTGGATCTGCAGCAAATACTAAAGGCAGCCCTCAGTTTTTTGATTTGTAGACAAAGGAAGAATGCAACAGATATAAAGAGGAAGATGATGATTTGAAAAGTACAGAACAGCAGGGCATAACTCATCCTTTCCAGTCATACGTTGAAGAATCTACAGTTAACGTAGTGATCACTGAAAGCAACTAGCAATAGCATTTCATTAAGTTGGAACAACAACATAAAAAGGTATTTCTTATTGGCTTTTATGACCTTGTTGTTGACTATCTAGAACTTATGAGCAGCATAGATATCAAAATATTTTTGTTAGATGATAGCTGGTTCTGTCACCCTTTGAAACTACATTGCTGCATGATAGGGTTTCATTTATTTTTTGGGTCAAGATCAAGGATAAGTTCAGAAAATCAGCTTCTGACCTGGCTTCATTGGAAGCATGATGTCACGTAATAAAAAGACTCTACTGATTAGAATTAGGAGTAGGATTACATAGAAAAATAAGCTCTTAATATGAGCAGCTAGGTCATTTTTAGTTGTTTTCATGAATAAGCAAACCGAGCTACAGGAAGATTGCAGGGGATCAGTTATAAAAGACAAATGACTCTATGCCCAATGGAACACTAGAATATATCTTTAATTATTCTTTTTTAGGAAAGGCATTTTTGTTTGGGGTTCTTGGGACCTCATAGGGAGGTTCCCATCCCCGAGTAGAAGCTAGATGTTATCTCCTAAATAAAATTTTAAATAAGTTCACTCAAAACAATTTATTTTTTTATCACTGATGAAGGTTTCATGCCATATTATGAAAGATATTGGGATGAGTAACAAGGTTGGGATATCTGATGTTCTATTTTTTAAGAAAATTTGAAAGTTTTAGCTTTCGGTGGCTTAGGCGAGTTTTTCAACAACTCATTAGCCATCGAAAAGCTCACCTTTCGGCAGCTAACAATTTTAACGCAGGGCCATGTTAACCACCGAAAGCTTGCTGATTGAGTTTTTATGAAATTTTGGGAAAAATACTTTCGGTGGCTTAGGCGAGCTTTCCAACAGCTCATTAGCCACCGAAAAACCTTGGTTTCGGCAGCTTAGCGGGTGATTGAAGGAGGGTATTAACCACCGAAAGCAAGTGAAATGCGGTGGGGAAAAAGCCCGCTCAAAAAAAATAGGTTTCCATGGCTAAGTGTGGTTTCAAAATGGTCTCTAAGCCACCGAAAGCAGAATTTCTGCAGCTAATACTAAAATTTCAGGACGCTCTAAGCCATCGAAAGGGGCGTTTTACTATGAAAAGGAATCATTTTAAAACAGTGATTATGAGCAACTGGAGAATCATTTTACAAAAATATCAGATTTTTTTGTTCCCAATAGGTCAGAGAACAATAACCTCTCTCAGTTTTCCTACAGGTATTGCGGATTGGGAGAATCGAATCCATCTCTGAGCCCTAATTTTCGGATCTCATAATTTCCCTGTTTTACACATGTTTTTGAAATACAGGTCTCAGGAATATGAAAACGAATTTCCAAAAAATGAGAGAGGTTTTTTTTCATAAAAAAACAATGTGAAAAAACCTCTTTCAGTTTATACACATGTATCATATATTTGAAGGAACAAATCCATCTTTGAGCCCTAGTTTTTCAGCAGTTTGGCCAAATTTTAGGGCAAAAGTTGACCTAACAGGGAAGGTGTGCTTCGGTTTTACTGTGACATAATAGTAGAAAAGGTCACAAATACTTAATTGTCAAAGTGAAACAGTGACTTAACCAGCAGAGGCCCAGTGGCAGTGTTTGCCAGTACTTACTTCAGTTATCAGAAGGTTCAAATAGTGAACGAATTCTTCAGACAGTTAGACTAATAGTTAATTAGGGTTTCATGACCTAATTATGCAAAAAACAATTATTTTGTTTATTTTTATTAAATTAGATCCAATTTTTCATGATCTGAGTATTTTTGTAAAGGCTATAAATCCTAAGACTTATTTTATTGAAAGTGTTCGACTTCGGGGACTTGTAGACCATTGCTATTGTCAAGCTTCTCATTTTTCTCATGACCTAATATAAGCTCTTTTGTTATCATTTGTTCAACTTCCATTTCTGTCTTTTCTATGCTTATGCTTGAATGTGTTATTCAGGTTATATTCAAGTTAATTAATGTCTGATAGCTGTCACCCTATTGGCATGTTGATGTGATTTGAATTATAAGTGCTTTCCTTATCATGATTTAGCCATTTATATGTATATGTTTTATGTATGAATCTGCCAGCATGATGAGTTCTCCATCCCTGCACCATATTGTCAACCTATGAATAGTGGTAGCTAAAAGCCTTGTACCTGTTTGAGTTTCATGCATGTCTTGAGAGTGGAAGGTCATATAGGTCACCTGACTTGATCCATTTTAGAAAACCCCCAAAACATTGTAATTTACCAGGAATCCTCGATTTGCAACCTAGAGGAGTTTCCTGGAGTGATAAAAAATTCCTTTATATGCCAATAGATATCAACAATTTTAGTATACTTAAATATTATGCTTCTACAAAAACTAATATTTTAAGGTTTCCAATCTTTGCATCTACCTTAGCATTTATAGTTATGCCTCTTTTCATCCTGGCCTATCTTCCATATCTTCAACCTCTCTTCTCATTGCTTATAGATGCCAAGTCTCCTGAGAGGTACTAATGTTTATTTCCAAGCCTTTATCTTATTCATTTGAGGAGAGGGTCCTCTTCCTTCTTTATTCCATCCCATACCCATATGTGGTCTCCTTCTCTCTTCCTTGTAACTATTTGTCCTCATTTATATGGCCTTGTGAACCAACATTAGTTTGTTTTAATCCATGGTTTTGGACAAGTCCCTAGCCACCAAATTGTTGATCCCATGCACTACCAATAGTCTAGGTGAATGTAGACCACTGACCATTCCAAATGCACAGTCATTCTACTTAGCCTCTCTGCATTGAACTCACTTTCATGTGCTTCTTAAGTCATCATCAAGGTAAGTAGTGGTAACATTATACCCTCTAAACGAACACATTGATGGGAAAAAGGAAAATCATGAACCCAAATGTATCTGGACCTATTGCACCTCTCTTTTGCTTGATTCACCACTTGCTCTCATATCCTTATACCAAGTGGTAACCTTCAACACCCTCTTCTCTAATGGCTTATCCAAGGATTAGTTACATATAATAATACTTATTTTTTTATTATTCTTATACATTTTTTCATATGGAAAATATAGATTTGTGCGGAATCCTCAGTTACATAATATGTCATATAGCGAGTTTTGAAGTAGAATGAAAAGTATACCATTATTCCTCCCAACCACTCAATTTACATTCATATCATTTTCATATATGTTAAAAATATGACATTCAATAAAATGATATATATTAAAAAGAGGCTTATAAATATTTATCATATATTTGATATGTTTATAAATTTTAATATGTAATTAAATCCATGTATATAAAGTAGAAAACAAGCCTGGAATTTCAAAATTACTCTGCCTGTCAACCGAAAATTTGATGACGGTATTGAAATTTTTATGCCCATCACTTTACATTTTACCCAAATTCATAAATGTCAAAATTGTTTACATTTTCTTAATTTTGATTATATAATTTTCCTCTATTAAAAACTATATACAACAAAACAATCTAATAAATACACCAAAACAAGCTATGAGAAAGATGGACTCTGAAATCAAAATTCAAAGTGAATAGTTTATTGAATAAAGCAAATATATGTCGAGTTTAAATCTTTGAATGAACCAAATATATACCATGTTTAATTTTTTATTTTAATGAACCACATATTTTCCATGGACAAGTAAATGCTACTAGAAGTCCTCTCTACCATGCTTGAAATCAGCTACACAAGCAAAAACCTCCGTTAAAGTCTAGAACAAACAACTTCCCAAATTGATGACGGAATTAGATTAAATCCAGTAAGTTGGATCGGATATTCACCAATCATAACTTCAAACGACACCCAAAACACATTATTTATCCATAGAACTAATTATTGATAAAAGGTTATGTTCCAATGCTCCCACTTAGATTTAGTAATTTAGATTGGGCATTCACATAATTAAATACCCAGATAAACACATTTTAACACCTTCAAACTACACCAGAAAAACACTGTTTATTTAGTTAACTAATAATTGATAAATAGTTATGTTCCAAATTCCAATGCCCCCACTTAGATCCAATAATTCAAAATGGGCATTCACATAAATACCCCCCCCCAAAAAAATTCCTTCTAACAACTTCAAACTATACCCAAAAGAATGGATTAATCTTCTACCAACACAAAGGTTGAATTCCTGATGCTTCAATCGTTAATTGAAAACTAAGTTTACTTGTTGAATCCTTTGCCACGAAACTCTAGAGGTTAGAGGATTCCTTGGATATGTATTCAACTAAAAAGAAAAAAATATATTTGATGCAACAGAGTTACATGTTTAGGAAGTAACACTAAATTCATATGGATTCACAAGGTATAGAAAATCATCAATTTTTTTTCAAGACACAACATTGCAAATGGGCCATTTCAACATAAATAATTTATTTTATTTGGAATCAGGATATGAAGCCATTGTTGTTTCATGTTTTGGTTTCCCTACAACCTTATTATCATTTTTATCCAATTTGAAAAGAAAAATTCGTTAACATTTTTCAGCTACCAATAACTTCATAGATTTAAACATCTAACTCCTATAGAATTCCAACCCAACTTGCCAAAACTGAGATGATTTTAGGTATGTATACCAGAACAATGATAACCAAAATATCCAAAATCGAATTCCTTGAATCGTTATAATGGGAGTATCTCGAACTTCAAATTCTTTTAGCAATTGGATTAGTGAGTGTCCTGGAGTATGTATAAGTGAGCTTCAAATGCTTACCTCCTTAATAGCTTATGATTGGTGAGAACTGAAACGATGGAACCTCCTTCCACTAAACTCAAAAATCCAAGTCTACGTACTTCTCCAATTTCCATGGCCACCTTCAAATGCCCACAACTTCCAATATGTTTTCCCCCATAAGACTGCATAATCTCCTGTAAGACTGAAGCAAAAACCTTATTGTCAAAACACAGAGCCAATTGGCCACAACTAAGAAAAACAAGAATGAAATGGAATGGTGGGTAGTGGATGCCTGCCATTTAGATAGGGTTTGGGCAAGCTTTAGACTGAGATCTATAGGGATCTTAGATTCATGGAGGAGCCGCAGAGGGAGCTTACTTGGTGAACATAACAGAGTCGCAGATGGTAAAGTTTGCCTCTGATACAACTTGAAGCTAACATAACAGAGTCGCAGATGGTAGCTCTGGATCTGATATGACCTGGAGATTAAGGGATAACCAAAAAACTTCAAACTCAATTTGTACCCGACATACTGTAGCTTTTAGCTACCAACTACCACGGTCAGATTCTCTGAACCATTAATTCCATTAAAGCGAAGGCACCAACGTTAACTGCACTAGCTCCTCGAGTTTCAAAACCATGCCAAAAGCCATCATACCATTGTGACAAGTGCCATGGTGATGAGGAAATTGGCATTAACATAGAATATGCCTCTAGTACTACGGTTTTAGTGCTAACTTGTCAACTACCATGTTTACAGGCACTGGCATTTATGACGGGTGATGGATACAACTGGACATCAAATTAACGATCCTAATTTTTTCATACAAGTAGACGTTGAAGTGTATCATCCAATATTACATGTCAAATACGTTTAAATTTGCTCAATACATCTCACACGATGTCAAATTCTAGGCTGGGTAGAAAATATTCTATGATAAATAGTATAGAGGTCACCTATTACGGAGGAATTTGGCGAGAGGAGTATATAAAAATGTATAATGAACTTAGGAGGGATAAATGCACATCATGATATTCATGTTGGCCATGCTTTAAAGTAATATACTAGCATTTGCACCAAGAGGTGCAAAAAAATGCCGAGAGGGTAAAAATATTCTGTCTTTTCACAAGCCAACTTTTGTCAATATTAATAGTGCGTTTTGAAATTTTAGGTTAAGACATTTATAATTGAGTTTTTTTGGGGTTTTGATTTTGGATTATAAAGTGTGCAAGAAATAATTGATGTGATGCGCTTTGAATATTTCTGAATAGGAATACTTCCAGTTGCACAATGTGTCTGTTTTAGAAGTACCAATGTGTAACTACAACAGATCCCATCTTATTATGACACAGGAGCCCAAATTTTACATACGAAAATTACTTGGTAAGACTCTTAGTAAAACTAAAAGGGTTTTATTACGATTTTATTTGATTATTGGGATACTTTAACTTACCCAATTTCCAAAAAATTATGTTTGATTTATTTTTTTTGAATGCAGAATGATGAATTTTTGTTTGGATTTTTTTAACATCCCACAACCCGCAAATATGCAACTTGTAGAGTGCGGAAAACCTTTTCATTTGCGGGATGCGAGAGATTTTTTATGTGTTAATTTTAATCAACCCGGATCTCGCATCCTGCAATGTAGTAATGTGTTGTGATTTTTGTTTCTGCGCTGTGATTTTTGCAGAGTAATGTGCTGATCTTTTCTACCAAGCTTCAACAATCTCAGCTTCAGTCATATTATTTATGCATAGATGTATATATATCAATATTTGTCTTTGTTTATGTTCAACGCAGAGGTGGTGTGGCAAGGAAAATGGTTGAAATGCTTCCAGTGGAGGTAGGTGGTGTGGCAAGGCAAGACAAAAGGATGAAATGTCTTGGCGGTGGCCGTGATGGAGGCGGTGATGGATTGAAATTTCCTCTTGCGGTGAGTATGATGTTTTGAAGTTTTGAGAGACTCTGATTAAGAATTTTCTTTGTTTATGCTCCTACAATGGCTCGTCTTATGGAGAAATCGAACAATTACGGTGAAGAATACCCCATGAAATGTGGGGATTCCTTTAGTCTGCTCCCTGCTTTGTTTTCTTGTTATTGCTGCTTTGTCTGATTATTAGTTATTAATGTATTTTCTTTTGCAGTTTGCAGTTTATTATGCCAAACTGATTAATGGACAAGGGTTAGCAAAGCTAATGAATGATACAAATCTACAAGTAGTTGGTATAAACGCAATTGAAGCTGGTGAAAAAAAAAACCAACCAAAACAAGAGGCGACATATGTCAAGGTGCTATATCTAGTCCCCATGGTACCTGAATATATCTCATTTGATGACCATAGAAAGCATTCACATTCATTCATAGTTGGGTTGGTGAACTAAAGCAATCATTCTACTAGGTTGGCCAAGTTCCAAACCATTTCTATGGAATGAGTGCAGGTCTAGTCAAGTAAGGTGGAAAGCCGCCAGCAATACTGATGTGGTGAAATTATGCCACTTTCAAGTTGTTCATTCTTATGTTAGCTTACATTATTTTTCTTGGTATTAATGTATTGTGGTTTTCCTACATTTCTCTCCATGATACCTAAAGCATGTAATTGTGATTCAAGCTAGAACGAAAATTACAAATTTATTTTGGAAAAAAGAAGAGTTCACTGCATTCTTATTGACCCAGTTTAAATAAGTGCATAAATGTTGTTTATGTTATGCAAATGTCTCAAAATACAGTTGAGAACTCTTCTTAGAGTTGTCCATAGACAAAGACATTTTCAGTATTGCAATGTCTTCTTATTGGTAAATCCTTTTGTAATTATTGTGTCTCATTCCTCTAATATTTCCCGAAACTTGCATCCCGCATTTCTCGAGTTGTGGGTTGTGGCATCTTGCAATTTACCGCAAAGAAAAATACATCAGGATCATCTTTGCGGGATGCAAGATCAAAACAAAATTTTCAAGTCTATTAATTGTTCCGCAACCTGCATTCCACAACTTGCGGATTGCGGGATGCAGGAATGCAAAATAGTACAAAATTGATTCAATTAGCTTCGCAACCCACAATTCTGCATTTTGCGGGATGTGGGGTGCAGGCAGACACAAAACAAATGAAAATAATAGGAACTTTGCAACCCGCATTTCTCACATTGCAGGATGCAGGATTCGGGTTGATTAAAATTAACACATATACAAACTCTCCCGCACCCCGCATTTGCAGGATGCGGGATGCGGGTTTGAAAATGAAATATCAAAGGAAGATGAGCACTCAAATCAGAAAAATAATAATGTAGATATGTTGAAGAAATGCCTAGAAGAAAAATATAGATTGCATACAAAAGTGATAAATCTTGCAAACAAAGTGAAAGACCAAGAAAAACAATTAAAACATATGGCTGTTGAAGCTTCTGTAGAACTAGAGGGTTTTGGAATAGGAAAGAGAAGCTATAGTGAATTTTCTTATTCTAAAAAGGAGGAATTCCAAAAACCTCCCAAGCAGCCTAGATTTCTAAAATAATATGGTGTACATTTGATGTCTATGTACATACGAATATTGTTGTAATATAAATTGTCATTATTTCTTGGCATGCATATATTTTGATATAGATAATGTATTTCTAATGTGTAATACAAGTGTAATGTGTAATCCATATGTGCATTTTTCCTATATCTAAGAGAGTTTAATGTGCAACCCATACTGAGAAGTGTGTATGAAACTACAAATGATTAAATATATTCTACAAATGAATTGGCAGATGAAATATTCTTGAAATATATTCTACAAATGAATTGACATATGAAATATTCTTGAAATATATTCTACAAATGAATTGACATATGAAATATTCTTGAAATATATTCTACAAATGAATTGACAGATCATCATTTCATGCTATATTGAATAAATTGCACTATAACATAGACATACCAACCTTTTTTGCAAACTCTTGTACTCATTTCTGTAAATTGTAAGATCTACAGTAAAATCCAAGTCATCCAAAACAACAATTGATAGTATTTTCCAATTTTTCATGGCTAGAACTAAAAATGCACACCAATTCCAATCGAAGTACACTGTAGGTATGAAATTTAGAAGTTTGCATACAAAAACCTAATTAGACTAGTATAGTTTTAATTTCAGACATAAATTAAACTTCTATTGTGAAATAAGAATGCATCCAACATTTGAAATGAGAACAGAACAACTGTAAATGTTGGTTTCTTGTTGACGAGCATCATAGTTTGGAAACCAATCTCATGGCTTTGCAAGTTTGTATTGTCTGTTTCCTTTTTATTATAATATAAATCATCATCGTTCATTGCAGAAATTAATAAATGAGAACATAACATATATAATACATTCCAAGGAAAAAAACAGAGATAATGCAAAAATATAACCAGATCAATACTCAAGAAAGTTTTAAACGGGGCCCAAGAGCATTTTTATTATATTATGCTTTCATTACAGAGTAGACAACTCCTTCAATAATAATTGTCCCTACTACCTATTAAATTCTATTTATAGACCTCAAGGGTCAAATTGACCATGTTACAAGTGGATTTCAATTGAGAGAAACTGGAATGTCGATTCACCCACGAGCCAACTCGTCCTCTGTTGTAATTTCTTGGCTTCAAACGAAGATACCAACTACTATGGAACAAGGAAATACTGAAAATGCAACACAGGGGGGGAAACAGGGCTGAAGTGGTCATGTTTCAACACCAGGGGTAGAGAGGGAGTAGAAGAGGAATTTGCATTCTAGTTATCTGGATGGGAGATGCGAGCAGAGAATAATTATAACAGAGATGCACAGTGCATGAGAGGTATCTAAGGAGAAAAGGCAAATTCCAATGAAAGAAGAAAATGATAAAGAAGAGAGAAATGCCACATAAAAATATGGCTCAGCAGAAAACAACATGCAATACCCATCTAGTGTGGACAAATTAAAATCTAGAATTGAAGAAATCAAACCTGCTATGCCACCGAGAGGGAATGCTTGGGTTGTTGGAGAGGGACAGGGTGCTGACTCAGTGCAGGAAAGACTTCACTGAGTGATGGGAAAGGAATGTCAAACGAACATAAAAACAATAAGATGGAATGTAACTGCCAATGAAATAAATCGAAACCGGATGAGACTGTCTCCAATTCTTTCCAATTCTACCCATTTCCCATTCTGGCCTTTGGTATCACCATGTTGTCAATTTTTTCTTCGGCAGCCATGAGAGGGTAGGTAATGACGCTGAAGAGCCTAGTTTTTGTGCATATAAAAAACCATAAATGAGGTCCAAATGATATTTGCCTCAGTAGGAGGCTCTATTTATTCACTAAATATTACAAATGCTATCATGAGTTCGAGATTTTCATGATGTAGTATATATCTATAACTTGGGATTAATGTGATCTGTAGATAATTCCATTATCTCTTGGAGACCGCGGAAGGTCACTTAAACGGTGATATGAAAGCCCGCAAGGGGAGGAGAATCCAAGATGTGAAATATGTTGCAGTTGAAAGATTTGGTCTTTGGAGAGTGTGATATTGACGATGATTTAATGATTAACCAAGATATTTCATATATAATGATTAAGTAACAAGGATATCTTTATACCATCATAAGAAGGCATCGATAAAGTGACAAATGTCAAGTTTACACACTATGGGATAACTTAAAGCTGAAAACAGGTGAGGGTCTGTGAATCCGATGGATTGAATGTACCCACGATCGGGTGGTCTAGATGAAGGCAGGTTCCAGATTGAGGGTCTGTGTTGATTGCGTTGAATTAAATTGTGTAGATAAAGATAAGAAATTGATCCACGGTGAATATAACTGGAGAAGAAATGAAATATATGTGGTTCAAGATCGGTTGATGAACCAAATCTCTCACCGTGGATGAAATGTACCGATGAACATGGTACAGAAAGGACATTCCCACATATGATATGTTTTTTCTGACCAGTAATTGAGTCCCCAGACACCATTCACAACATTGTATAGGTTAAGATTATGTTCCTAGCATCGTCTGATGTCCCAACTCCGAGGATCCATCATGAAATTTAGATATTTGAAACAATAAATCTTGCCTCTAACACATATTTCATTAAATTTGGAAATATTCTATTACAAGGACTTCATCCACATTGATTTTTTTTGGAAATCTCTAAATACGTATTCTATTAAATCTAGAAAAAACAACTCAAAGAACTATTCCATTAAATTTGGAATAATTAATCCAATAAACTACTTTCTCAATTAATATTTTTTATTTATTTCAAGTAAAAATTTAGTATTCAACTATTCAAAAGGAAATATTACATCTCAATTAGAACTAGAGGAAATAGTACATCTCAATTACAACTAGATGGGTTAGATCTAAAATTTAGAACTTTTGCTAGATTGAGTTCCTTCAAAATAAGGAAAGTCATAGCCTTTGAATCCTACATAATTTATATTAATATTATTTATAGGTTGTATTAGATGTTAAGTTGATTAAATTATTTTATGACATAATATCAACATTGTATTTATTACTACAACAATTATAAACATTGTCATAGTAATTATTTTTGTCTTTGTTATGTATGTTGTTTTATTTTTGGAAATTGGCACCACTTATAATCAAAATGAAAAAATATGTTATGACTTTAAAGTCTAAGTTTTATCCTTGTAATGATTCAAGTAAATTATGAATTAAAATAGCAACATAATTTATTATTATTGTTGTTGGCATTGGTAGTGTATTAGAAACTAAGTTGATGAATGCTTACTTTATGAATAATAGATTAACTTGAGAAATTTCTTACCTATAAATTTATTTAATGATATTGATGTTAGTAAAGCCTCCCTTATTTATTAATATTAGATGTTTTAATAAGCAAAATCAATTATGAACTAGAATAGAATTAGCGCAATACAATTTGATTTTTTTCATATACAAGAGGAAAGGGGAAAAACCAACTAAACTAATTATTGCAAGTGTTCATTATTTATTTATGAAGCATTTGAACAATGTGTTTAATTGAAAATAGCATATTTATAATTAAAATATAGATATCTTACAATATTTATATTATCATTAAGATTGTATATCATCTATTAATTTATGTTAGGGCACGGAGGAATCGAACCACCATCGTCCTGCTTGTAATGCAGGTGCTCTTCTATTGAGCTAGCACCCTTTACAACATGAGGGGAGAGGAACTGTGTTAACACCTAGATTACACGTTTCTAATCCTCCGTGACAGATCAAAATGATGACAGTTTTAGACTTTGATTCTTTCAAAATGATGAAATTCTTAGACTTTGATTCCTTACATAATTTCTATTAATATTATCTATAGTTTGTATTAAATGGTAAGTTGATTAAGATTATGTAATGACATCAATATTGTATATATTACTATGATTAAGAAATTGAATTATATGGTAACTAGTACATTGTTGGTGTTAAGTTCCTATACTAGTAGAAGGTTGGCACAATTTTAGAATGGCCCATTTAAAAACTATTTAATGTAAAGGTTTGGTACCCAATATTGATCTA
>LPNX010004439.1:105698-123553 GCA_001517045.1 Pseudotsuga menziesii | reverse complement strand
AGATTGTTTATTTCTATTGCATATTGGAGAAGATTGATTTCTGGAGTCTAGCTGTCTGTTGTGGTACCCCAAGCCATAGGAATTTCTCTCCGTAACAGTAATGATCCATGCTAAGACCCCATGTGAAAAATAGCTCGGAATAGAAAAATAGATAGATCTGTATGTTGCATCATGGTAGCCCAGCTGCAAATGTATATTTGATAACATCTAGCTCCAAATGGGGAAAGTTATCTAATGAAGAGAGTGCTTGAGAACCTCATAAATCTCTGGTCCGTAGCACTATCAACAAAAAATAATTTGATACTCGATCTTTTTGCTTTCTTTCCATGTATTACCCGTTTCTACACACATGGAAGCAAGAGATACCAGAGCAACATGTATGGGACAAAATATATGAAAAAAAATATCTTGACAGAAATAATGTTGGAAAATAAAATGCTGAAAAGTAAATCCTACTCTAATGAATTCAAATGCAGTGAATGATATAAAAATAGACCAAACTCAGTAACTAGAAGACTCATGTATCAATCAGACAGAGAAAAGACCCAACTACTGCTCAGATAGATTATTTAAGCCTACCTACTATAACAGATGGTGAAAATAAAAATGCTAAGTCATGCTCGGGACATAATCCCTTAAATAAATTTGATTTCCATGAATTTTGAATCTGCGACCATCTTCAGTAGACAAATATTACACATTACCTTCAAATCGTTCTACTGTTAGTGGCCCCATCC
This sequence comes from Pseudotsuga menziesii, assembly GCA_001517045.1. Taxonomy (NCBI): domain Eukaryota; kingdom Viridiplantae; phylum Streptophyta; class Pinopsida; order Pinales; family Pinaceae; genus Pseudotsuga; species Pseudotsuga menziesii. The sequence goes on along the minus strand of LPNX010004439.1, from coordinate 122,816 downwards.
AAAGATTTCCTGATTGTCTTGAGATGTGATTAAAATCATGATTCTCAACAATCACCTTGTCACCATAGGAATACCTACGCCGGTTAATAGATGATGGCACAACTTGAATATCACAGGTAGGTATTATGGAGGCATTAGTGTTGTCTCTGGTGTGGGGAAATGGAAATTTCCTACTTCTTTCAGGTATAGCATTGAAACATAGAGGACCCCCGTATGTTGGAATGGAAATTATTCCAACCAAAATATCTCTTACTTCTCTTCTTGGTTCATTAGACTTGCTCTTAGCCTCCTCTAGGCGTGTTGATATTACTTGCTTAATTGTTTCCCCCACAGTCTAGAAATCTTGAAATACTTCATCAATATTAGCTTTAGGGGGAGAGATGGTGTTACACTATGTCCAAGTGTAATATTCTCGGGTTAAGCTAGCCCGTATCCAGGTTAAGGAGGAAGATGTTTCATCTTCAGAGTAATAATGTATAAATATAATAGTTGAATGAATATTTTATTACAATAGATATGGCCGCATTAAATATGGCTTGGCCATCAAATGTTGAAGAGACATTTCTCTTCATAACTATATTTAATAATGAATTACTATTACTAATGGTTATAACCTAATTATTTACTATTTTATTGTTGTAACATTGCCTTCCCCTTAGGAAAGCTTTGTCCTCAAAGATTAGATTACTGCCATCGTCTTTTCATTCTTGTTTTGTATTGAAATAACGCCATTACTCCCTTTATGTCTTTTTTAGAACTTGTATTAGGTATGTGCTTGGTCTTTACACAATAGTTTGTCATTTTCCTTTCATCTGTAACTTGAATTTGTACTCTCGTATGTTTATTATTGTTGTCCCATTTTCCATGTAATGAATACGAGGAATATTTTTGTGACTAACCATATCAAGCTTTGTTTTAGAAATAGCTTGTCCCACGATAGTTATGATGTCATCACGTAATGATTCCATTTTATTATCCCTACAAGTTATCTCAGGAAGTGACGTCTCTTGAGGCTTCTCACACTCGAAGTCGCTAGATAGTGTTACATTGAGGTTTCTCCAAGGTGGTAGAACAGTTAAGGTAGAAGATGAATCTACGATATCTGATTTCTTTGACTTGGATTCCTTTGCAAACTGTAGGATCCATCTTTTGTCATTGTATGGATCGTCCTTATTGTCAACGACAGTGGCTTGACTCTTATTATGATCTTGGTCGAGCTCATTTTTATCAAATATATTATTGGTATTTTGGTTATCCCTAAGATATTTTGTCTCCTTGTCTTGTTTATTGTCTTGATCGATTTTGTTACTCTCATTTTCGTTGACACACTGGTCCAACATATCTGAGTTACTGATATGGTTTGTACTAGACCTTATTTTTTGTAACATTTCATTATTGTATTCTGGTTCTGTGTCATGATGCTCAGGTTTTGTGCCATGGTGCTTATGTTCTGTGTCATTGCACTCATCTTGGCATTTAACTCTTTTTGTTTCTCGTTCATGATGTCTAGTTTTCCATCAAGTTTTATTTCTAGTACTAGAACAACTTCTTATTTGATTTCTTTCTTAAGTGCCTTGCTATTTTTCATTTCTTCCTTTGAGCTTTTTTGGTTGGTGATGAGGGCCTTGATGTTTTTCCCCGTTTTCTCAAGTTTGTATTTTAATTTTGTAATAGTTTGGGTCTTATTATATATATATAATAATAATAATAATAATAATAATAATAATAATTTATTATTTTAAAAGGTAATAATAAGATAATAATAATATTATTATTATAATGAGGGATTATGATTTCAAGGGTTATACTATAATAATATTTATTATTTAAAAATAATAAAATTATTATAATAATCATTTTTTTATTTTGTTTTGGATTGGAATTAGGGTTTTAATCTACCAGACGAAATCGTGTGAAAGTGTGAGGGAAGGTGGCGGTTGAGATGACGGGAGGTAGTCAGAATCATCGAGGGAGCAATGATAGGTAGATAACAGAGGCACAATGCGTGAGGAGAGAGAGCTGGCGACAAGGCCGAGGGTGGGCAGTGAGGGATTATGTAGAAGGAACACAGGGGCACGTGAATGCTGGAGCAAAGGAAAGTGGCGTGGGTGAGGGATGTGAAACAGTGTTATGGTGTATGTGCAAGATGCAAGAGAGGCGTGAGGGATGTGGAAAGTGGTGCAGGTGTAGTGGAGGACATTGTTTGCATAGAGTGTGAAGCCCGAGTGGAGTGGTGAGCAATCAGGGTAGATGGAGGCCACCACGCGAGGAGTGGAGAAGGAAGAGAGGGAGAGGTAGGAGATGGGCATGCAAGTAGCAAGCGCGAGGGAGTAGGGAAGAAGTGGGTGAACCGTGAATAGGCTATCGAGAGCAGTGTGCAGGTATGCTAGAGTGGACATGCGCAGGAAACATGGGGTTTGGACAAGGAATGCGAAGGTGGAGAAACGAGAGGGAGCTGTGTGGACCAAAGAACGGCTAAAGGTGGAGTGTGGGATGGATTGGGAAAGTAGCCACATGTGGGATCATGGGAAGGGGGAGGGATCTGGGATGGGAGGAGGGTGAGTGGAACAAGTGCAGAGGGACGTGCGGGGGAGGATGGAATGTAAATGGAGGCGTGTGGTATGGAGGAGTGATATGATGTGAGGGTGATGGGAAAGAGATGAGTCAGAAGAGATTAAGAAAATGAGTGTGCGAGAATGAGTGAATGGAGAGAATAAGGAGAAGCGGGGTCAATGAAGAGCCGATGATCCAAATCCTAGCTCAGAGTAGTGGGAGTGAATCCGCTCTTATATCAATGTTACATGGTATCCGACGTAATGGAGAATCTGTATTTGGATACTAAGGGGGAAGATGTTCCATCTTATGAATAATAATGTATAAATATTAATATATGAATGGATGTTTAATTACAATGGATATGCCCGTCTTAAATATGGCTTACTATATTTAATAATGAATTACTATTACTAATGGTTTTAACCTAATTGTTTACTATTTTATTGTTGTAACAGATGGTATCAGAATGGTCAGCTTGTTTACTAGAACCTTCTCCATGGGGCATAAGTAGTTTTCCCTTCTGGGAGGATTCATACATGCTTCTTTCTACCTCTTCTTTTAAGGATGAAAATTGCGTAGTATGAATGTGAGATGTATCGTTTCTTTCATCCATAGGTCTTTCTAGAGGTAATATAAAATTTGGGAAATATGAAGCAGATGGGTAGCGAAAGTTACTTAGGTTTTCTCCTTGGTCGGTTGGTTCATGTTTATTAACCAATTCATCTTGAGTACCAGTAGAAGCTTGGTTTTCACCTTCAAATACATGTGAGGAATTATTAACTTGAAAAGTAAACAAGTTGTTTAAAGAAAATTCCTCACCGAGAGCATCGTTAATTAAAACATCTTCTTCCTAACTCCGATTAATAAGCTCTGTCATTTCCCATATTAGGTTATCTCTCAAATATTTCCTAATCTCTTGGATAGGGTGATAAGTTATTCTTGTTAGAGAATTCGACACATCATCTCTTGCGCTAGAAGTTTCACTATGCAAGGTGGATTTAGGGGCTTCTATAGATAATTGGGATTAATGATTAGAGGAATCAGAAAAAATGTTCACAATTATCGCACATGATTTCCCCTATCAGTTGCTGATGGATGAGCTCCTATCTAAACTTGACATCACTTTCATCTTCATAATCAGAACTACCTACTCCCATAAAGAAAATAGGTGGATAATCATCGTCACTTCTTACCATGTTTATTCTTTCAACACTCAGGGTACCCTTACCATAAGTATTTTTCAATCCATCCTCATATGTTTCAAGATATCCATCGATAACCGGTTCCCTACATACTCTTATTAAATTCCCATCACAATTAGGCATGCAAGTATATGATAAATCCATCATTAGATATCCACCTAGCCTAGCATCCCATTTCCTAGATAGCAACATGCCATATACAAGGGGAAGATCAATCATCACTACATCCATCATGGTATTTAAATCAGGGAAAGGAAATAAATCAGCTTTCAAGTTCATGATTAACCCATATGCTTGGACACCCCTTGAATCAATTTTGCAATCATTTCCATATGGATGAGTGATTTCTAATCCCATTTACTTCATATTTCTTAAAGGCATAACATTCATAGCAACTTCTAAGTCCATCATGTAGTTATGGAGTAATAGGTTGTTAATTTGTAACGTGATATAAAAAGGAGGATGTCCCCCACTCTCCCTCTCATAGATAGCAGTGTGAATCTGAATAGGAGGGTCTACTTCTACCTCCCTACCTCTAATGCTCTGAATGTGGCAAGAATCATAAACGATCTTGGGAATATTTGCTACTGGAATGTTATCGAAAAATTGTTGAACTTGATCTTTGACCGACGACAACTTTACTAAATCACTTAGGGACACATTTTGCATGATTTTATGCAATTATTGCTCTATATCAATCCCCAAGTCATAGTCGCAAAGATCATGTTCTTCTGATTCTTCTTCCTCTAAGATTAAGTGCTTATCTAGGAAAGGTGTAATGTCTTATTCTTTATTTCTATGCTGGTATACTTGAGTGGTGGGTTGCTCTGTGGTGCACACCATATCTTCTTCTTCATCCTAATATTCCTCTTCTGGTAAGATTCTAGCAAATACCTCATCATCAATGAAGTATTCAACTAAGTTTATTCCTTGATATTCAAGGTCAAAACTTCAAGATCCTCCTCAAGCTTTTGACACAGGTTCACATTTTTATTCTCTATGACTTAACTTCTTCTAGGGACTTATCTATTTTCATCTACAGGCCCTCTTTGATTGTTCCAGTAAGGTATTTGATCGTAGGAATTTCTATATCGGTCATTGTCCCTGGTATTTGCTATGTCTTTAGTGAACACTATGAGACTTTTCATCATTTCAAACATCGCCTCTAGAGTAGGTTTCTCCTCAGCAACAATTTCCTTAGCTCTTCTAGGTTTTGGATCACTACAGTAAGAAGAAGGAGCATAAGCATCAAAGAAATTCTTCTTTCCCATGGTAAATTGGCTTCTGCTTTCTTAGCCCAAGTTTGAGCCGTTTTGAGGTCATTCGGGTTCTTTTCCTTAAGGTTCATACCAAACCATCCTTCAAAAGCGTTCAAATAAAGGATAAGGATAGCTTGCTCTGTTGGTCTTAGGTATCGGGGAACATTAGAGATAAGTTTTTCAAATATAACATTGAACTCATGGATTGTCTCATTTTGTTTCTTTTTAACCTCAAAAAGTTAATTTAGAAGGAACCTATTGTCTGGCTTGGATGACCAATCCTCTATGAGTCTTTTGGTAAAGTTATCATAACCATCTATCGATCTTGCAGGCAGTCTGTCAAACCGTCCCTAGGCATCTCCTTCTAAAGATGTTTTAAGGTCTATTATGTAAACGTCTTCAACTTCAGCCCCATACACATCCACATATTTCCATACCGATTCATTCTGCTCTTCCATAGGAATTGCATATGAACCACTAAACTTCAGAAGTTTATCAAAGTACTTCTCAAGAATATCATGGGGAGCACCTTGAATCAATGAATTAAAGTCAAAAGGAGAAGGTCTGGCTCAGCTTTCAAAACACCTAGGTCCTGTTAGGGAATTGGTGTGATCCATTTGAGGAATTTCTCTAGGTGGGCTATTCATAGGAGTAGGAGAATTCGAACAACTGGTTGGAGAATTAGATCGGATGAACAAAGGACTTGATTGAAAATATTTTGGGGGGTTGTCCAAAATTTGTCATGGTGAATTAACCACCCTCCAAAAGAAATTAGATGATTGATATTTTTATTTTTGTTCTGATTACGGTAATAAGTTAAAGAAATTTCAGGATTATTCCAACTTCGAAGGTTATACTCATGGGTAGTTCCCTTAGGGGAGTCACGTTGTGGAGTCGCTAGGTGAACGAATTGTCATGTTCACCAAAAGCAAAATGTCGTAGGAGAGATACAAACATCATAGTGATTGTGCATAATTAAATAATTGAAAATACAATCATTGGATTTAAAACCAAATGTGACATGAATGAATATAAACAGTAAAAGCATTCACAGACACCGAAGGTACATAAAATGAACCAAGGTAAGCCTCTACCTCCCCACCAATGATGCCAAAAATGTTATCATAGATCTTTTAGTTTCCCCGTAGAGTAATCCTGTACGGGATGGAAAAGGGGACAGGAAACTAAAGTCATGACCTACGAAAACCCTAACACCCAAAAGATGTATGGTTGTCAAGTCGGTTTGGGAATCCTTCGCTTTATGCCACTGGATAAGCCCGAGTAACAATAGGGAGACGCAGACCTACCCTAAAAGGACAAACCTAAAGAAAATCACTAGATCAAACTCCTGATGGAGAATACATTAGGTGAGTGCTTGAAACCCTATATTCGAGGCATAAGCCACAAATTAAGAAAGTACTTGAGTAGGGGGTGGTAAGAGATATTGGAAATGTTACTCAAGTAAGAAAACAATGTGACTAATGGAAACTGGGATCAGATCTAGGATTAGTGTGCTGGTTCAAATGATCAAAACCAAGACCCTAGGGGATTTAAGAAAAAATTGAGAAATTCCCAGGACGATGCTGATAAAGAAAATTTAAGCTTCCCGCACAGTGATTTGGATGAAGGATTTAACAGTTAGAGAAAATCCAAGTGAAATCACAAATTAGACATAGAGAAACTAATTACAAGACAAAGAAGGGTGCTACCTCACTGAGGGATCAGTGCCTGGATATGGGTAAATGGAGTCCAATGACGACTCCTAGGAGGGAGAGGGTATTTTTTGAGATGGCCGTCAAAATCCAGATTGCTGAATTTACAGATTTCCAGTGCAAATTGATCCGGTGATTTTTCCTACTTTTAACAAGGGTTTTTTTCAGTAAAAGAAGTGATGGGAAATGCATGAGAAAATGAAAGGACGAAGAAATTACCTGATAAACGTAACTGAATCATGTTGATGACCTATTGTATGATGAAGAATGATTTCCATCCAATTAAATGAGAATTATGAGCAAGATCTTAATGGAGTTTTGCTTCAGTCAGTGACCCTAGCACCCCCTTTAACCTCACAAACCAAAGAAAATCAATTTGCAAGAAAATCGAACAAGATATGAAGTGTAAAGAAATTTTAGGAAGTAAGAAATCATGAAGAAGTAATCACTCCCTGATACACAAATCCCGAGTTCTGGAATAGAGCGAGCCCCCCCACCAGTGTGCCTTCCTCAAGCGCGCCTCCTTCAACCTGTAGATGGATGGGTGCAAGAAAATATAGAATATCTATCCCAAATTAATCTCATTGCAGAAGAATAACAATGTCAATCATCATCTCATTGATTCATCAAACAAGAAACAAGTGTGTAGTCCCATAACAAATCTCTTTATTCAATATTCTGGTGCGTAGCTCATGGTTTATAGTGGGGGGATCACCTCTCTTAAATAGCTTGAGAGTGTGTGCACATTTTACCTAACTATCATATACCGATTGAGATTAATAAATCATCAATGACATAGATCACAACTACGAAGATCAACACATAGATCAAGTTTACCATTTCAAAGGGGGTGCACTTTTTCTCAAGGACACCTCCCTAAGGTGGAAAACACAATATAACATAAGATATAACATGATAATATATGAAATGGGGTCACTAGGGGATTAATTCACCCTATTCTCCATTACAACCTCATAACATAAGATATAACCATAATTTACATCATCTATCCAAGTTGAGGAGCGCCCCTTAGGGGACGTTCTCACTGACTGAGCCAAAAATAAAATAATACGAACCAAATATCAACTAAAACTGCTGAAGAACTGTCCATGGAGATAAACTACATAATTTGATAAGTTTCCAAGCCATTTCCTTGCCCCAATAGGCCAAATTGCTTTTTTCAGTAAATTCGTTAGTTTATTTTCTGGTGGTACATCCTCTGAAACTAAATAAAATCATCATAACTATGTCCAGGCTGAGAACTGGGGAAAACTGACTGAACTGGATGATATGGAGACATAAAAGAATGGTATAAGTGACTAATCATATCCCCTGGAACACTGCAATGCTCTAGGAGAACCAAAATCACTACTATCTGTAATAGAATTTGATCATTTGGCCAATGATAAAGTGATAATAATGACTGATCATGAGATCTGGGGCCAAACTCTCAAAACTGAAACCACAGTATTGGTCCTAGGCATGTCTGGAATAAATATAGGTAATGTTGTTTTTTGATTCAATGCTTCGGGAACCGTGTTTGACTTAGTCAAATGGGTTGACTAGGTCAAAGTACCCAAACTAGAGGTGAGATACTGTACAAATATGATCATGCATGCATCTGAGCTAAGAAATGCTCCAATGGTGTATACCAAAACCCAACTTAAATCATGTTATTCAGCATCATGGTGACAATAATAATAATAATAATAATAATAAGTAAGATATACTTGTGCCTTTGAAAGATCATTGAACCTTCTAGAAGTCTCTTGTGGATGCCATGCTTACAAAGTTTAAACAATGTGCTAGTGCTGGGTGAGGGGGAAAAACAAGGTTTAACGTAAATGGAGATGACTTGTGGCTGACTTTGACCATATGATCTTTCAGAATGCTGACAATTACACACGACAACAGTGACATATACCTGGAAAATGAACAATAGGGGATGGTGGTGTCTCACAAGTGGATAAGCTAACCTGAAAAGAGCCCATTCAATTCTAACAACATGTATATGGATCACATCCAAGATAGGAACAAGCCCCGTGAGGATCTTTACTGGGACCCTTTTGTTGAGTACACACAAACTTCAATGAAGAGATCTTAGGGGACACTATGAATTAGTGGTCCCTTGCCCCATATCACATTAAAACACGTAGGCTCCGTGAGGAATTATTCATTATATTTGAATAGTAGCCAACAATCTTTAGATTTAGCATTTATTTATCCACTGCTTTTTAGGCCTTTCACATTTTCACTTTATAGCCTTTTTCATTTGTGTCTAAAGATACAATTTGCATTTATTTGAAGGCTTTGCATTTCAACAGAAATAATTTATAGCACATAATGCATGTAATGATGGTAGACACATTGCTTCAAGTTTTAGCTGACACTCTTCGAGATAACTTAGAGTCGAGACACATAAAACATGGGATCCATCATGCATAGGGGTCAAAGTGGGGAAAGTGATCTTCAATCTCATAGGTCTCTATCAAGCCAAAGTCATGGGATGAGGTATCAATCATGGATGAATTGGATGGGCAGGGACAAATGACACATGGAACCAACATAGCACTAAGGTCTAATATTTGTATAAAGCATGGCATGAGCAACGATATTCAACATTAAGTCCTTTGATTAGTCTTAGCACAAGTTTAAGCATTAGTATACATATATAAGCATAGGTCAACATGATCATCCTAACAAGACAAGGCTAGGTGTTCAATATACATCACAAAGAAAAAACAAACCAAGGAAACATATACATGATCTCACCACATATACATGTCTCCATCTGATAAGGCCCCTCTGTATCTATGTGTACCATACCTGATTTGCTACTCTGCTCAAATGAACTATGTCATCACTAAAAGCATCTCAATAGATTAATGAATCTCAGTACTGGCAAGGAAAATCTGATGAACAAGGCTCTGAAATGGCTGAGGTTGTAGTGATCCATGCTAAAACCCCATGTGAAAAATAGATCAGAATAGAAAAAGAGATAGATTTGTATGCTACATCATGGTATCCCGGCTGCAAATGTATATGTGATAACAAAACCAAGTGCCTTGTTACCTCTCATCATCTCCAACATGGGAACACATAAGGACTGATTACATCCAAGTACAACCCGTGTACTATTACCACATAAGTTGTACTTGGTGCTTTTTTCAAGTGAGCCAACAAGGTTTGAACAAGCAAACTTGTTCATGGCCAGAGTTCAGAAGTCCGCTAGGCTTTTTCTGGGAGTCTGTTCAATTTTTTTTTGTAACAAATGTCCATACCCACTTGGGGAAATTGTAAAAAATGTGCTAGAATGATCAATTTTTATAAAAGGCTCAGCTTCCCAGAATTAAGCATCAATACAACTAGCTCAAAGTGTTTTTCCACTTGGTGATTATTGGTTGTTGAACAAAAGACTAATAATTTTTGAGTTTTTCACTCACACTTCCAAAGTTAGGGTAGTTGTCTTGGTGGTTAGGCCTTATGTGGTTATTAGAGCCTCTATGTTAGTGTTTTTAAACACTATAGGCATTCGAATTTAGTCGTATGGACATGTGCTAGGCCCCCCTAGATTTTCATCTGATTCCGAGAAAAATATTTTTTTTTCGTTTTTAAGCCATTTTTAATGGTTTAATTTAAAAACTTCAAAATATAATAAAAGTCAGGTTTAGAGTCTATTTTTGGTGTAGGGATACTCGTTTTCACACTCAAAGCATCCTCTTACCCCATAGGTCACTTTTCATACGTTTCAGGCGGCCAAAACACCCCATAGAGAATTATTCAGCTAACGAAACATCGTTTTATCATTTTAATGCTAAAGATGCATCATTTTGGCACCAAAGTCAATTTTTTAAAAAGTAAAAAATCATTTAAAAAGTGGGGAAAGTGACATGCCATGGGACTCCATAAAACATGCGACCCTCTCCATTTGAAGTTCAACTTAAAACTTTGGTTAAAAAGTCATTTGAGTGTTTAAATAAAAGGGTGACACCAACTCCATGTGAGGATGTGATATCTCCGTTAAAGCTTGCGATAGCCTGAAGTGTGGACCCCTCAACCATGTGAGGTGTGAAAACTTTGGAAAAATATTTGGTTAGTGATATATCATGTCATTTGTTTAAAGAGATAGCGCATGAATTGGTTGAGAACTCACACATGAGAAATAAAGAGATGCCAATCCCATGGATTCATGCGTGATGGACTAGCGAGTGAGTTGGTGTGTGTTGGATCTTGATGGATGAGTTTGTGGAGTTAGGTGAGTGAGGTGTCATCCTCCTATCTTGTTCTACTTTCCGGCCACTACACTTCAACTCAGTGAGATTTCGGTGAATTAAACTCCCTTTGCCATTGTTAGATGCACCCACTTCCTCCTGTTCTGGCTATAAATAAAGCAACCTTTCTCTCATTCAAACTAGTTCGAGTTGGATAGAGGATAGGCTAGTTGATTGTAATAGTTATAATTATTTTGCTTGGAAAAAAGAAGGCTTTGGAGGCTAGATGGTGTCATGTTTTATTGTGTGGATGGGCATTGCCATGGTTGAATGAGGTAACTAGTAATTTTTTCATAGTTTGCTTATTATGATATTGTGGATTTAGCATTGAAAGATTGCTGTCAATTGGTAGGAAAAGAGATTAGTTAATAAGTTTATTGTCTAATTATTTTTCTTATATGCATTCTTAGAGATATAGATCTTACATGTCTAATAAGTTTATTGATATGCAATTTTAATCTATATATATATATATATATATATATATATATATATACTAACTGGATCTTACAAGAATCTTGGCAAGCCTTTGATTAGTTGCAGGTATCCTAGTTTGGAGAAAGCATTGATCTAGTTTGCTTCTTCATTTTCTACAACATATTAAAGGCATAGCCCCTCAACATTCCACCGGAAAGTTCCACGATTGATCATTCAAGCACCAAGCCACCTCTTCGGTTCTTTCTCCCTTTAAATCACTTCTTTCCTTGGTTACTTTTTTCTCATATCTTAGATTTGCAGTTTATAAGCTAATATTATTTTTTAGATCTGATATATAAGAATTACATGCATAGATCTAGAGTCATTTGAAGGATTTTTTTTTTTTTAAACTAGATCTATCTTAAAAAAAGTTTTCATTTTTACAAGTTGTTTTAAATTAGATCCAAAAGCTTGTTAAGTGGGTAGTCTTTCTTTAAAGTCTAAAGTGAAATCTTGCAATCTAAGTGCTTAATGTTATTGGCTTCCCTAAAAAGCAAGCCAAGATCCCAAGGAAAGCTTGGTTAAAGTTTTGCATCTTTTCATAGTTTTAACTTAGTACTTTTTTAAATAATTTTTTGTGTGTTGTCCAAAAACACTTCTAAAGTGTTTTTGGGCACATTTGACTTACATAACCTTGCTAGTTTTTAGCAAGTCCACCCAAAAAGAGATGGAAACGCTGCCCAAATTTTGATTTTTGAGCCATCCTGGAGTTCCTAGGGGTTCGCCCCGCTTCCGTAGCTTCATTTCCAAGATTTTGTAAGCCTTTAGATCCCAGATAACAAGGACAAAAGAACATTTATTGTCAAGCATTTTTTCCGATAGTAATAAAATTTATTGAGAAAGTTCTTTAAATCCCACTCCACATTCCCCTAGGGGGGATCTGAGTTTGTGTCAATTTTTATGATTTTCTTATTTTTAGTTTAATTTATTTATGCAGGCTAGTATACTTTAATAGGTGTTGCAATTTTTATATCATTCATATCTATTTTGTTAAAGTAATACAAATAATAATCCCATGACTTCCCGAGTTACTCGAAAAGGGAAAGAGATGCATGGTAGGACTAATTAGAAAACATTTGTTTATTTTCTTTTTTGGTATCGTTCTTTGTTTTTTTTTGCAAATTTACACCCCTTGGTATCTCGACTAGGGATTTAGCCTAAAAGAGATTATTGGGAATTTAATAAACAAGCAAATACACTACAATTTTAAAATCCTTATAATTTAACGAGGCTCCGTTGTGTATGCTCTGCACCACTGCGGTTCGACTGATCAATTGGTTGCATCAAAAGCAACGTGGGTGACTAGTTTAATTAGTCTCACACTTGAATTAACCTCTCAAGGAAAAAATCCAATGCTTTGATTTAATCCGGTGCGGGGAAATTTCACAGAGGGAGCGAAAACAATTGGGTAGTGACCTCGGGACACCGTCAGGCTACACTCTTGTTGGTGTAGTGTTGGACACATCTCAAAGAATCTGATCCAAACCACATATTCCTCATGTGGAACCGCATCTGATAACACATCTAATTCACTCATCTTCCATATTAATCTAAAACTGACCAAGAGCGTTTGCAACACATCTAAGCAATACAACAACATTTTCTTATTTCAGACTCCATTTTTTGGCACTGGTACTATCATCATAGAATCATTTGATTTTATATGCTTTATATATAATGTGTTAAGTGATTCTATATGATGTTTTGTTTAACAAATATCATTGCAATATCTTCTTTCAGTATTTTATTTTTCATCAAAATCCTAAGTAGCTTAATCATTATCACACTAAGCCTTAACAACCTTATAAACTAATAGGGTCTACCCCCTTGGCTTCGATTAGGAGTTGGACTAAACGGATGAGTCAAGAACAAGGTGAAAACCTTGACTCGAGACTTGCCCCCAAGGACACACTGAGTGGATTGAAAATTTATGCCACGTTTTCCCCCTAGGTGTGTGAAAGGCGACAACATTTTCTGGCGTCGTTGCCGGGGATAAATTTTTTTATTCCCGGAGTATGAATTTGTTTTTTTCTTTGTTTGATGAATGCTTAGAGTAAATCTTTAATTTTCATCTAGAGACTCCATTGACTTTTTTCAGTTTTTATTTTTACAAAGAAAATAATTTTTTTTTTTCGTGAATGATTTATAAATGCATATTTTTGTTTTCACATGGTGACTTTGAGGATCCTTCAAGTCTTCAATAGTTTTTATTATGGTATTATGAAGAGGATATTCAATAACATCTTCAATCAAGGGACCTTCATCAATATATTCAATGGGGTTGCTTGGGATATGCTGCTCTATGGGATCCTCTAGATTTTCCACATCTTCATTTTTTTCTATTGATATGACAGGAGGATGGTTTTCAACAATGTCTTCAGATGAGGTTTCTTCATGATTTTATTCAATTAGATTGTCACTGATGTGTCCATATTCACAATCCTGCTGTGCATTGAGAGAGGCATCATATTCTTTAAAAAGCCGCTTAATCTCTTCCTTTCTAAAATAACTTAGAGGGATCTCCACACATTTGACGTTGTCTATGAGAACATGAGGAAGTTATTCAATGGGAGTATCATGGACCTCTTCTTCACTTAAATGTTCTAGAATTAATTCCAAATATTCAACACTTTGTATCATGACAAAAAGTCCTCCATATGTTTGTGTATGATACTCCGTCCCAGATAAGTAGAAGGTAAAGATCTTTTTAAGGATTTTTTCCAAACCATTCATACTATCCCTACCATCATTCCATTTCTCTAAAAACATCCAAAGGAAGCTTGAAAAAGAGGTTATACACTTATTAGGAAGGCCCTGATAGAACCAACAACATGTCTCTTCTTGAAAAGTACTAGCAAGCATTTCCATCATATTGTCCTCATAAAACACTTTGGAGTTAGCCATAAATTGAAGGAAATACTTGACATGCGAGATGGCTGAATCACCATAATTTCCATGAAATACTGGAATCCGTTTATATATATCCCCCATACCATGACCAAAGTTAGGAAAACCTGAGACGTTTGAGAAGTCGACGGGATGAAAAAATTCAACTGTCTGAGCACCACATTGCTCCTTCAGTTTATCCATATTAGAAATCAACAATGTGCATTTGATACAACCATGAAAATTTGTACTGAACAGGCAGAGCTGTCAACTGATGAGCTTCAAAAAAAATCTCAATGTGTTGCATGTGCTCATCTACACGCAGCACAGCTTCACAAGTTTTTTTAAGATAACATGGTTTTGTCCCTTCAATATAGTCACCAAGTGAGAAGAAAAATATGCATTTAAACACTCTCACAAAAATTAATTTTTTGCTTTTCTTTGTAAATTTATAAAAGAAAAAGGTTAGTGGAGTTTCCAGATGAAAAATAAATACCTACTCTAAACATTCATCAAACAAAGAAAAACAAAAAGTGTAAAATAAAGTCGTACTTTGGGAATAGAACGATTTATCCCTGACAATGAAGCCAAAATGTTGCCACCTAATTCGCACCTCGAGTAATGTGGCATAAATATTCAAGCCACTAGGTGTGACCTTAGGGGAAAGCTCAAGGCAAGTGTTGTCACCTGATACTCAAATCCTTTGTATAGGCCAACTCCTAGTGAAGCTAAGGGGGATGGTCCCTATGAAAATTAAAATCTAAGGCCTTTATTCTACGAAAACAAAAACTGAATCTAGGAGTTTAATGTGAAATGGAAAGAATGTCACAACGAACTATTGCAAGGTAAAAAATCACAACAACAACATATGATAGTGCAAACAACATTCATGACATCTTGCAAGATTTTGATTTAAGCATAACAAATAGTATAGATAAATAATGAAGTGCTTCATAGAGTGGAGTGCCGTTGTGTCGTGTAAGTATTGCAGTTGTCTCATTGGTTAGTTTTAGAATTATTAGTGAGTGATTAAGGGAGTGGGTAAATTGTTGGTTGGTTTCATTAATGTTGTAATGATCTTGATTATTATAGAGGAGGGGGATTTCTAATATACCGCGAAGTTACAGGGAATATTTCCAGACTCACTAAGAGTGGTAGAACACGAGGAAATGTGGGTTGAATGGAGTCACGGGGGGATGTCCAACACTACAATAACAAGGATGTAGCCTGATGGGTGTTATAGCTGATTTCACCACTCCAGGTGAATCACACTTTGTATGGCCTTCCCCTATCCCACTGCAGACTCCTTAGACCCCTTGGAATTTTTTTGGTCCTTTGATGTTTCCCTGACCATCCCTAAAAACATGTGAAAAATGATACACACGAATTTTAAACCTATAATCGCGTACATATGCGGGTTTGACATCTAAAACCACGTACATTGGGATGTGTACAAAAATCCAAATCCTTTTGGAGTTTTCCTTGACATGGATCCGACTCACTTGACTCCTGGCCTTCCATATGCCTTGAGATTGCTCGGATTCGACCTTTCATTACCCCTTTGAAAAGCTATATAAGGAACTCCTTGGTACATTGAAGGCATAAGAGAGAATTGAGAGCAAAGAAACTATAGTCCATTGTTGTCGGAACTTATGCTTGAGTCTGCATCCCTTTGTCCCTTGGAGCACTTTTGTGTTCTTCCCAAGCTTGCCTTTTACTTGTGAGCTTGATATCGAGAGATGGAGGATTGAAGTGGTGGAGGCCCAAGGGGGGGATTCAGTTTCTTCAATTCACAGACGTGCCGACAGAGGTTGTATCTTGTAATCTCTGATTTATATTAATAGAAATATCTTTTCCTGTCCAATAATGTGTGTTTGAATGAATATTTTATCCATGGGATTATGTCAAATGCTTATACATTCTTGATTATATATGCTAGAATAGATCTAACACCATGATATATAGAATGCTTTTATTGTTTACTTGTTGTTGAGGAAGTAATCTATCAATTCAAGCTGAAGTTGGAAAGCTCAACGGGGATCTACTTGAACCGTCCAGAATAAGGTAC
The DNA here is from genome assembly GCA_001517045.1 of Pseudotsuga menziesii. Classification (NCBI taxonomy): domain Eukaryota; kingdom Viridiplantae; phylum Streptophyta; class Pinopsida; order Pinales; family Pinaceae; genus Pseudotsuga; species Pseudotsuga menziesii. The sequence goes on along the minus strand of LPNX010004439.1, from coordinate 106,385 downwards.
GAGGTCTGATCCTTTAGTGTTAGACTTTTAATTTCTATTGCATATTGGAAAGGATTGATTTTTGGAGTCAAGCTATCTGTTGTGGTACCCCAAGCCATAGGAATTTCTCTCCGTAACAGAATTGGAGACTCCACTGGGGAGTTCCTAGTAGTTTTCCTTTGGGGGTTGTTTTATCGGCATTCAATGAATTTGAATTGCTCTTTCTCTCTTGTTTCTGTGTTAGGTCTGGGGGCATGTATGCCTGGTAGTGTCTGATTGGTGTGAAGTTTGTCTAAGCTTGTCTATTTGCCTTGATTTTATGCACCTTTCTTTCTGTACATGATTTTTTAACTCATAGTCACGTATACATGCGGGTTTCTCTGTGATTTCTGCGTATACACGCGGGTTTACTGCGAACAGTCACGTATGCCCTTAGTTTTTCCTTTTTGTGGAAGTTAAATGGTTGCTGGGTGAATTTTGATGTTTTTTGAGTCTCCTTTGGCACTTCCTGAGTCTGTTTATACCTCTGTTTCTGACCATAAACGTTTTTTTTAGGCTAATTTTTTTTTTAGAAGGTTCTTGTCATGGCATTTTCGATTTTTTGTTTGAGATTAGTGCATTAGATTTATTTTACCTCAGTGCTTTGCTTGAGTGCTATTTGAGTGTGCTTGCAAGGTCTGGGGGTTGTAGAATCATTATTTTGCTTTT
>LPNX010004439.1:799-105600 GCA_001517045.1 Pseudotsuga menziesii | reverse complement strand
CCCCTAGTCATAACTGAGTAGCACCAGAGATATTTCCAGGATTGTATTCGTATCTGGGGGCTCTTTCGAGAGTTTCGGGCTTTGCTACCTTGCCCATACAGTCAATCCCGCCTGCGACTGTCCGCCTGAGCATTGATTATATTGAGGTGACCTTAGTGGCCTTACCTAGGACATCAAGGGGGTACTTTGCAGGGGTTATTCTAGGAGTGTCCCATCTAGGTTGGGTTCGGATAGCACAGTCTCTTTACGCGTTGAAGCTAAGGGCCACAATAATTGGTTACGTACCTCCGCTTGTTGTGTATGGGAGTCTCAAGCCTCTCCTAGGCGAGACATACCTGCTTCATTCGGCAGCTCACTTATCCTGCCCTTGATTGCTTGCATTTGGCTTTAGATTTTATTAGTGATTGCTCTGTGCACGATAGCTTGCCTAGGGTTTGCGTAAATAGAGAGTCTTTTCTATTTTTTGAGTCATTGTGGATTCGGGTACGGTTCCTCGTCGTTCTCATCGTTTAGCAGGACTTCTGCCTTCTACATATCCTCCTCCTTTGGGAGAGAGACCTAGACATTCTAGGAGGACTACTTTGCACATTGATTCACACACCATGGGAGACCATATAGAAGGTATTCCTGAACCACCTTCTCCCATTCGTGTAGACGATGGGGAGTTTACTCTTACTTACGATCCTTCAACTGACTTGGCTGAGTTAGGTCCTGTGATTTCTAAGATAGGAAATTTTGATGATAGACCTACTCACTCTAGGGTTGATTCCCCATTGACGCGTTACCGGTATGGAATGCCGGAGGATGTCGAGACTCGTTTTGAACCCGCTAGCACTAGCTATGGTAGTTATGCTATGTTTGGTTTTCCCACACATGATTTGGCATTTCATGTCGAATCTGACTTTGAGCCTAACACTATGCCTAGGGGCATTATCATTCCTTACCATGCGGAGAGGTTTGGGAGCACTAGTCACATTGCACCTTCCATCCCGGTGGTGGAAGTTACATCACATATTCCTCCTGGGTCTATGGTTAGTGATCCTATTAGGATACCAGATCCGAGACGAGTGACTATAGAGAATAGTACATACTTGATCACTCAGATCCCTTCATCCTCTGTCCTTAGTTCTTCAAATGTCCACCCTCCACCTCATTCACGTGGTCCTTCGAGCCGAAATGTTGCTATGTGTTATGTCCATACTACAGTTACTAGACCGGTTCTGTCTCAGCTTCATGTACCGCCTGTTGTTTCAGGAGGTCATGCTCATACTTCTAGAGGTCACATTCCTACTTCCGGAGTGTATATTCCTAACTCTAGAGCGTATGTTCCTACTTATGGAGTGTCTCATGGGACATCTCATGCGATGACTTATGGACCCTATTATGGGATGCAGTATGGACAGGGTTCTTCACCTTATGGAGGCGGGTATCAACAACCTGCTTATTCTCCGAACTACGGCTTTGTAGCTCCTAATAGTCAAGGTTGACCACACTATGGTGCTTCCACGCCATCCTGTACGGGTCAAACAGGAGGAGGGCACTATGGCCATGGCCATGGTGGTAATCAGACCTATATGAATCAGGGAGTGATCCATAGACCTCATCATCCTAGGCTCCCTTTCCTCGCAACGCTGAATCTTCCTGACTTATCGAGATTGACGAACGATTCTATAGCTCATGACCCAGCTTGGCCGGCTGTCCCTACTAAGCTTCCCTCGGACATACCTAAGTTCGAGGGAAAACCGGGAGAGGATCCGAGTGAACACGTTACTACGTTTCACCTATGGTGCTCTTCGAATTCCTTACATCAGGACTCAATCCATTTGAGACTATTTCAACGCACCCTTACAGGGCCTGCCGTGAAATGGTATATAGAGTTACCTAGGGGAGCTTTCGCTTTGTTCGACAACCTTGTGATGACTTTTCTTAATCAATTCTAGCTACCAGTGCGCTATGATGTTGGTATTGAACTCTTGTCGACATTTCGGTAGGATAAAGCCACACATATCTCGAATCATATTCAAGAGTGGCGTAGACGAAAGAGGTTAATTAAATCCTTTATACCACCGGAATTCCTCCTCAAATGGTTCCTTAAGTTGTTATTGCCGTATATAGCGAAGGATGTTTCTACATCCAGAGTGTAGAATGAGGAACAAGTGATTTTTAGGGCACAGGAACTGGACTTGATTTATGCTCAATCCGGTTTGTTATATGAGATTATTCCCAATGCTCCGCATTCTAGTTTTGACCCCTAAGTCAAACCTGGACCACATGCCGATGGCATTGTGGGTTGTGCAAGTGCGAAACCTGCAGATTCGGTTGCAAAACAAGTTAGTCAATTGTCAATCAATCAATCTGCTTCGGGACAAGCTACAACTTTGTCTCAACCCGCCCAAACGACGAGTGTGCTTTCAGTACAATCGTCGGACCAGAAGGGTAACCAACAGCCTAGACAGAATCGAAAAAAGGGTAAGAATAATTGTAAGGGTGGGAATAAGAATGAGAATGCTAATAATAATGACAAGAATGGTCGTAATGCTTCGGGGGACAAGAAAACTAAACGTAAGGTTAAGTTCCCTTGCAATTTGTGTAAGGACGATCACCTCACTTACTTGTGCCCTCGTATTGATGAAGCTTCGAGGTTCTTGGCACAGGGCCTAGTTGTGCTAACTAACCCTTTACCGCATAATCAAAATATGAACTCGAGGTCCCATGACCAGTCTGGTGGTGATCAAGATCCACTGGAGGGTAGTGGTCGTGGTTGCATTAACATGGTATGTGCTGCAAAAGTTGTGACCCGTGCGAAAGATTATGGTTCGTCACAACCCAGACCAGGCAAAGAACCTGATCCACCAGGGTCTCCTTTGCGTATTGAGAAACCTATGGATAAAGCTGAAGCTGCACCTCACATTCCTACGGGATTCCTTAAGCATTTGGGGCATAATCCAAATACCCGTGCCACCCAGAAGTATTCAGTTGTCGAGGATTTGGGCCACACTCCTTGTGCGATGTCTGCATTGGAAGTGCTTCAGAGTTGTCCTTCACAAGGGAAGGCGTTGCTTTCTACCCTTGGTGTGAACGATGATGATTCTTCCTCTGTGATTAAATTTGAAACCACAGTTTTTTAGCCTCGCTTGCCTTACTATGTGTCTCTTTTGATTCACATAGAATGTCTTAATATGATCGCCAAGCGCACTGTGATTGACGAAGGTGTTGCTGCTTCTGTGATGTCTTTATCGTGTTGGAAGGGTTTAGGTTCCCCCGAGCTGTCTAAATCAGTGACCATGTTAACTACGTTTGATGGGAGATCGTTTAGACCGCACGACATCCTTCCTTCCCTTAAGGTCCATTTGGGAGGGAAGACCGTTGTGATAGAGGTCGAGGTGGTTGATGCGCCCCTTGACTACAATCTCTTGCTGGGTAGGAATTGAATGTACAATATGCAAGCCATTTCTTCTTCCCTATTTCGCGTTGTACGCTTTCCACACAACGGGAAGATAGTCACGATTGATCAAACGACATTCAAGAATCCTTCTGTTACCGCATCTTCGGGAGCTTCGATCCCGATCATTTAGCACTCTCAGCCGACAACTGGGAGTGTGGGTGTAGGCATGTATCCATCCCTCATGGGAAGCTTTAGTTGTCCTGCATTGATTCTTATGATAGGTTCTAGTTTCGGTGAGGCTTCGACATCTATGAGATCTGTGTATTTTCGCATGAGTCATATGGAAGATCCTTGGATTCTCCCTACACCGAGTACTCCGAGTGATCCCATCGTGACAGACGTGCCGCTGCCTGCAACTATGATAGCTTATCAAGCTAATATTGAGTGTGTTGCAGAGCCCAGTCCTTCCTCTTCGCGAATGGAGGAGGAGGACCCTTATGTGCTTTTGACATGGGCAGTACAGTCTTCTCACGCACACGACTGCCTTGATACGGTTTTCCCTTCAGATGAAGTGATTAGTGAGGCTATGTCAGGAGTTGAGCCACCATGGGAGGAACTCCATCATAGATCTTACCTTCTTCTCGAGCTTGACCGCTTGGAGCGTGAGGACTTTAGGGCAGTTCTTAGTGCGAGAGTTGGTAGTCCTATGGTTCCGTTAAGCTCTCCTAGTCAGATGGCTGACAGTAACATGGAAAACATATCTTCAACGATTCCTATCAATATCTCTCGTGATCCTGGTAGGATGGAGAATGTCTATATTGGGGCGGAATGTTCCCATGCTGATATTCTAGAATACACCGAGCTATTTAAAGAATTCTGTGATATCTTTTCTTGGTCTTACGATGAAATGCTAGGTATCGACCGTCGTATTGTCGAGCAAGAGATTAAGACTTACCCCAACGCTAAGCTTGTTTGACAACGGTTGCGTGCGGTGAATCCAAGGAAAGCACCCGCGATTAAGGCAGAGATAGAAAAGCTATTAAAAGCCGGTTTTATCTATCCCGTTCCCTTGATGGAGTGGGTTTCAAACCCCGTTCCGGTGGATAAGAAGCAGGGAGCGATCCACATATGTACTGATTTCCGCTATTTAAATCATTCCCGTCCTAAAGATAATTTCCCCAAACCATTTATTGATAAGATTTTGGATGAGTGTGCGAGGAGCGAGGTTTTTTCCTTTATGGACAGCTTTTCCGGGTATAATCAGATACAAATTAAACCCGAGGACCAACATAAGAATGCATTTATTTGTCCTTGGGAAACTTTTGCATATCGGAAAATGCCTTTCGGCCTTAAAAACACCGGAGCTACATTTCAGTGGGCAATGACCTTGATCTTCCATGATCTCAAGTCGATCATCGAAGTATATTTGGATGACCTTGCTACTCATTCTCGTATGAGGATGCATCATCCCTATCACTTGAGATTGGTATTCGAAAGATGTTGGCACTATTTGGTTAGATTAAATCGTCATGAGTGCATATTTTGTGTGAAGTCAAGTCATTTGTTAGGATTCATCATTTCTAAAGAGGGCATAAGAGTCGACCCTTTGAAGGTTAAGGCAATACTTCAGTTGTCTCCCCTGAGGAATATTCATCATCTTTAGTGTTTGCAAGGCATGACAAACTTCTTACGAAGATTTGTTGTCAACTTTGCCAATTTGACTAGAGGCTTCATGCGTCTCTTGAAGAAGGACACCCCCTTTTGTTGGGATGAACGAGCCCAGAAGTACTTTGATGCACTCAAGCGAGCCCTAGAATTGGCCCCGGTGATTAGTCCCCCAGACTATAGCCTTGATTTTCTATTATATGTGGCCGCGTCCTTAGAGATGATTGGTATGGTTTTGGTTCAAGAGGATGAGGAGCTCCAAGAGCATGTCATATACTATCTGAGCCAGAACCTTATTGGCGTAGAGATTCGTTACTCTCATGTCGAGAAGCTTGCTTTAGCTACCGTACATGCGGTTCAGTGGTTGAGACATTATATTCTCCTTCGCCAGACCTTGGTTGTAGCCCATGGCAATCCATTTCAATTCATTCTCACTCAAAGGATGATTGGGGGAAAGTATAATAAATGGATTGTCATTTTGCAAGAATTCGATCTCGAATTTGTTTCGGCAAAATTGAAGAAGTATTTAATTTTTGCAGAGCTTATATCGGATTTCCCAAGTGAGGCCGAGGAGTTGGTTTGTGAAGATACGTTTGTCGATGAACACATCTTCTTAATCTTAACTTTAGACCCATGGTATGGGGATATCATAATATATTTACAAACATTGAAGACCCCTACTCACCTCTTGTGAGATGAACGACGACGATTACGTCACGTTTCTAAGAACTACCTCATAGTGGATAACACTTTGTACCGCTATGGGGTAGATTCGATTTTACGACGTTGTTTAACTCATGAAGAGGTAGAGGTAGTGTTGAGTGATTGCCATGGAGGGGCGTGTGGTGGTCATTTATCTAGGCTTTCTACAGCTCAAAAGATATTAAGAGCAGGTTATTTCTGGCCGTTGATCTTAAATATTGTGTAGATGCGATCAAGAGGTGCCACCCTTTCCAGGTGTTCACACGTAATATGCGCTCAAAACCCGCCCCATTACATCCCATTATCACCGCCGGTCCCTTCACTAAGTGGGGGCTCGATTTTATGGATTGCAACCCAGCTTCGGCTGGGGGGCACCATCATATAATAGTGACTGTTGATTACTTCACGAAATGGGCTGAGGCTATGCCTACAGTTTAATCCGACGGTGAGACAGCTGCCCACTTCGTATTCAACCAAATTATTACTTGGTTCAGAATTCCGAAAGAGCTTGTCACTGACCATGGCTCGCACTTTCAGAATCGTATGATGGAAGAGTTGGCATCAAATTTAGGGTGCAAGCAAGAGCATTCCTCCTCTTACTACCCTCAAGCGAATGGACAGGTAGAAGCAGTGAATAAATCACTCAAATCCATTCTCCAACGAACCATCGCACAAAGCAAGAATAATTGGCACATCATGTTATATCCTGCTTTGTGGGCATATAGAACCGCTGTTAAGACTGCCACGGTTTTTTCTCCATATCAGCTTGTACATGGAGTGGAGTCGATATTGCCGGTTGAATGCGAGATTCCTTCTTTGAAGCTAGCAGTAGAACTCTTACCAGACACTTCACCATTGGAGGAGCGTTTGGTCCACCTTGAGCAACTTGATGAGCAGTGTCGAGATGCCTTGGTGGCTCTAGAAGTCAATAAATGTCGCATAAAGGTCCAGTACGATAAGTCTGTTTGTCCAAGGAGGTTTAGTGAGGGAGACTTCGTCCTTTTTTGGGATCAACCGAAAGAACCCTTGGGCACTGGGAAATTTAATCCTATCTGGTGTGGTCCTTACGTGGTCAAACGGGTCTTAGAGAAGGGTGCTTATGAGTTAGTGGATTACGAAGGAATGACCTTGGCGGAGCCTAGAAATGGGCTCTATCTCAAGAAGTACTATGCATGATTTTTAGCCAAGGCTGGTTATTGTATATTATTGTACAGTTTTTCATAGTTAGGTATTTTTCTTATAGTGATCGGGTTTGTGATTAGTTTTCATTTCTTTTGGCAGATGTCAATGGAATCTTCCACCTACACAGGATTCATGGATGGTGCGAGCCGTCACACTCAACACTCAGCCTCTACTACTTGGGTGATTTATACTCCTATGGGTCAGGTACTGTCTTCAGGAGGCGTATGTCTGCGGCCATATTCCAACAATGTTGTTGAATATAGTGTTGTTATTGAGCTTCTACGGGATGCCATTTCACATGGCATTCTATCTCTTGAGGTACGTATTGATTCGAAGTTAGTAGTGTCACAGCTTAATGGTTTGTACCATATTAGAGATCCGACGTTATTAAGAAGATTCTTACGTGTGAGATTATTAGAACGACAATTTGACAGTATAACATACATACACATTCCAAGAAGTAATAATCAAGTTGCTGACTCATATGCTAACTACGTGTTAGATTGGCATTTGTTTCATTCACATTAAATTAATTACAAACACAATTTTTACACATGTAAATAAATAAACCGATCACCATAAAATTTTATATAACATCCAAAATGTGGTAATACACAGTGTCATGATACAAAATTGGGGCTCTCGAGCCACCGACATATAATACACGGTAGTACAAAATGTATACACTCCCAGGTATCTAATCTTGTGGAGGAGGAGGAGGGTTGTGATCATGGAAGGTCACTACGGCTCTAGCTAGCCATCGAAATATTCACACCCATGCGCATGGTACTGCCACCACCTGCCGCTGCATAGCCTCAAGCAAGTCCTCGACTTGTGCCATGGGAACTCTATGTGTCAGTCTCACAAAATTAGTATGAATGCTCTGGAGTGTTTGCTCCGCATCCACACCCGTGATGTCATCTCCTCTTCCCCTCCGTCTATGACGAGGGAAGCCTTCCGTCCTCCATGGTCCCACATCTGCACACAAATGGTAGATTTTACTATGTATTGTCACGCAAAAATATGTCTTTTTGATTCCATATAATTAAGAAAACACAAAAAAATAAATAACTCAAAAATTTTAAAAAAGAGAGGGTCGAGATTCATTACCTATATCGCCATATGCTGATCCTGGTGGTAGTGGAATGTCCGGGTCCCCTCGGAAATCTATCCCCGCATAGGGGTAGTCATCGATGGAAACTATCTATCATCGCCACCATGGAAAGATGTCAGCTGGATATGGGTTGGCCACCCTAGCACCCCCTAGTCTGTGCATCGCATCTGCCCAACGCCGTTGGGCCGGATCTCGAACCCCGTGAAGATGAACATCCACTCTAAGGCTCAATCCTAGAACATGCTCGAAGAAAAACATGCTCAAAATACTGCTGAACCCGAAGTTCCACACTCTTCATGCCTTACACTCACTGAGCTGATGTTTCATGTTGCTCAGTAGTGTAGTGCTCCAGTCATAAATTGTGGGTCTCATGCACTCCACTGCATAGAACATCAGAGGCCTGGTGGAGTGATGCCAAGCCTGCTATCCTGCCCAATGTCAATAGTATGGCCTTTAGGCCCTGCACCTGTATAGCGTTGGTAGGGATCTGACTCCCCACCTTCTCTGTGTCTGGATAGCAGTACACTGCAATGTACTCGTCGATAGTCAGGCCACCTCCTGGCCCACCACGAGAATGAAGGTTCACCACTTCCCCTCATCTAGATAGCCCTGTAATGAAGTATATGTCCTCCACCTCTATAGTGAGGGACATCCCATCTATCTGGAAGGACTCCGAGTCTGGATCCCAATAATCCACCAGCATTTGTAATAGTCTTGGTTTGGCCCTCAAACCACCAAGACACCAAAACTTGTAGAGTCCACATGCATGTAGAGCTTGTTGAGCTATTAGATCGGCCCTTACTGCTTCCTCTACCTCACCATGTTCATGCTCTCTCCACTCTAGGACCATCCTGCACAAGAATTTGCAAATTTGTCCATTATATTATTGAAAAACCTTATGCGCGGCCTCATACACGACTGTTCTCAAAACAGCCGCGTATGTACATGGCTTTGGGGGCATTTTCCGCATATAGCCAGCCCTATACGCAGAAAAACCCTCGATTTCCGCATGGGCCGCAACGCCCTTTTTAGTTGGCCTAGAAAGCTTAATTGACCATGGAATTTGATAAAAATTGCATTGAAATGGAAGAGAAGAGCAGGGGTAAATACCTAGAAGAAACGGTAGTGGATTCCGCCGGCTAGATCTCCTGGAATTTGCTGTTGAAAATCTGAGCTCAAATGGGTAAAAGTTTCAAATGTTTTATAATATTTTGAATTGTTTACTATTTATAGAAAATTTTCAAATATTTGAAAATTTTTACCCCCTTTCCTATAGTTTCGACATTTTCTAACCATTTTGGACCGTTTTGGACATAATTCATGATATAGAGGACCTTTTTCAGTGCCTTTTCAGCCGTTGAATTGACCCGTTCATGCCGATCTCAAGTATCATATCTAAACTGGCATATAGGTTAGGTTTCATCACCTTTTTCATTTTGCATGACCTTATGACCATCTCATCATGAACTTAGGTACGAACCCACTCTATTATGTCACAGAACCTTCTTGCTGTTTTAGAAGTGGCATGATATGAGTGGTAGAGCTTCACCTTACATGGGTACCCTAGTTAGCACCTTATTTTCATTTGGTGCCCATGCCGACGTTTTCTCCTTTAGGGTGTGGGAGTCCGTTGTATAGTACCACCACAAAATTTCGCAAGAGCCTCATACTCCTCTTGATCTTTTGCTGGCCTATTTCCCTCAGGACTCCCTCATGTCAAGTTGTGAATGCATTATCATGAGATTTTCCTACCTTATTGAGCTTTATGTCGGCTCTCATGACATTGCATTTCAGCCATATAGCCCGAGCTTGTCTCATGTCTAGCCATGCAGAGCCATTTTTTATATCCTTTGCAGCTTGTTACCCTTTTTACCGGGAGGGGATTTTCCCCCGAGTGTCGATATCCTACACATGTATCCTTGCATTGAGCATAGGTATGTTCCACTGCTTGGAACTAGCTTGTTTTCCCTTATGACACTCGTCTCCTCCTAGTCTGTAACTATAAAGCCATTTTATTCTTTTTCAAGCATTTTAATAATTGAAAAAGTCCAAAAAAATAAAAATAAAAAAACCGGACAAGGAAAGATGTTATCTTTGGCAGCTGTCGAGTCGTGTCGCCTTCAAACAGAGCACTGTATATCATATCCATTGGTTGGGTTTATAGTTTGACTTTAGGAGCTGCACTCGTTTATCTAAGTTTATCTCCACTGACTCATTAAGCTTCCAGTCCCTACGGAGCCTCTATCGATACTTCTTGTGTCGCAGAGATGTCCCAATTTGTATATCGAGTCTATGCTACCATTATTCAATCACCATACGTCGTTATGCTCTTGTTCGAAGGAAGTTGAAGCCTGATTCAGCCATTCCTCAGTTATCTTGACTTTGCATGTCGGCCATTCCCGATACAGTTACTGGTTTGTGCACCTTATGATCAAGTCCTTCCACATCATACAACTTTGTTGAGTACCTCGTGTTGGATGATGGGGGATGCCTTAATGCCCCCCTTCCAGTGGATTTCATCCCATCAACTTCAGATCATTTATTCTGGGATTGGAATCTAGAGTCATTTTGAGTGCCTTGAGACTTGCAGTCATCAGTGGCAGGTTCTCTTGCCATCGATAGTCTTTGGGAATACATCAATGTCCCTTGATCGATGGATCCTCTCAAGTGTTCAAACTCAACACATTTATTCACACTTGTTAGTTTGCACTCTAGTACCTTGATTCCCATTTTCATTATCGGTGGGTGATCTCACGTCTGTTAACGGTATACATCAATGACCGGTAATCAGACGACGGACTACTATGTTTGACCTTGACACCTCTATTCACATAGTAGGACATGTACTCGTAGCGGTTTGTGTAGAAGACCTTCCATATTGGTGGCATCTCTTATATGCTACCTCCTTGATCGCGCCAGTGTTCATGAGATTTCAGCTCTCGTGACTTGATTCCAGTATATGTCAGTTATTTCCAGCCACTATGGAGATCTTGATCTGTTATATATCTTCAGCCACTATGGAGATCATGGTCCTTTGTATATCTTCATCATGGAGATTCTGATATATGTATATTGTACGTGGCAATGACCACTTATGTGATATCTTGTATCATGCCTATTCATGGCCATTGTACTCTTATGTATTCGGGACTACTATATGTATTTGCAGTTATGTGCAGAGTTGTATTATTGTACTATGCTGATTGGGTGGCTGGTCTTCCATTTGGGATCCTTCATCACTCCACTTCTGGGATGGACTTATAATGCATTTCGGCCATCGTATGACCCCTCTGACCTCACACATTAGGGGGCATCTGTTATAGCTGATTTCACCACTCCAGTTGAATCACACTTTGTATGGCCTTCCCCTATCCCACTGTAGACTCCTTAGACCCCTTGGACCATTTTTTGTCCTTTGATGTTTCCCTGACCATCCCTAAAAACATGTGAAAAATGATACACGCGACTTTTAAACCTATAATCGCGTACATACACGGGTTTGACATCTAAAACCACGTACATCGGGATGTGTACAAAAATCCAAATCCTTTTGGAGTTTTCCTTGACATGGATCCGACTCACTTGACTCCTGGCCTTTCCTATGCCTTGAGATCGCTCGGATTTGACCTTTCATTACCCCTTTGAAAATCTATATAAGGAACTCCTTGGTACATTGAAGGCATAAGAGAGAATTGAGAGCAAAGAAACTATAGTCCATTGTTGACGGAACTTATGCTTGAGTCTACATCCCTTTGTCCCTTGGAGCAATTTTGTGTTCTTCCCAAGCTTGCCTTTTGCTTGTGAGCTTGCTATTGAGAGATGGAGGATTGAAGTGGTGGAGGCCCAAGTGGGGGATTCAGTTTCTCCGGTTCGCAGACGTGCCGACAGAGGTTGTGTCTTGTAATCTCTGATTTATATTAATAGAAATATCTTTTCCTGTCCAATAATTTGTGTTTGAATGAATATTTTATCCATGGGATTATGTCAAATGCTTATACATTATTGATTATATATGCTAGAATAGATCTAACACCATGATATATAGAATGCTTGTATTGTTTACTTGTTGTTGAGGAATTAATCTATCAATTCAAGCTAAAGTTGGAAAGCTCAACGGGGATCTACTTCAACCGCTCGGAATAAGGTACGAGGTCCGATCCTTTAGTGTTAGACTTTTAATTTCTATTGCATATTGGAAAGGATTGATTTCTGGAGTCAAGCTGTCTGTTGTGGTACCCCAAGCCATAGGAATTTCTCTCCGTAACAATGGGGCCCCACAATTGCTTTTTAGTTGTTCCCGCTTCCTTTGTACAATTTCCCCACACGAAACAAAATGCAACGCTGAATTTTCGTTGTTGGGAAATTAATTAAAGAAAGATGAAACTAATTACTAGTCACCCAAATCCTTTTCTAATACAACCAACTGATTAGATGAAGATGCAGTGGAAGTAGAGCATATGAGGATAAGGGCGTTGTTAATTTTAAGGATTTTTTAACGTGGTTTGTCTGATTAGAAAATGGAGTCCCAAGAATCTCTTTCTAGGTTCAGTATGTTGATGTATTTGTAACTTCGGAATGTATTCATCTGTATTTCTTATGTATTGTAACCTGATGTTTATTCTGGGATGTATTTGAGTCATGTCATGCCCCGATGTTCCGATCGGGAAGTTTCTATAATGAGAAAGTCATGTCAAGTCATTGTGGGTAACCCTCCTATCAGTCAAGGGTCAAAGTCCCCACAGTTGTGGGGCCCTTGGGTTATTAGACTATCCTAGTGAATTCGACCCTAGGTGAGTCATTGTAAGTCGGGGCAATAGTCCCCACCATTGTGTTACCCTCCTATTGGTTGGAGGACGCAAAGTCCCCACAAGTGGTGGGGCACTAGGGTTATTAGACACTCATAGAGATGTCGGCTCTAGTAAGTAATTGTTAAGTGAGGATGACATGTTGGAGTGCACTTTAAGTGAACGAAAGAATATAAATAGAGAGTGAGAGCCTCTCTATTTATCACTTGCAACACACATCACTCACTCACTCAAGTGTGGCGCATTAGTGAGGAATGAAATACATTGGGACTAGACAAGAAGAAGACTACTGCTGTCGGGAGTGCATCTTACTATTTTGGGGATTTTACTGTTTTGGTGCTAATTCTATCTCTGAGGAAGTTGCGGGGTTTTCTCCTTTATGGTTTCCCCAAGGAAAACTCTCTGTGTCTCTTGTCTCTTGTGATGTGCTTATGTTTTATTGCTGTGCTTGTTATTCTCTCAGTGAAAAGATCCTAAGATCATAATGCTAGCTTATATGATGAAAAAATAACATGGTATCAGAGCTAACCTGAGAAGAAGACATTGTGCAGCTACAGAAGCTAGGTCTTCTTACTTTTTGGGTCTCTCTCCATAATCCATCAGCAAAAATATGCTAGGTTGACTCTCCACTGAAGGGCGCATCTTTCTGTCGAAGCGGAATTTGATTCCGAGCATTTTTAGTTTTCGATGTGGAAATTAAGGATTTCTACAAAAGAGGAATTTTCAAGTGATACCAGGATAGGATTGTTCTCCTCATCAAAACCGAATTTTAGAGACCTGGATCAAGAAATTTGGTTGGGTACAACTCCGGGAAAGTCAAACCCTAGTTTGACCCCGAGCTAGGAAAAACCCTAAATACTAAAACTGATACGTTTTGGTAAAGTCGCTATATTCTGCGGTTGGAGAAATCTCAGAAGCTGAAAATTATAGGGGCCAAAGATAAAATAATGATGAACACTGTGTCCAAAACTCAGCCTCCGATTCGCTATATTCTGGGAGATATGATCCCTCCAGGGTAGGGTTCCAACCTCTTCCAGAATTCATTCCTAAATAGGACACCTGGGGAGAATTGCAATATGTTGGGTTACAGAGGTCCAAATGGAATTCTTGAAGATGTTCTAGAAAGGGCATAGACTATAATTTTGGTGTTCCAAATATCAGAATCAGAAGATGAACCAGTGACACGTGGCATGATGTACAACTTCGTTGTTCTGAACAGTCTTGTAACAGGTCACCTTGGGAAAAGAATAATAAATCCCAAATGGTAAAACCAATTCTGATGAAACCTATGGTGTTAGATCAGAGATAGATGAGGTTATCTCAGTGACAAATTTTAGACATAGAGAATCAGTAATTTTGGAGATATCATAGAAACAGTAACATGAATTTCTGTAGAAGAAATTGGAAAGCTAGGGCTCCCTGTTCTGGGAGCTTCCCTCCACTGTTTTCAGAAAAGGAGTACATTGGAAAGCTCCATTTGAAGAGATCTATCTGTCTATCCAATCAAATCTAGAATATTCCAAGTTTTGAAAATTATGGTTTCTGTGGGAAACCCTAGATCAGCCAGCTCTGGAACCAAGACGGACACCTCAAATCGGTAAGATCTAATCCTTTGCTATTTTCATTTGAGGTTCTCATTTCAAAAGTGATCTATCACATCAGCTTGATGATAATCTTGGTGAAGTTGAAAAATTCCAAGCATAAAAGTATTTGATATCCCTGAAGAAAATGGATAGGACACCTACATGAGTATAGAGGTTCTAGTTCCAGAGGGAGATGAGGCTCAAAGCCTTACTCAAGAAGAACTTGGTCAAGGCCAAGAAGATAATTGCTTATTCAGTCATGAATCAACTTGTATTAAAAGTGTCTCCCTAAAGACATCGATGATGTTTTGATTCCTTGACCAAGCTATTTGAAGGGAAGAACAAAAATCAGAATATGACCTTAAGAAACCAGTTGAAGAATGTGAAGATCCATAATGCAGAGACCATGTAGTCATAAGGGTATCTCAAATCAAAGAACAACTTGAAGCGATAAAAGAAAAAGTGAAGAATGCAGAAGTGGTGATGGACACCTTGAATGACCTCCCAGGATCGTGGAATTCATTCATTCAAAGAATGTGTTCCAGAAGGAAGTGATTACTTTCAGCAGACTCTGGGAAGAAGAAGAAGAAGCTCAAATCATAAGAAGAGTAGAGAAGATGGAAACAATTGAAGATCAAGCTCTCACCATCCAAAGAAGATCCCTCAATCGATGAGGAATATAAATATATCAACTCTTGAAGAACTTCTTATCCATCCTAGCATTTGGATAAGAAATGATGCTATTATGAATGAAGAAGATGATGAAGTTGAAGGCTCAAGAAGGAGTCTACCCATGAAACAAATAAAGATAAGTATTCAATTGTCATTTCATGATATTGTTTTGTTATGCATTTGTTATATTAAATTGATGTATTATGCATGATAGGATGTTTGCATTAATGAAATTATACTACTAATATGCATGTGATGGGTAAGTAGCTCATGGTGCTATACAACTCTCCATTGCTACTTATCTAGAATGAACCTCTTTGCTGACATATTGGATTAGTGCACAATCTCAATGTTGTCCTGGTAGAGATAGAAGGCATCTAGAAAGTTTCAGTGAGATATGGATGAACATTGTATTGGCTAAAGTGGTTGCATGATCATATATTTATGCATAAGAATTTGCCAATATGAATATTCCTTATGAAATGTTTCTAACCATACAAATGCATTTGAATTGTAGGAAAGACCGCATACATAATCGCCTACAAGAAAAGAAGAATGAAGACTTGTTCCGAAGAACAAGTGATGACAGTTCAAGATGAAGAATAATATGATGAATGCAGCGACATCATTAATGCAGAATATTCCAACTATGAAGAAGTAACCAAGAAGACCAATTCAAGAAGAATGATGTCTAGGATGTAGTATCGAGACCTGAAGAGAAGTTCGTAGTTCCATCATGCAGTAGATAGAAACATCGTAGGATACAAAGCAAGACTCGTAGCACGAGGCTTCTCATGAAAAGAAGGCATAGACTACGAAGAGACATTTGCAGCCACTGGAAGTGAAGTCACATGACATGCATAATCATGTGTGCAAATGAAAGAAGGCATTGTATGACTTCAGAAGACACCCATGGAATAACACATACATGATGAGCCTGGTGAAGATCTTAACCTTCGCTACAAGGTTGAAGATGCAAGTCTATACACTAGATGGTCACATAGAATATTAGTAGCATAGGAAGCTACTTGTCACTCTGGTACAGAATGTTTTCAGTGCATAGAGCACATAAGACAGAGGGAGTATGATGCTTCGCTTTAGAGGGAGTGACTATAGAATATCTTGAGGTTCGACATGGTACGACAGGATGGGCAGATTACTGATGACTCTAGGCTTGAATGAGAGTAAAGTGGATTCCAACCTTTGCTTCAAGGCAGAAGACTAGTGATGCTCCTGTTATGTGTCGATGCATTATTTTCTAGGCATAGAGGTGTGGACAAGGGAAGTATGCAGTAGAGATCCTGAATAGGTTCAGGATGATGGACTGCAATATTATGGCCACACCTATGGCATCAAACCTGAAGCTATTGAGTGATGCTTCATCAGAGACGGTTGATGCTATGATGTGTCGTCAGATGATTGGTTCCTTGATATACCTGACGAACACGAGACCAGACTTTTGCTTTGCTGTGAACACCTTGAGCCAGTACTTGACAGATCCGAGAAGTGTTCACTTGACTGCTGCAAAGCATATTCTGAGGTACCTAAAGGGTACAGCTGATTATGGGCTCAAGTACGATGCAAATCAAAATATTAACCTAGAAGGTTATGTTGATTCAGATTGGGCAGGCAGTGCCATCGACAGGAAGAGTACTTCAGGATGTTGCTTCAGTATGGGATTAGGTGTGATCTCTTGATTTAGCAGGAAGTAATCCTGTGTGGCACTGAGTACAGCTGAAGCAGAGTATGTCACAGCTTGTTCAGCTAGTTGTGAGGCAATATGGCTACAAAAGCTACTATCTGATATATTTGATCTCCAGTTGGATGCTACTTGTATACATTGTGACAACCAGAGTTGCGTGAAGCTTTCAGAGAATCCAGTGTTCCATGACAAGTCGAAGCATATCGAGATCAAGTATCACTATATCAGGGATATGGTGCAGAGAGGAGCAGTGAAACTCCAGTATGTTGCAACAGAGGAACAGATAGCTGATGTATTGATGAAGCCATTGGCTAGGCTAAAGTTCAAGTACTTCAGGGAGAAGCTTGGTGTTCTCTAGATAGAGGTTCCCTCCAAGAGAAAGTGATGAGACCCATAGCCATTCTGACATGGTGAGAGGATTGGTTCCTTCCATGGTCAGATGTAAGGGCTGAGCCATTTTGTCATGGTGGTAGGGTTTCTCCCTTCCATGTCAGATATGAGTGCTGGCCATTTTGTCGAGTAGGACAGATGTAAGGGCAATTGCCATTCTAGGAATGGAGGCACCTAGTCAATTACCAGGAACACTCAGTGTAAAAACTGAGTAGCCATTCTGATGTGATAGAGGGATGTGTTCCCACTTGATCAGATGTAAGGGTTGAACCATTCTATCACGGCTAAAGGATTAAGTTCCTTCCATGTCAGATGTGAGTGTTGGCCATTCCGACGAGCAGGTCGGATGTAAGGGCAACTGCCATTCTCTAGGAGAATGGAGGCACCTGGTCAGTTACCAGGTAGCTCAATCAAGGACTGGGGGCCATTCTGATATGACTGTAGGATTGGTTCCTACAAGATCAGATATGAGTGCAAGCCCTTCCACCATTATGAGCAGGATGTGTTCCCACCTGGGTGGATGCAAGTGAAGATCATTTTCACAGATGGTAGTAGGTGTGTCCTACCATGCTGGTGATTGTAAGTGCTAAGCCTTTCCACAGATGGTAGTAGGTGTGTCCTACCATGCTGGTGGATGTGAGTGATGTACCTTTTCATAGACGATAGTAGGTGTGTCCTATCATGCTGGTGACTATAAGTGCAATGCCTTTTCACAGATGGTAGTAGGTGTGTCCTACCATGCTAGTGATTGTAAGTGCTGAGCCTTTCCACAGATGGTAGTAGGTGTGTCCTACCATGCTGGTGATTGTAAGTGAAATGCCTTTTCACAGATGGTAGTAGGTGTGTCCTACCATGCTAGTGATTGTAAGTGCTGAGCCTTTCCACAGATGGTAGTAGGTGTGTCCTACCATGCTGGTGGATATGAGTGCTGAAGCCTTTCCACAAATGATAGTAGGTGTGTCCTATCATGCTGGTGGTTATAAGTGCTGAGCCTTTTCACAGATGATAGTAGGTGTGTCCTATCATGCTGGTGAATGTGAGTGCTAGGCCTTTCTATTATGATTATAGGATTAGTTCCTACATGATCAGATGTGAGTGTTGGGCGTGCCTTTCTGACGAGTAGGTCAGATGTAAGTGTTGGGTGAAGACATACATGATGGCTAGGCCTACAACCAGCATGAAAAAGGGCTGGCTCTGTAGAACTTCCTGTGACGAGAAGAATCATGAGATAGCACCAGTGATGATCCAGATTGAGTGATGATCGAGATCCAGTGATGATGATCCAGCAGTGATGATCCAGATCGAGTGATGATCCAGATCCAGTCCAGTGATGTTGATACAAATCGAGAGATGATCCAGATCCAGTGATGATGTCCAGTGATGATCCAGATCGAGTGATGATGAACCAGATCGAGTGATGATCTAGATTCAGTGATAATGATCTAGATTGAGTGATGATCCAGATCCAGATGAAGATGACTTACAGATAAAGATGACTTGAAAATGAAGGTGACTTACAGATAAATATGACTTGAAGATAAAGATGACTTTGAATATGACAAAGACCTGACGATGACCCAGATGATATAGAGAAGAAGACTTGTGCTAATAAATTGTGTCGAGAGAATACCTTCCTAGTTAAGAGGGAGTGTTGATGTATTTGTAACTTCGGAATGTATTCATCCGTATTTCTTATGTATTGTAACCCGATGTTTATTCCAGGATGTATTTGAGTCATGCCATGCCTCGATGTTCCAATCGGGAAGTTTCTATAATGAGAAAGTCATGTCAAGTCATTGTGGGTAACCCTCCTATCGGTCAAGGGTCAAAGTCCCCACAGTTGTGGGGCCCTAGGGTTATTATACTATCCTAGTGAAGTCAACCCTAGGTGAGTCATTGTAAGTCGGGGAAATAGTCCCCACCATTGTGTTACCCTCCTATTGGTTGGAGGAGGCAAAGTCCCCACAAGTGGTGGGGCACTAGGGTTATTAGACACTCCTAGAGATGTCAGCTCTAGTAAGTAATTGTTAAGTGAGGCCGACAAGTTGGAGTGCACTTCAAGTGAATGGAAGAATATAAATAGAGAGTGAGAGCCTCTCTATTTATCACTTGCAACACACATCACTCACTCACTCAAGTGTGGCGCATTAGTGAGGAAGGAAATACACTGGGACTAGACAAGAAGAAGACTACTGCTGTCGGGAGTGCATCTTACTGTTTTGGGGCTTTTACGGTTTTGGTGCTGATTCTATCTCTGAGGAAGTTGCGGGGTTTTCTCCTTTATGGTTTCCCCGAGGAAAACTCTTTGCGTCTCTTGTCTCTTGTGATGTGCTTATGTTTTATTGTTGTGCTTGTTATTCTCTCAGTGAAAAGATCCTAAGATCATAATGCTAGCTTATATGATGAAAAACTAACACAGTACTCGAGCAAGCCCTTATCCATGAACTGTACTTGGGAGAGAAAGGGGGTTTATTTTAAAATTTAAAATGAACAAAGGAAACAAATTTCTAATTAATTCCTACCATGAATCTCTTTCTAGGTTCAGTACTCGGGTAAGCCCTTATCCATGAACCCTACCCGGGAGAGCGTTCGATAAGTAGTTATTTACTTCTTTGATAAAAGGAAACAAATAAATTCAAATTTGAAGCTAAACTAACTAAAACTAAACATCATGAAAATTGAACACCGACACGAATCCCCCTAGGGGGAATGGGAAATGGGCTCTTGGGATCCTACTTAAAAATTTATTACAACCTTACAAGATGAATGAAATGCACTTTGGTCCTTATACTTTGGATCCAAACGCTTACAACTTATTGAAAAAAATGAGTTTTATGTAATGGGGGGCTTTGTTGGCCTTCTTTTTGCTCAATTTTGCGAAAATTCGCCAGAGTTTCCTCCTCTTTTATCGTAAACCTGCAAAAAACAGCCAAAAAATATTCATATAATATGACCAAAAACACTTTAAGAGTGCTTTGGGAAAACTACCAAAGTTTGTCGAAAAATTTCTAAGTAAAAAGCTGAAATGAACTAAGTAAAAGCAACCGAATAAATGAGCTAGAAAGCTATTCTTTTCAGGGTATTTGTTTGTTCCATAAGGAAAACAAACAAATTAAAGCACTTATATGCTAGATCTGAAGCTTAAACTCGTAAGTTAATCTTACTAATCAATACTTTTCATTTTATAATGTAGATAACTTGCAGCAAGAAAAACTTGGTAACATAGATCTATACTAGAAAATAATTATTCTTTTCAACCCTAGCTAGATCTGGAAATGAAAATCAATTATGCTCTTCTTATGCAATTGAAATTTTGATTTTAGATCTGCTACTGCTTTTGAACAAAAAAAGACAAGATAATGTGAACAATATTAAGAAGGAGAGAAAGGAAGATTGGAGAACAAGATGATCCTTGAGGGTTTGATTGTGGGGCATCGAGAGACTTTATATGTAAAAAAAATGTTAGAAATAAGATAGATCAAACAAGATCTTCTATATCTCCAACTAAGATGACATGCACATCAAACAACTTAACAACCAATATCAAATCCAACAAAATATATACTTAGAAATCAATATGAATATGTTCATACACAAATGAAAATATTCGATTGAATCTCTAGGAATCCATACTAAATAAATTAAAGCAGTTGACAACCAGCTTAATTCACCTTGTAAAATTGATACCAGTACTTTAAGCAAGCTAGATTTAGTACTTAGAAACAAGATGGATCCAACAAAGATTATCTCCACGAAGCTTAATGATAATTCATCCACTCACCAAGACACCACACAAAGACAACTTCAAAAGGGCTGACAACACCCTCCCTAGGCCTAAAGTCACCTCATATTAGGGATTTTTAAGCTATAAAACCACCTTTTTATTAGATTTTTCACCATTTTTAGTGGTTTTTCATCAATATTACAACTTCGAGAAATTATAACAATAATTATTGCAGAAATAAATAAGTAAAATAATTTCAATGGAAAATATAATTTTTTTTGGATTTTTATAAAATATTTGATTTTTAGGGTTTTGTATATTTTTTTATTTTTTTGTATTTTTTACAATATATAGTGCATGAATTTGATAAAAAGAGAGTTAGCTGAAGATGAGGGAATAAGACCTAGGTCTTGTTCCTTTTGCACACTAAGAAATCAAAATCAACATTCCACCTTAGAATTGGCAATCCAATATTTGTATGGATTAGGGCAAAGCCAAGAAACCCTAGGTTGTGTTGGATATGGCGTAATTAGGAAAAAGAAAGATGCCACGGCCTAATCACAAGAGAGACCCTTCGAGAGGAATGTCTCACTAACAATACCAATGTTATCATACTTGTCAAAGACTCATCGAGTTTGGCAAGTCTGGCTGAGTTTTCTGTGAAACGAGTACTCAGCTAAGACTCACCTAGCAAACTTGCCACTTGCCAAACTCAGTCAAAATCGCCAAACTCGACCAAACTTGGAATAGACTCACCAAAATGGCGAGACATCGCAATATTAAATTCTTAAAGTAAAAGTGGTATTCTCCTTATCTTTCATTTTCTATCCTTTTACTTATTTTTTTAATATTACCATTAATTGTTTCAGGATGTTTGAGAGTGGTTCCAATCTCATCGGACTTCATATGCAAAAAGTAGAATTTTAGATCGCAATCAAAATTCAATAGACGTAACCGTGTTCAAGGTTTTAGGATTGCAACATTTCCATTGGATTTTATCATGTATGATGGTAGGGGATTGGCATTTAATAAAGTGCATCAACCCCTCTATGTACCTCTATGTTGGTGGTGTTGATTAATGTTTAACTCTTTTGTCATGACCTTAGTAAAAATGTACTTTCTATCACAAATCTTGTAGTGTCCCCTTAGAGTGATCCTATTCAGGATGGCAGAGGGGGGAGGCAACTAAAGTACTGAACTACAGATACCCCAACCCCCAGATAATGGAAATGTTGTCACGCCGGTTGAGATATCCTTCGATTTATGCCAATAAATATATAAGTGACAAAGGTGGAGACCTAGACCTATCCTAGAAGAAAAGACCTAAAGCTAAATCACCAAATCAAACTAAAAGCATAGAATATGTATGGTGGAATATATAAACCCTAGATCTAAGGATAAATCCACAATTTTAGGAATACTTGAGTAGAGGGTAGTTACAAGAGTAAAAAATGCTACTCAAGTTGATTTACTTAGTGCCTTATGGATTTAATTACCAGATCTAGAATTTGTGTGTTTATTCAAATGATCAAACTTGAAACCGTGGGGGTATTTAAGTGTGAAATTAATGGAATACCCAAGGTAGGGATTGATTAGTGAATTAGGGCTTTTAACACACTAAGTTTATTGCTTGGATGAGAAATATGACAATGTTTGAAATCCAAATAAAACCATAACAAAACATACTCAGAAAATCGTTGACAATGAAGGGAGGGTGATTTTCCTAGAAGATCAGTGCCACTTCTACATGGGTAGATGGAGTCCAAGGGTGATGCCTAAGAGGGATACAAGGTTTTGGATAATGGTTGTCAAAACCCAAATCGTCGAATTTTGTATTTCTAAGTGTAAAATGTTTCGATGATTTTTCTTACTCACTACAATGGGGTTTTTAGTAAACATAGATGATGGGCAATGAGTGAAAAATTAAAATAGAGAGAAAGAAGTTGAGAAACTCACCCAGAATCTATAGATACCTTCCTGGATGACGAAGATTTCCTCCTCATAGATCAAATTAGAAATTTAGACAAGATCTTGATGAAAACGCTTTGCTCGATGACCCTAACGTCATCTCTACCTGCCACACGAAGGGAAAACCAATAAGTAATGACAAGCAAATTGAGATCTGTAAAATAGAAGCTAATAATCAAGAAACAAAGGGTCATAAATAAATAACCACTCCCTATTGAAAAACCAATTTGAAGCCAAGCGTCAGGGTGAAGCTTCACCAATGCACCCGCTCTCCAAATCACCTTCTTTTCCTGCAAATCGAGATGGATCTAAAGGATACAAGAAATCTATGCCGAAATAACTCAATGCAATAAAGAAACAATTTCAATCATCATCATATCAATTCATCTACAGATACAAAAATGTTGAATACGAGAAAAAACTCTTTAGTCAGAAGTTCCAATTCCAGAGTTCATGATTTACAATGGGGGGGTCTCTTCTTTATATAGATTTTGAGATACAAAAACCATACATTACTTTTTGATCCAACGATTGAGATTAAAAAATTATCAATGGTGGAGATCACTTTTACACAGATCAACACATGGATCAACATGACCAAATCAAGAGGGGCACACTTTCGAAATACATCATAACAATAAGATATAACATGATAATACATCAAGGGGGGCACCTTACGGGCTCAATTATACCTAGGCCCCATTACAACATCATAATATAAGATATATCAATGTAATACATCACATAGCCAAGGTGAGGGGCGCCCCATGGGGGACGTCCTCACTAACAGAGCCAAATAAATAATCTAGGACATCAAACTGAATGAAACTGCTGCAAATATGTTCGGAGAGACATAATAAATCATCTAGATAAATTCTCTTGCCATTTCCTTGACCACACAAGGCAAATCGATTTGTTCAGTAGTTTCCTAGTTAATTTTTTGGTGGTACATCCTTTGAAAAAATCATCATCATCATAACTTCATTCAAATTGAGAACTAAAGAAAATTGTCTCTACAGAAGTGTCTTGAGACATCGTATAATGGTACAAGTGACTACTCATACACACTGATCCATTGAAATTTCACAAATATCATCATCTCATAATAAAAATAATGACAAGAGTCAATAATAATAATAATAATATATGGAACTCAATAACTGTGAGCATTTGGTTAAAATTAAGACTATAGTATTGGTCCTAGGCATGTCTGGAGTGAATATAGGAACTGTTAATTATTGTATCCATTGTCTTGGGAACCATGTTTGACTTGGTCAAATGGGTTGACTAGGTCAAAATACCAAAAATGGAGGTGAGATACTGAACTGAACTCAATCTGCATGCATCCAAGGTAAGAAATGCTCCAAGATATATATTAAAACCCAACTTAAATTATGTCATTTAGAATCATGGTGACAATAATACATAATAATAATAATCAATAAGATATAACTATGTCTTTGATTAATCATTGAATCCTTTGGAAGTCTCTTGTATATGGCATACTTACAAAGTTTAAAAAATTTGCTAGTGCTGGGTGAGGATGGAAAGCCAGGATAAAGTAAAAGGGTGATGACCTCTAGTTAATTTTGACCATGTGATCTCTCTGAATGATGACAAGTACACACAACCATTATGACATATGCATGACAAATAGCAATAGGGGATGGTGGTGTCTGACAGATGGATAAAGTACTTGGGCTTGTTTCCTTCAGGCTTGTTGTCACCTAATTTGCACCTCGGGTCACGTGTAATAAAAATTCAAGCCACTGGGTATGACCTTGGGGGAAAGCAAGAGTAACGTGCCGTCACTTGATCTTGACTCCTTCGTCTAGGCTCTCTCCTAGTGAAGCCAAGGGGGGTGGTCCCTATTAAAATAATCTAAGGATGTTAATCTATGAAAGAAAAGAAATTAATCTAGGAGATATGATAATATACATACTGAAACTAAGATATCTGCAAATAGATTATGTCAACAACATGTAAAAGAAACATTCCATTCAACACATCTATTAACTTAAATATAAAAAATATATGAATTATGCATAAATAGATCAGTGCCAATGGAGTGCTTGCGTGTAAGGGGGTTACTATTGATGTCCCACAACTTAGTAATTTCGAATGAGTTCCATATTTTCACCTTGGGAATTAATTGGAGTGTGAAACTAATTATTAGTTACTCCAATTCCTTTCTAATTGTCCCACCATTCCAGCCAAAGACCCGTAGTGCTCACAAGAGCATACAAGAATTGAAGCCTTGTCAATTTTAAGGGTTTTAAACTAAATGTGAGGTTTTTAAAAATATCAATACCGATACTCTTGTTTACGAGAACATGGTCGGATTTGTTATTAAAAAGCAATGAAATAAATACTTAAAGAAAATTAATTAATCTAAAAAAAGAAAGAAAGACGTGGATCCCCCTTGGGGGATGGGGTGCCGACACTTGGCTTCTCTCTTGCTTCTCTTTTATTATAATGATTACAATGAATATTTGTGTTCCTTTGTAGAATAGAAAACACAAAAATTACAAATTTGAGGCTTAAAAAATGCCCACATAACAAGTAGCAAGTGGAAAGGCTCCCAAATGGCTTAAATCTTCAAATTTTCGCCAGAGTGCCTCTCTACCTGTTCATGAATTTCTGCAAAACAACAAGCATAGATCAATCAAATATGATAAATAATCAACCGAAATAATAAAAAAGTAACATATTATTCAAGTACTTTTAAAAGAAAAAAAATTGAAGTATTGAAAATGTACATGTTAGAAGCTAGATTTATGAGATTCGACTTTAAAATCAGATCTAACTTAACAGTAAATGTAAATAAGATTATCTTATGATCTATCTTATTTCACTAAACAGACTAACACTTTCCAAAGTAACCCACATCCAGAATAAATATTTTTTTGTAAAATGAAAGAAGAGAGGAAGTTTCTTGATGCTAGAACTTGGGCAATGGAGTCCTTCACAATGGAACACAGAGGGACTATGTCTTTCTGTAAGTATTGGAGAGAAGGAATATGTAAACAAACTCAACCTCTTCTTCAAGAAAAGTAACCTGCAACTTGGACAAAGACTTGCACAGAAAAATGGTTAAGAAACTTGGTGCTACCCGCAACAAAAACTTATAAAACAAGATTATTAATCAAAATAATAGTGTACTTCTAAGAGATATGAAACAAATATACAATAAGATATTCAAGAAAACAAGTTATTTAAATATTAGCCTACGAGATATAACTACCCTTCAAAGGCCCATCTCAACCACAAAAATGCAAGAAAATGGTCACCGTTGGTCACTTCAAAAGCTCGAAACAATGCTCATCCACACATGAAAATGCTACATAGTTCTTGACCTCCAAAGTATTTTATCCAGAACGATAAATAAAATATTACAATAGCATACAAGCATATGTTCCACATTCGATCCTTAAACATGGATTGAGAGCTTGCTTAAATAATAAAAAACCCAACACCAAGAGGGGGCGCACTTGCCCAAGGAGGCGTCAAGCATGTTTGAGTTGTCTATGGGTTGGCAAGGGGTTGGAAAATGAAGTAAATGGTGGAAAAATCACTTGATAGATATGAAAACTACCTGAACCCTAGTCTTTTTCCAAAACAATGAGATTTTCCTTCAAGGTTGCACCCCCACTTGGAGAGATACACCCCTCTCTACCCGAGGAAACTTCCAAAGTTTGATTCTCTTAGAAATGGCAGTGTTTGAAATTCTAGAATCACTTGGGTATTTTCCAGTTTACTTTGTCAAGTCATAGAAACCGATTTTGACAAGTTTCTTTCATTTTTTAAGTTGCTGAATGTTTCATTTTATCCATTTTTGTTGTCTTTTTTGGGTTGCTCGAGTAATAATTAATTTTGGAGATAAATAATTACTCAAAACTTAGGAAGTGAGTTTAGGGGTTAAGTGGGTACTCTGGTTTAGAAAATGAGCATCCCCATGGAAAAAACAACCTCATATCCCCACTTTTATGACCTTATGAACTTTTATATTTAACTTCTTAAAAACAAACTTGTAAAAACGAAAAAAAATTGTTTTTCCGAAAACTAAAAAAACCTATGGGGGACTTAGTACATGTTCATAATGACTCAAAATAATGATTAGAATGGTAATATACATAAACACATAGGTATTAATAACCTCCCAAGGCCTAACCACCTTGACAATTATTCCAACTTTGGAGGCTTGAGTGAAAAACTTGAAAATTATTTATTGTTTTAAAAAAGATAGATAATTAACAAGGAAAACACATAGTGGAATAATGTATTGATGACTAATTCCTAGGAAACCAAACCTTTTACATAAATTCATCATGCTAAGACATGTTATTACAATTCCCCATGGGGTATGAACATGTTTAAAAAAAAATTAAAAAATAGCCTAGGAAGGCCTACATGGACTTCTGAACTCGAAAATTGAACAAGTAATTGTTCATCTCTGGTGGCTCACTTAAAATTCCAACTGAGTACAACTCAGGTGGTAACAAGGCTCTAACAAATGTTCCATTTAAGAATATCTAGCAATTTGCAACACTAGTCAACCTTCAAAGGAAGGTGCCCTGAAAAGCCTTCTGGCTTTCAGAAAATGACAAAGGCATAACTGTGACAGATCATCCTCACCCTGTTGCCTTGTAAGGGAAAATAAGCCGTACATTATACAATGAATGAGTGATCATCCTTTGACCATTGGATTTTCAGCTTTAAGGAATTTAACACAAGATAATATCCAACCGACAAAGGCAGGTGCCCTCGTAAGCCTTCTCGGAGCTTGAAAATGACTAAGGCCTAGCCTCGATGCCAGTGAGCATCTATAGCCCCGGTGGGTTTATCTCACCTTGTTTCTCTTGTGGGGGTGTTATCACATATACATTTGCAGCTGGGATGCCATGATGCAACATGCATATATATCTCTTATTCTATTCCGAGCTATTTTTCACATAGGGTTTTAGCATAAATCATTACAACCTCAACCATTCCAGAGCCTTGTTCAGCAGAATTTCCTTGTCAAGACTGAGATTCATTAGTCCATTGAAATGCTTTCAGTGATGACCTAGTTAATTTGATCATAGTAGCAAATCAGATATGGAACGTGTAGTTGCAGTGAGCCCTATCAGATGGAGATATGTATATATGGCGAGATCAGGTATATGCTTCTATAGTTTGATTTTGCTCTGTGATGTATATAAAACACCTATGCTTGTATTTTTAGGATGATCATGATGACCTATGCTTATATATGTACTAAAGCTTGAACTTGTGATGATATTAATCAAAGGAATTGATGTTGAAGACTGTTGCTCATGCCATGCTTATTCAAATATTAAACCTTACTGCTATGTTGGTTTCATGTGTCATTTGTCCCCGTACATCTAGTTCATTCGTTATTGATTTTATCTCATGAATTAGATTGATTGAGGCTTGTGAGATTGAAATTATTTTCCCCATATTGACCCCCGTGCATGATAGACTCCATGTTATTATGTATCTTTGGCTATGAAGTATGTGGCTTGGCCAGGGTGGATAAGTTCACCAGGTAGTTCTCCTTTAGTCCTCAAAGCAAGCGTTCCTCCAAACAGTTTTGGTAAACGCTAAAGCATCGAAACACATAAAATCTATATATAAATGATGCAAATTAAACATTTAAAAAAAGGTATCCAGTGGCCAAGGGGTTGAGCACTCATTCTTTGTATAATGTAAGGCTCATTTTCCCTCCACAAGAGTAGCAGGGAGAAGCAAACCCGTCGAGGCTATGGACTGCTCGCTGGCAGCAGGGCTAGGCCTTAGTCATTTACTGGAGCCCAGAAAGCTCCCTAGGGCACCTGCTCTTGTAGGTTGGTTACTATCTTATGTGAAATGTGAAAGTTATTGAAAAAGGTCAATGGTCAAAGGATGAGCACTCACTCTTTGTATGGTGTTCGACTCATTTTCCTCCACAGGGAAACATGGTGAGACTAGCCTGCAAAGGCTGTGTCTTTTTCAGTACTGGAGCCTAGAAATCTTCCAGGGAACTTGCCTTCAAAGGTTGACCTGTATTATAAATTAATGAAAAGGAAAACTTGCTAGAGTCTGAAGGAAACAATCCCAAATACTTCATCCATTTGTGAGACACTGCCATTCCCTCTTATTATCTGTCATGCATATGTATTTTTGGTTGAGTGTATTGGTTATCGTTCTGAGAGATAACATAGTGAAAGTTAATCAGAAGTCATTTCCCTTTTCCTTAGCCCTGTTTTCCATCCTCACCCAACACTAGCACATTTTTTAAGCTTTGTAAGTATGGCATGAACAAGCATACTTCCAGAAGGTTCCGAGATTTTTCAAAGGCACAGATATATCTTACTTACTATTATTATTGTTGTCACCATGATTATGAATAACATGATTTAAAGTTTGGTTTTTATATACACCATTGGATCATTTCTT
This sequence comes from Pseudotsuga menziesii, assembly GCA_001517045.1. Taxonomy (NCBI): domain Eukaryota; kingdom Viridiplantae; phylum Streptophyta; class Pinopsida; order Pinales; family Pinaceae; genus Pseudotsuga; species Pseudotsuga menziesii. The sequence goes on along the minus strand of LPNX010004439.1, from coordinate 76,270 downwards.
ACCATGGATGCATGCAAGATCATATGGGTACAATATCTCACCTCCAGTTTGGGTACGTTGACCTGGTTAACCCAGTTGACCAAGTCAAAAACGATTCCCAAGGCAGTGACTAAAAAACAACATTACTTATATTTGTTCTAGACATGCCCAGGATCAATACTGCGGTTTTAGTTTTGAGAATTTGGCCCCATATCTCATGATCAGTGATTATTATCTCTTTATTATTGGCCAAATGATCAAATTTTATTACAGATGACAGTGATTTTGGTTCTCCTAGAGAATTGCAGTGTTCCAGGGGGTATGAGTAGTCACTTATACCATTTTTTTTGTGTCTTCGAATCATACAGTGTAGTCAGTTTTCCCCAGTTATCATCCTGGACATAGTTATGATGATTTTTATCAGTTTTAGAGGTCGATGTACCACCAGAAAATGAACTAGAGAATTCACTGAAAAAACTGATTTGCTTGTTGGGTCAAGGAAATGGCTTGGAAATTTGTCAAATGATGTAGTTTGGCTCCATGGATAGTCCTTTAGCAGTTTCAGTCTACATTGATGTTTAAATTTTTTTATTTTTTGCTCAGTCAATGAGGACGTCCCCCAAGGGGGCGCCACTCAACTTGGCTAATTGATGTATTACACTATTATATCATATGTTATGAGTTTGTAATGGGGCCTAGGGTGAATTAATCCCCAAGTGACCCCCTTTGATGTATTACCATGATATCTCTTATGTTATATTGTGTTTTCCACCTTAGGGAGGCGTACTTGAGTAAAAGTGCGCCCCCTTTTACATGGTCAACTTGATCCATGTGTTGATATTCGGAGTTGTGATCTCCACCATTGATGATGTATTAATCTCAATTGCAGGATGATAGTTAATAAAAATGTGGACACACTCTCAAGCTATTTAAGAGAGGTCACCCCCCCATTGTAAACCATGAGCTTTGGAACTAGAATATCGAATAAAGAGATTTTGTCTAGGGCTACAAACTTGTTTCTTGCTTGATGAATCAATGAGATGATGAATGGCATTGTTTTTCTTCTGCACTAAGATCAATCCAACACATTTTTTGTACCTTTCCTTGTATCTTTTTACCTGCAGGTTGAAGGAGGCGATTCTGAGAGAGGCGCATTGGTGGGGGGACTCACTCTTTTGCCGAAGCTCATTGTTGGTTATCAAAGAGTTTCAAATTATTTATAATTTATTTTCCCAGTATGTTCTTTAGCTTGGATTCCTGTTTATTTGTCATACTAATTGAGTTCTTTGGTGTGACAGGTACAAAGGGGGCTCTAGGGTCATTGGAAGAAGCAACACTTCATCAAAACCTTGCTTGAAAATCTTATTTGATCAAGAGGAAGGCATTCTTCATCATATAGGAGGTCATAAACATGATTCAGGTACATTTCTCAGGTAAGTTATCCATCTTTTGATTTTCTCATGCATTTCCCATCACTGCTTTCACTGAAAAAACCCTCTTTATAAGTAGGAAAAATAACCAGATCAATTTCCACTGAGAATCTACAAATTCGGTGATCTGGGTTTTGTCAGCCATCCCTCAAAACCCCCTCTCACTGATAGGCATTAGTATTGGAATCCATTACCCATATCAAGGCGCTGATCACTTAAGGAGGTAGCACCCCTCTTAGTCTGGTAGCCAGTGTCTCTGTGTCTTTTTCTGGTTTAACTTGGATATTTTTAATTGTTGAATCCTTCAACCAAGTCAGTGTGCACAAATCCTTATTTATCAATATCAACCTTGTCATGGGAACTTTTCATTTATCTTCTTTAATTCCCAAGGTCCCGTGTTTGATAATTTGAACCAACACACTAAATCCTAGATCTGAACCAATTTTCCATAAGTCACCTGGTTGTTTTAGTTGACTTACATTTCCAATATATATAACCACCCCTACTGAAATATTTTTTTAACTCGTGGTTTATCCCCCAATTCTAGGGTTCCAAGCACTCACCTTACGTATTCTCCATCAGGAGTTTGATCTGGTGATTTGCTTTAGGTTTGTCCTTTCAGGATGGATTTGGGTCTCCCCTATTGTCACTTGGGACTTCTCTAGTGGCATAAAGCAAAGGTAGTCTTAACCGGCATGACAACCATCCATCTTATGGGAGTCAAGATTTTTGTCGGTCACGACTTTGGTTTCCTATCCCCTCTTCCATCCTATATAGGATTAATCTACGAGGGAAAGTACAATATTCACGATAATAGGGGGAAAATGAGCCTTACATTAAACAATGAATGAGTGATCATCCTTTGGCCACTGACTAATTTATAACAACTATATATAGTCATGAATGCTTAAAACCACTACTAATTGCAACTTTCCTTTTGCATCATTTAGATATATCATTTATGAGTTTTGATGCTTTAGTGTCTAAAAACACTGTTGGTTGGTGCACTTCTTTTAGGGACTAAAGGAAAACAATCCGGTGAACTTGGCCACACTCACCAAGCCACATAATTCATAGCTAGAGACACAGAAAAACATGGAGTCTATCACGCATAGGGGTCAAGATGGGGAAACAAATATTCAATCTCACAGGTCTATATCAAACATAGTTCATGGGAAAAAGTCAATTATGGAAGAGTTGGATGGATGGCGATAACTAGTGATACATGGAACTAGCATAACACTAAGGTATAACAATTGTGTAAAGTATGGAATGAGCAATAGTCTTCAACATCATATTCTCTAATCATTCTCAACACAAGTTGATCACCAGTTATTCGTATAATATAAGCATAGGTTACCATAATCATCATAGCATAACAAGTCAAAGGTGTTAGTATACATCAGAGAGAAAAATCCTACCAAGGATCCATATACCTGATCTCACCATATACATGTCTCTTTTAAATATGCCCATTTGTAAACTATGTACCATATATGCTGCTTTACTCTAATGAACTGAGTCATATATGAAATCATCTCAAAGGACAAGGAGATATCAATCCTGGAAAGGAAATACTCTACATCTGCTACTAAATAAAGGATCTGAATGGCTCATGTCGGAAATGATGAACCATGTTATAATCCCATCTGAATGTCTGTCTCAGAAAAATAGAGAGATAAATCTGTATGCTGCAGGTTGCATCATGGTAGCCCAACTACAATATATCTGTGATAACAGTTGATCTGGATTTATGTGTGAATGAAAGGAAAGAACAGATACATAGTCATAAACTCAGACATTTTGCAATGAAAATAGAGATACAGTAAACACATATTCTATTAAATAGCGGAAATAGAATAGACTGTAAATACAACAACTAGAATGATGGTAGCTATCTCTGAGAAGAGATGTGGCTACTACACTCATACGTTCCATGATGAATACAAAATGAGGCCAAAAGGGACTATTTATAATAAGCATAAGGGAGAGAACCCCAAAATTCGAAAACATAATGGTAGAAGATGAACTGTAATAAAGTTTGCGGCCCCAAGGTGGTCAGTTGAACAATCAACTTCCCGGGGTCATAAATTTTGCATACGATCTCCTATTTAGGCGCTTAATAGGCCATTGGAAATGTATATTCCATATTTACATCTTTGTACTGGAGAGAGACATTCTGTTGACAACCATTTGACCCCACGAATCACCAAAAAACATCATTTAGGGCCTCAAAATGCCCCTGAATGATCCATGTCGTGCCGAGGTGCACGTTGGGGACAACGGTCGACTGAATGAGTCGAGAACTACTATGGAGGAATCATAGAAAAAGAACAAGTAAAGCAGGAAACACACTACATCAACATAATGTAGGAACATAGACAATATGCAAGAATTCGAACCAATTTCTATTATTATTTATTCTCCATGAAGGTTGGTTGATTGTTACAATAATGTACATGTTTATATAGAATGTTGAGATGCTTGGGTGGCTACCCGTTACGTTTAATTACAAGAAGTTATAAAGTGTTCAAAATTTCAACCATCGCAGATGACTGGAAGACAGAGACATTCTGTCGATGTTCGACAGGTGTCGACCATGCATGTCAAGATGTTGTATGTCGAACATGAAACCTGTCAAGGTTTATCGAGGTCGGTTGTGTATATGTTCGAACTTGTCAAATTCGATGTTGAACATGTTGAAGTAGTCAAAGAAGTCGAAGTAGTTGAAGTTCTAGACTTTGTCGAAGTTAGACAACATATCAACTACTGGTTGGATCACCGAAAGTTTAGGACTTGAAAAACCATAGAAAAACTACTAGGAAACTACCACAATGGACAATTGTTTTGAGCCACTGGAATAGGTGGGTGGACACTGATCTCCATATGGATCAATCCCCCCCTCCTTAGGAATCAATGGTATCCATTGCATCAAATCCCATATCATATATCGAACTATGTGTTACGATGATCTCCTAGTGAGACATTTGATGAAGTGAAGAGGCTGTCTTTCTTTGACATCCCAAGAGGGCTGTTATTGTTGATGAATGATGCACTGGAGCTATTCAACAATTCTAGTTGTTTTGTTATCCTTTGTATGAATTAGTATGGATTATTTGTTTCTGAACAAACACCTTAAATGCATTGCCTTGCATTGTAGAGGTACTCGAATGGATGAGGGAACACTGACTTTGTGTTCTTCCTGTTTATGTTGATCAAAGGGACCCTGTGCATAGGGTGTGGAGGTATTTGTGATATGATTTTGTCCTTTAGAGGAAATTGTGAAGAGATATAATTTCTTGGTGTGGGAGCTTATATTCCTACCTTGTGATACTGTAGTAGGTGCAACTTTCTCTGGTATCCAATAGAGTTGTCTTACCAAAGTGACAATGACACTAAGAGGTTGCAACTCATATACAACATGATTCTTCCACATATATGGATGTCCTAAAAGAACATCAGAAACATCAAATGTGGCCACCTCACACACTAACTCATCTTTGAAAGGATTGATTCCATATGGTAAGAGGCGTTGTTGAGTAATGTGAATACCTCGTCCTTGGCTTAACCAACCAATGTTGCAGGGTTGTGGGTGTGGTGTTTTCGAAAGCTCCAATCTCTTGATGACTTCTGCTGAGATCAGGTTCTTTTGGTTGCCGTTGTCAACAAAAAAATGTAGTGTGATTCCCTTAACCTACATTTGCGAGTGGAAGAGGTGCTCCTCTGCCTCTGACTCTTTAGGTTCTTCTAGTTGGATATGTGTGGTAGAAACAATGATAGTGGGTTCTACATCAATGATCTGCTTCCCCATTTCCATGACTGTGACATTGGGTTCTGAATCAAAATCAGGATCTGATTCTGAATATTTGATCTCAACAGCCAATGAATGCTTTGTGTGACATTCATCAGTGTTGTGCTAGGGGATTTTGTGGAACTCGAAACACTTCTCGGTGTCCTTCTTTGTCTTTCCATTACCCTTCTTTGCTAGTAGAGGGGACTGGTTTTCCTTTCATTGTCTTATGTTCTGCGTTCCAAGGTTTCCCTTGCCTTGCTTCTATGGTGGGTTCGCAGGTCCAAAGTCTCACTTGTTATTTTGTTGAAATTTCTCATCGATTTTCATAACATACTGATAGGAAGATCCAAGTGAAGGGATGCTGAGGAATTCCATTTTGGTTCAGATGTACCGATGTAGGCCACTGCGATATTTTAGTATTAGGTGCCACTTAGAGCCCTTGATACCCAACTTTGTACGCAAGGTATGGAAGTTGTTGGTGTACTCCAACATCGTCCAGTCCCTCTCTTGAGGAATAATGGTCATTTCGTGTACTGACCATCATAGTTTCCCACAAAGTAATATTGTTCCTTAACGACATCTATGAAAGAGGCCCAAGTGGGATTTGTCTCAAACATTCTAGACTCATATGATGATTTTTTATCCCAATAATTTTCCTGCTAATATTTGATGTGGGGGATGGCCTTGAGGAGTTCAGATGTGATCTTTTTCATGTCAAAAAAATTGTGGATAGAGAAATACCCTTCTAGAACATCCAAGCACTTATATAGGGCATTACATCAATTTGGCCTTCAAATAAAGGAAAATAAAATTTAACTTGTACCTTGAATGGGGTTTCATCTCCGAAACGTTTTCTCATTGAAGGTGCATTCACCATTGCCAACATTCGTAGAAGGATCTGGGTGAGGCTATCCATCATCTCGTTCCTCTGTCGCACAAGGGCTTCCTCAAGAAACAAATTGATAGGATCTCATGGTCCATCGTATCTCTTTTCTTCCACCATGGGATGTCGTTTGGGGTGGCGAGAATGATCTTCCCCAAGTGAAACTAGTTCAAAACCGAACTCTCCATACCCTGACCTCGTCAGGGACATGCAACGAGAAACAATCAAAGAGAAGATTTCTTTGATACCACTGATCTGGATTTATGTGTGAATGAAATTAAAGAATAGATACTGAGTCATAAACGAAGACATTTTTCAATGAAAACAAAGCTACAGTCAACAAGTATTCTATTAAATAGTGGTAAAATAAAAATATTGTAAATACAATAACTAGAATGGTGGTAGCTATCTCTGAGAAGAGATGTGGTTGCTATGCTCATTTGTGCCAAGCTAAATAAAAAATGAGGCCAAAATGGCCTATTTATAATAAGCATGAGGGAGATAACCCCAAAAGTCCAAAACATAACCCTAGAAGATGAATTGTCATAATGTTTGCAGCCCCAAGGTGGTTAGTTGAACAATCAACTTCCCGGGGTCATAATTTTTGCATACGATCTCCGATTTGGGCACTTGATAGCCTGTTGGAAAGTTCTATCTGAGATTTACATATTATGAATTACCGAAAAATGTCCTTTAGGGCCTTAAAATGACCCTAGAAGTTTGGGACTTGAAAAACCATAGAAAATTGACTAAGAAATTGCCACAATGGATAATTGTTTTGAGTCAGTGGAATAGGTGGGTGGCCACCAATCTCCATCTCGATTAATCCTCCCCCTTTAGGAAGAAATGGTATCTGTTGCATCAAATATCGTATCATATCTCAAACTGTGTGTTGCATAGATCCGCTCGTGTGACATTTGCTGAAGTGAAGAGGCTTCCTTTCTTTGACATCTCGAGAGGGTTGTACTTGTTGTTGATTGATGCGCTGGAGTTGTTCAACAATTCTGGTTGTTGTGTTATCCATTGTATGAACTGGTATGGATGATTTTTTTTATGGACAAGCAACTTAAATGCGTGGCCTTGCACTGTAGGGGTACTCAAATGGATGAGGGAACACTAACTTTGTGTTCTTCCTATTTCTGTTGAGAAAAGGGACCCTATGCATAGGGCGTGGAGATCTTTGTGATATGATGTTCTCCTTTAGAGGAAATTGTGAAGAAGGATAATTTCCTAGTGTGGGAGCTTATTTTCCTACCTTGCAATATTGTGGCAGGTGCAACTGTCTCTGGTATTCGATAGAGTTGTCCTCCCAAAGTGACAATGACACTATGAGGTTGCGACTCATATATAGCATGACGCTTCCACACATATGGATGTACTAAAAGAACATCACATACTTTAAGTGGGGCCACATCACACACTAGCTCGTCTTTGAAAGTATTGATGCCATATGGTAGGAGGCATTATTGAGTAATGCAGATACCTCGTCCTTGGATTATCCAACCGATGTTTTAGGGTTGCAGGTGTGGTGTTGTTGGAAGCTCTAATCTCTTTATAACTTCTGTTGAGATCAGGTTCTTTTGGGTGTCGTTGTCAACAACAAAATGTAGTGGGATTCCCTTTATCGACATTTGCGAGTGGAAGAGGCGTCGAGTCTTCCTATGAATATTTAGGTTCCTATGGTTGGATTTGTGTGGTAGTAACAATGACAACAGGTTCTGCATCAATGATCTGCTTCCCCTGGTCCGCTACTATGACATTGGGTTCTGAATTGGAACCGAGATCTGATTCAAAAGATTTGATCTCAGCCACCGATGACTGATTTGAGTGGCATCTCAGTGTTGTGCCAAGGTATTTTTTGGAACTCGAACCACTCCCAATGTCCCTTTTATTTCCATTACCCTCCTTTGTTGGTGGTAGGGACTAGTTTTCATTTTCTTGTCTGGTGTTATGCGGTCCAGGGTTTCTCTTGTCTTGCTTCTGCGGTGGGTTCGCAGGTCCAAAGTATCACTTATTTTTTTGCTGAAATTTCTCCTTGATTTTCACAGCGTACCGATAGGCAGATCCAAGTGAAGAGATGTTGAAGAAGTCCATCTTGGTTCAGATGCATCGATGTAGGACACTGCGATATTTCAGTATCAAGTGCCGCTTGGAGTCCTTGATACCCAAATTTTTACGTAAGGTATGAAATTTGTTGGTGTACTCTAACCCCACTTGGTGCCTCTCTTGACGGATCATGGTCCATTTTGTGTACTAGTCATCGTAGCTTCCCATAGGGTAATATTGTTCCTTGACGACATCTATGAAAGAGGCCCAAGTGGAATTTGTCTCAAACATTCTAGACTCGTCTAATGATTTTTTCTCCTAATAATTTTACCGCCAACCTTTGACATGGGGGACAAAATTGAGGAGCGCAAAGGTGATATTTTCCTCGTTGAAAAAATTATGGACAGAGAAATACCCTTCTAGAACATTCAACCACTTATCTAGGGCATCAACATCGATTTGGACTTCAAATAAAGGAATATTAAAGTTAACTTATTCCTTGAATGGGATTTCTTTTCTGAAATGCTTGCTCATTGAAGGTGCATTCGCCACTGCCGACATTTGTACAAGGAAATGGGAGAAACTATCCATCATATCGGTTCTCTGTCGCATGAGGTCTTCCTCGATAAATGACTCGATATAATCTCTTGCTATGTCATGTCTCTTTTCCTCCACCATGGGAGGCCATTTGGGGTGGTGAGAGTGATCTTCCCCAAGTGAAACTAGTTCGAGGTCGAACTCTCAATACCCTGACCTCGTTGGGGACATGCGCCGAGAAACAATCAAAGAGAAGATTGCTCTAATACCACTTATCTTGATTTATGTGTGAACAAAATGAAAGGAAAGATACAAAGTCATAAACGTAGACATTTTGTAATGAAAACATAGATACAGTAAACACATATTCTATTAAATAACAAAAATAGAATAAACTGTAAATACAACAATTAGAATGGTGGTAGCTATATCTGAGAAGACATGTGGTTTCTATGCTCATCCATGCCAATTTAAATACAAAATGAGGCAAAAAGGGCCTATTTATAATAAGTATGAGGGAGAGAACCCCAAAAGTCCAAAACATAACCCTAGAAGCTGAACCGCCATAATGTTTGCGGCCCCAAGATGGACAATTGAACAATCAAATTCCCAGGGTCATAACTTTTGTATACGATCTTTGATTGGGGCGCTCGATATCCCGTTGGAAAGGTCTCTCCGATATTTAAATATTTCAACTAAATCAGAAAGAATTTTGTTGATAAATTTGTGTCCTCCTAAACTACCAAAAAACGTAGTTTAGGGCCTCAAAACGACCCCAGAAGTTTGAGACCCGAGAAACCATAGAAAAATTACTAGGAAACTGCCACAATTGACAAATTTTTTGAGATAATGGAATAGGTGGGTGGCCATCGATATCCATATGGATAAATACTCCCCCCTTAGGAAGAATTTGTCTCCATTGTGTCAAATCTCGTATGATATCTCGAACTGTATGTTGTGATAATCCCCTGGTGCGACATTTGCTGAAGTGAAGAGGGTGCCTTTATTTGACATCACGAGAGGGCTATAATTGTTGCTAATTGATGTGCTATAACTGCTCAACAATTTTGGTTGTTGTGTTATCCTTTGTATGAACTGGTATGGATGATTTTTTTTTCTGGATGAGCACCTTAAATGCGTGTCCTTGCACTATAGGGGTACTTGAATGGATGAGGGAACACTGACTTTGTGTTCTTCTTGTTTCTACTGACCAAAGGCACCCTATGTGGAGTATGTGGAGGTATCTGTGATGTGATGTTATCCTTTAGAGGCAATTGTGAAGAGGGATAATTTCTTTGCATGGGAGCTTATCTTCCTACCTTGCAAGACTGCAGTAGGTGCAACTGTCTCTGGTATCCGATAGATTTGTCCTCCCAAAGTGACAATAACATTGTGAGCTCAAGACTCATATACACCATAACACTTCAACAAATATGTATTTCCTAAAAGAACATCAAAGACTTCAACTAGGGCCATATCACACAGTACCTCATCTTTGAAAGGCTTGATTCCATATGGTAGGAGGAATTGTTGAGTAATACATATATCTCGTCCTTGGCTTAGTGAGCCGATGTTGTAGGGTTGCGAGTGTGCTGTTGTCAGAAGCTCCAATGTATTGATGACTTCTTCTGAGATCAGGTTCTTTTGTTTGATGTTGTCAACAACAAATTGTGGTGGGATTCCCTTTACCCACAATTGCGAGTGGAAGAGGTGCTCCTATACCTCTAACTCTTCAGGTTCCTATGGTTGGATCTATGTGGTAGAAACAGTTATAGTGGATCCTGCATCAATGATCTGCTTCCCCTGGTCTGTGGTTGTGGCATTGGGTTTTGAATCGGAATCGAGATTTGATTCTGAAGATTTGATCTCAGCCGACAATAACTGCTTTGAGTGGCATTCATCAGTGTTGTACCAAGGGATTTTGTGGAGTTCACACCACTTCCTGGTGTCCTTTCTATTTCCGTTACCCTTCTTTACTAGTGGCATGGACTGGTTTTCCTTTCCTTATCCTGTGTTCTGTAGTCCAGGGTTTCCCTTGCCTTGCTTCTGCGGTGGGTTTGGAGTGCCAAATTATCACTTGTTCTTTTGTTGAAATTTATCCTCTATTTTCATAGCATTTCGAAAAGTAGATCCAAGTGAAGAGATTTCAAGAAATTCCATCTTAGTTCAGATGTACTGATGTAGGCCACTGTGATATTTCAGTATTAGGTTTCACTCTGATACCTTGATGCCCAACTTTGTATGCAAGGTATGAAAGTTGTTGGTGTACTCCGACACGGTCTAGTCCCTCTCTTAATGCATAATGGTCCATTTTGTTTACTGGTAATCATATTTTCCCACATGATAATATTGTTCCTTGATGACATCTATGAAAGAGGACCAAGTGGGACTTGTCTCAAACATTCCAGACTCGCCTAATGAGTTTTTCTCCCAATAATTTTTTCCGCCAATCTTTGACATGGGGGATGGCCTTGAGGAGCGCAAAGGCGATCTTTTCCACGTCAGAAAAATTGTGGACAGATAAATACACTTCTAGAACATTAAACCACTTATCTAGGGCATCAACATTGATTTGGCCTTCAAATAAAGGAATATCAAAGTTAACTTGTACCTTGAATAAGGTGTCATCGGTTTAGCGATGTCGGCACCAACTCCTCTAGTCCCTATTTTAAGGCATTCTACTTCTCATAGTCATGAATGAGACTTGAGATTGGACTTGAATACATTGTCTATTTTTATTTTCTACTTATGTTCTAAGTTATGTAGTTGAACTTAGTACTATTTGTGAATTTGTTCAAGGAATCATCTTTCAGTTCACTATTTTGCATATAAATATGGAGTGTCAAATTTTGTATTGTCATTTTTTTTAGATGATACATTGAATTTTTGCATAGAATGTGGTTTTATATCTTATATGGATTAAAAAAATGATTATTATATTTTTTGTGCACAAAAATGACTATATTTTGAGTTTTTTTTCTATTTGTCGAGTTGTTGAGTTGGCCAAGTCCCAAGCCAACCGAGTATTTTCCAAGTCCGAGTCTGGAGAAATTGGACAATACTATACTATTATGCATAAAAATCCTAGTTTAGCCTCATCTTGGATGCCTCCGACAATGCAAGACAGCTGAGGAAGATAAGGAGAAGAAAGTAGCCACCCAAGAATCCTTTCACCTTGGACAAGCCTTGAGAAATAGTAGATCAACCTCAAACATCAAAGTTATCCCTTGAAAACCCTAGAATGCACAAGAAAGGAGGTTCCCAATGCACACCACTTAGTCTCTCATGTACACAAGAATAAATAAGAAAAAAGTCATAATTGATCCCATGATCTTGCTTTTACAAATAAGGAGTTTCCTTGTTTATATGAGAAAAGGATAACTTGAACCTCCTTTAGAGTCAACCTACCTAGTTTGTATTTAAAATGACATTTAATGACCTTTTAGGGTTTGTCACCCACAATCTGGGGACTAAAAATCATAAAAAATCAAATAATAGTACAAATGATGAGATGCTACAACATGATGAAATGTTGAGGTTGGAAAGAGGATGTCATGCCCCATATAACCTCAACATTGTGATTTTTCTCTCAAAATTGTCCTTCTTTACGTGGTACAACTTCTTCATGCTTTCTTAGAAGGTGAACGATTTCCTCTTGATGACTAGGATGACCAAGAGGGACGGGTAATACATGAAAAATAGGTTAAGGGGGTATTTATGAGGTGTGCTAAGGCAAGCATTACAACCATCACAAGCACACTCACCTCTACAAAGAATTAAACATAAGTGTGTCTAGGATCCCCAAGCCATGTGTCCTAATGGATCCATCCAAAGAAGCACCAGAGCACCGACCCAAAGTTTAAATTCCCAAAATGATGAGGGAAATCCACCTCATCAATGCGTAGTCGACAAATCCACTAATATAGAACTCCTTGGCATTAGAGCCAAGAGGGCCTGCCATGACTAGACTAAGGTTCATGAGCCTCGCTAGAGCAACACTTTTACAAAAAAAAACCAAAAACCACAAACTTGGCCTTTACAACGACAAAATGACCTCCCTCTTCGACACATTTGGTAAAGTGTACTACAAGCGATTCTGGAGGGTAACAAATAACTCTAAATATGGGACATATCATTCTCCCATGAGTGCATGAGAACCTATGAATCTTCTAGGACCTGTTGACCTACACATACTTCAAACAACAACTTCATCAAATGGAGTAAAGGTAGACACATACGTCTCGCCTTACTCAAATCAAAATTAAATGCAATAAAAAACAAGTGTTATGCATGGGTAAATAAAATGAAACTAAATCTACTATAGTACAAGCGATGCCTTTGTTAGTGAAATTGTATGCTCATAATTTTCCAATATCCAATTGTCAACCTGGGATGTAAACTTGTGATAGATGGACACTCTCTGTGCAGAGCTAGTTTATCAAGAATTTAACAATGTTATCTAACTAAACTTAAATCAAAACATAACTCTTCAAAAATGAATTCAATCAAACAACAAAATTCAAAATGTAATTCAAATTTTAATATGCATTCAATCTAGGTGATCCTTGGCAATTGTCCCTGTATTGATAATCTTGCTGCAACTATCTTACTTATCAATACCAAGTTTCGTTGATCAAATGGAACAATCTTATAACTCTGATAACACAAAAGAATCCAAACTAAGTGAACTGACAATCCCCAATTACTCTAACTGTAACTGGTCTCGACTAAGTGTAGGTACTACTGATATCATACAGACATGCACTCTGCTCAACAATACAGTGCTAGGTATGTTGTTAAATTTATTAGTTTAAGATAAAACTCAACTTAATCCAAGAGTTTAAAGATGGGAACTAAAAGAGAATTTAAAACTATACAAAGATAACCTGTATAAATTAAAAAGAATCAAATCTAACTATTGTGCGCACAAACTACTGATGTAAATCCAGATATGATATGAAACAACCTACGGGGTTTTATCTATGTTATCATGAATCTTGTAGTTACCCTATAGGTGATCCTATCTAGGATGGTAGAGGGAAAGACAACTAAAGTCGTGACCTACGATACCCAAGACCTCTGAAAGAACTCAGATTTCACGCCAGTCAAGGATACCGACACTTTGGACTCAATGAAAATACTAAGCCTAGGGGGCATCCCTATAACCGAGATCCCTAAAAATGAGGAAGGAAAGAGATAGTCCAGGGGAACTTGATTAAATCTTTTAATAGAAAGTTAATTAGTGTTTTGTACAATTACTAAGAGATTACGAGTGTTTGTGTGAAAGCCCCAATTTTACCCTAGGGTTTTAAGCATGAAAAAATGGATCTAAGGGAAAATGGTGAAATCAATCAAAATTTGACACTCTAATTGATTGCTAGGTATAGGATTAGACAATTGGAGGTGAAACTAGCAATACCCGGGTTTGCGGAATAGAAGATACCCACTATTCCCAAGGAGGGCGTCTTCCCCTAGAGGAATGACCATTGCATTAGATGGGAAAATGGATTCCAATGGTCACAAAAAATTCAAAATAAGGGTTTTTAACTTATTTCCAAGTTGGGTTTTAAGTTTTAAACCCAACCACAAACCAGCTCCTATAAATCTAAAAATCAAGGGTTTTAAAATGAGAGTTTCGCCATAGAATTTTATAACGAATGGAATAAAAATTTAAAACAAGAGACTATGAGTAGATATGACCCATAAAATCTTGTATATTCCTTGCAAATGATGATTTATCTTGTCTTGATCAATTCGAAGTGATTTTGACGAAGTACCAAGTCGAAATGATTTGCCCAAGTGAGGTAGTGCACCTCTCTTCCCTGCACAGTAAAACTACCGAAGGTGAGATTTTATACGCATGAAAAAGACACTGAAAATGCAAGAAAATCAGAGTGCATATCAAATATCCAAGATACTATTGAAAAACCCCCTGATTATGAAAACGTCTTCAAGAGAAACGAGTCGAGAGATCCACAAAAATGCCCCAAGCAAAAAATGACCTTTTGCATGCAAAACACTATCTTCCAAAAATATTTGATACCCCAAAAGAATATTTCAAATGCTAAGCAAGATAAACTTTACAATCATAGACAAGAAAATCCCATAAAGAAGATCCAAGAATTTCTACAAAAATATCTTCATTCAAATATATAGAGCCAAGAGTGCAATATTTCCTGATGGGATACAAAGAAGGGGGTCTCTTCTTTATATATATTTCGAGAGACACAAACCCTAACTTACTTTTTCATCAAACGATTGAGATTAAAACATCATCAATGTTGGAGATCACTTTTACATGGATCAATACATGTATCAACATGACTAAGTCAAGAGGGTGGTGAATTACCTCGTAAAGCCCATTTTTATAACATGAGAAATGATTATTTTAGCAAGTTTGACACTTAGGGGACATGGGGGGATCATTAGCCCCTCCCCACATATTTCTAAATATACAACTTGATTTACACACGTTTATTTTTGCCATTTTGTCCAATTTTTCCCTATGGGGAACGTCGTCCCTAAGAGAGCCAAGAAAATAATCATGAACATCAAACTGACTGAAAGTGATGCAAATTGTTAAATCAGTAGCAACAAGGAAGGTCTTCCTGCATGCATGTGTTCTTGCATGCAGAAGACTTAAATTAAGGAACCGGTTGTNAGTTAAAGTGAAAGTGAAATTAGGGTTTTCACTTTACCTAAAGTTATAAAAGAGAGATCAATTGGTGGAGAGAACACACACACTTGTATTCCGACAAAGATAGGATACAGACAAGGAGAGAAAGTCAGACATAAGATTTAGCTGAGAAGACAAAGGAGAAAGCAACAGGATCATCGAGCTTCGTATAGCTGGGCCATACACTCACACAGGAGGGTGTTGAGGTTTAGCTAGGATTTTCCCAATGATTCTATTGGGTACTGCATTCGCCAGGTTTGGGTGAATTTGCAGTGATTGTAAAAGTTCCATATTTTCTCATAATAAAATCTATGTCTGACTGGTGCATCAGTTTTCCCATCTTGGGTTTTTTTGGGGGTTTCCATACCCAAAAGAATAGTGTTAATATTATGATATGATGTTGTGATTTATTTCTCAGTTTTATATTCTGCTGCATACTGTAAAAGATATTCATGTGTGGTTATCAATTGATATTTTGCATGCACTATTTATCCCTAGTTGAATATTAAAGGAAAATTTACATGGTATCAGAACTCTGGTGAGCTAAAGCCGAGAGATTTGCAGCAACATTGATAGATCAAGGTCATATCTATAGGAAGACACAAACCTAGACTTCCAGATCTAGGGTTTGACAAGTACACTTCAATATGGCCATGCAGTTGAGAGTTGAGGATAGACTCCAGGGTGCTCAGAAATTTCCTACATGGAAAGAAAGGATCACAAGGATCCTGGACATCAGTGATGCAGAGGAGCCCATTGAATCCATGAAGGTTACACCCATAGATCCAATAGATCTAAAAGCTTGGAATAATATTGATTCTAGATCCATGTTGATTATCATGGATGGAGTGAAGGACCATATAGTCTCTCACCTTTCTGGTAAGAAGACCGCATTAGAAATTTGGAAGGATTTGGAGAGTCTATACCAGAGCAAGAACGAGAACTAGAGGATGGTGTTGCAAGAGAGGATGCACAACACCAAGATGACGAAGGGAGAAGGATTGGTGTCTTATCTCATGAGGCTCACACAGATCAGGGATGAGCTTGGAGCTATTGGATCTAAGACAGATGATGAGGAGCTATCTTGCCCTCAATGGATTCTCTAATACATGGGACACCTTTGTCAAAGGTGTTGTGGCTAGGGAGAATCTCCCTGATTGGAAGAGACTATGGGATGACATTGTGCTGGAGAAGACCCGCATGGGTCAAGGATCAGGCTCATCCAATAGTGCCCCACAAATTGTGGTTGAGGAGGCTCTAGCCCTTACAGGGAAGAGCAAGGGGAAGGAAAAGAGGAAGAAGGATGGTAAGAAGAACCTTGATGTGTCAAAGGTCAAGTGTTTTATCTTCCACAAGTAGGGACACTTTTCCTCCCAGTACCTAGATAGGAAGAAGAAGAATAACAATCAGATGGTTGGATCTGCAGAGGTGGATGAGTTTAGCAAGAATTTTGATGAGTAGTTTTGTTTGATAGCTTGCATGGAAAGCAACCTAGGGAGAAACATATGGTACATTGACAGTGGAGCACCTAGTCACATGACTGGACATAAGAGATTCTTCAAAGACTTGCAGGAGGGTGGAACAGGTATCCATGTTGAGCTGGGTGATGATGCATGGTATGAGGCGTAGGGAATTGGAACTATTTCATTTGAGAGGGAGTCTGGAAAACCCCTCAGTTTTGCTGATGTGTTATATGTTCCAGGACTGACCAAGAACCTTATATCATTCTCCACTATGGAGGACAAGGGATATCAGGTGAAGTTTCATGACCATAGAGTGTATATCAGGCCCAAGGGGTCAGATAGGATCTTGGATCGGGTGATTGGAAGAAGGAGCAGGAAAGTGTACAGATTACACTTTGAGCCTGCAAAGGCTCTAGTCAACAGCAATAATAGTAGTCAGGGTGAGTTGTGGCATAGGAGGATGGCAGACTTACACCATGGAGCACTGAAGCATTTGAGACAGGCAGTCATTGGAGTTCCTCAGGTACAAGAGGAAAAGCATAACCACTGCAAGGGTTGTGCTTTGGGGAAGAACATCAAGAATCCTTTCCCACAGAGTGAGCACATGTCTAAGGATCCCTTGGACTTGGTGCATTTGGATGTATGCGGACCTATGAGTGTCCATTCATTTAGTGGTTACAGTTACTGTGTAACCTTCATTGATGACTATTCCAAGAAAAAATGGATCTATTTCCTGAAGGCCAAGTCAGAGGTCTTTGAGAGGTTACGAGAGTTCAAGACTCTTGTGGAGAACCAGAAAGGAAAGAAGATTTGGGTGTTGAGGACATACAATGGGGGCAAGTACACTTCCAATGAGTTCATGGAGTATTGTTCAACTAAGGGGATCAAGAAGGAGCACACTGTGCCCCATGCCCCACAACAGAATGGAGTTGTAGAGCGAAAGAACAGGACTATGGTTGGAGTATCCAAGGCCATGCTATTTGATCAGGGATTACCTCTATTCCTTTGGGCCGAGGAATACAGGACTACAGTATACATTCAAAACATGTGTCCCCACATAGCCTTGGGGAGGAAGACACCATAGGAGGTATTCATAGGCACTAGTCCAGATGTGAGTCACATTCACATATTCAGCAGTGTCTGCTATTGTCATGTTCATGCTGACAATAGGAAGAAGCTGGACCCTTCTGGAGAGAAGGGGTTACTTGTTGGTTACAACGAGATTTAGAAGGCATATATAGTTAACATTCCTGCTCGTAGGAGCATCATTGTGAGCAGGGATGTCCAGTTTGATGAGGACAGGGCCTTGCGGAGATCTCTGGGCTTACCAGCAGAGCAACATCCAACATAGGAGTCGGGAGTCAAGTTAGAGGAGCCAAATGTACAGGTACATGTACAGACATAGAGCATAGGTTCTAGTGGTAAGAGGGAGTCAGGTGGATAGGATCCTTCAATCATTGACTTGAAGGATGAGTTGCAGCAGGAGATGGATATCCAACAGCTGTAATAGGTTGACACTAGGCTAAGGCCTAAGTGGTTTAGATCCATAGTGCAGGATTCCAGGTAGGTAGATCCTCCACAAACATCTTTTAGATGGAGTGTACCACCAAAGAGGCTTAGTTATATGGCGTTGATGACAGAGTTGATTAACTATGAACCTTCCAGCTTCGGGGATCCTACAAAACATGATGTGTGGCAGGAAGCTATGGTTGAGGAGTATGACTCCATTATGAAAAACCATGTATGGGAGGTTGTTCCTAGGCCACAAGGGAAAAAGGTGGTGGGATCCAGATGGATCTACAAGATGAAGCATGAAACATACGGAAGCATGGAGAAGTACAAGGTGCGCTTACTAGAAAAGGGGTTTTCACAAAAGGAGGGCATTGACTATGAGGAGACCTTTGCCCTTGTTTCCAGGTATTCTTCCATTTAGACCATTATCTCACTAGCATCTGAGATAGGTTGGCATGTCCATCAGATGGATGTCAAGACTTCCTTCCTCAATGGAGTGATAGAGGAGGAGGTGTATATTGAGTAGCCAGAGGGGTTTGATGTGGAGAACTGGGAGATGCATGTATGCAAACTGCATCGAACTCTTTATAGGCTCAAGCAGGCACCTCGAGCATGGTAATCAAGGATTGACAACTATCTATGGGAGATGGGATTTCAGCATAGTGAGGCTGACCACAACTTGTGCTTCTTGACAGGTGAGGTGTCTCTTATACTGGTCCTATATGTGGATGATCTCTTTTTGACAGGAGATGAGAGGCTGATTGGAGACTGCAAGTCCAACCTTGCAGTGGAGTTTGAGATGAAATACCTTGCGCTGATGCATTACTTTTTAGGATTGGAGGTTTGGTAGAGAGATGGATGCTTCTTCATCAGACAGAGGAAGTATGCAGTAGAGATCCTGAAGAGATTCAGGATGGAGGACTACAAGCCTTTGGCCATACCTATAGTTTCTAACTAGAGGAATATTGATGCATCAGGATCAGACAGATCATTATCCTACCTTGTATCGTCAGCTTATCGGATCACTTATGTATCTGCTCAACACTCGACCAGACATCATCTTTGCAGTCAACTATTTGAGTTAGTTCATGGTGGACCCTCAGAGAGTGCATTGGACAGCTGCGAAGCACATACTTTGCTACATCAAAGGTACAATGGAGTATGGATTGGTTTATGAGCACATGGGGAGTGTACAGTTAGCAGGTTTCACAGATGTTGACTGGGTAGGATGTGTAGAGGACTGAAAGAGTACTTCAGGTTGTTGTTTCAGCATTGGATCAGGGGTTGTCTCTTGATTCAGCAGGAAGCAAAAGTCAGTTGCATTGAGCTTGGAAGAGGCTGAGTACATGGCAACCAACATGGATTCTTGTGAGGGTATTTGGTTGAGGAAGTTACTTGTAGGGTTGTTCGAGTGTGAGCTAGAGGCTACAGTAGTTCATTGTGACAATCAGAGTGGCATCAGGCTATCTGAGAATCCAATGTTCCATGACCGGAGAAAACACATAAACATCAGATACCATTTCTTGAGAGATTGTGTTAAAGAGGGGAACCATTTGGTTGGAGTACATACAGATAGATGAGCAGGTGGCGGACATTTTCACCAAGGCACTTTGCAGATAGAGTTTTGTGAAGTTCAGGAATAAGTTGGGGTTGCTATAGAATCCCTTCCTCGTTGAGAGGGAGTGTTAAACTAGTAGCAAAAAGGAAGGTCTTCCTACATGCATGTGTTCTTGCATGCAGAAGACTTAAATTAGGAAACCAGATTTTACTTTACCACTAGTTAAAGTGAAAGTGAAATTAGGATTTTCGCTTTACCTAAAGTTATAAAAGAGAGATCAATTGGTGGAGAGAACACACACACTTGTATTCTGATAGAGACAGGATACATATAAGGAGAGAAAGTCATACAGAGGATTTAGCTGAGAAGACGGAGGAGTGAGTAATAGGATCATCGATCTTTGTATAGTTGGGTCGTACACTCACACAGGAGGGTGTTGAGGTTTAGCTGGGATTTTCCCAGTGATTCTGCGAGGTACTGCATTCTCCAGGTTTGGGTGAATTTGCAGTGATTGTAAAAGTTCCATATTTTCTCATAATAAAATCTATATCTGATTGTTGCACCGGTTTTCCCATCTTGGGTTTTTTCGGGGGTTTCCATACCCAAAATAATAGTGTTAATATTGTGATGTGATGTTGTGATTTATTTCTCAGTTTTATATTCCACTGCATACTGTAAAATATATTCATGTGTGGTTATCAGTTGATATTTTGCATGCACTATCTAGCCCTAGTTGAATATTAAAGGAAAATTTACACAAATATGTTCAAATATCCATAATAAATCATCCATATAAATTCCCTTTCCATTTCCTTGACCACACAAGCCAAATCAATTTCTTTAGTGATTTCCTAGTTCATTTTTAAGTGGTACATCCTCTAAAAATAATAATAATCATCATAACTTCGTTCAGGATGAGAAATGGGGAAAACTAACTGCAATAAAGTGTCTGGAGACATATTAGAATGGTACAAGTGACTAGTTATACCCACTAGAGAAGTGTGGCGCCCTAGTAGAACCATAATAACTGCAATTTGTAATAAAAATATGATCTAACCAATAATAAAGTGATAATAATAACTGATCATGAAATTTGGGGCCAAACTCTGAAAATTGAAACCCCAATATTGGTCTTGAGAATATCTACGAAAATATAAGTATTGTAAATTTTTAGCCACTGCCTTGGGAACCATGTTTGACTTGGCCAACTAGGTTGACTAGGTCAAAATACCCAAGTTGAAAGTGAGATACTGAACTAAGTTGAACCTGCATGCATCCAAGGTAAGAACTGCTCCAAGATGTATATTAAAACCCAACTTAAATGATGCTAATAAGAATCATGGTGACAATAATAATAATAATAACCAGTAAAATATACATCTTTCATTGAATAATCTTTGAATCTCCTGGAAGTCCCTTGTATATGCCATACTTACAATATTTAATCAATTTTATAATGCTAGGTGGAGGTGAAAAACAAGGCTAAGGTAAAAGGAAAATGACTTCTATTTGAATTTGACCATATGATCTCTCCGAATGATGACAAGTACACACAACCACAGTGACATATGCATGACAAATAAACAATAGGGAATGGTGGTGTCTCACAAGTGGATGAGTTGATCTGAAAAGAGTCCATTCAACTTTAACAACATTTCTACAACTCACATCCAAGCTAACAATCAAGCTTTGTGAGGATATTTTCTAGGAACCTCATTGAGTACACAAGAAATGATAGTGAAGAGATCCTAGGGGACACTATGAATTAGCGATCTCTTTCCCCATCTGACATCAAAACCCATAGGCTATGTGAGGAATTAATCATTACATTTCAATAGTGTCCAACAATCTTTATATTTAGCATTTATTTATCCACTTCTTTTAGGCCTTTCACAATTTCACTTTATATCCCTTTTTGAGTTGTGTCTAAAGACACAGTTTGCATTTATTTGAGGGTTTTGCATTTCAATAGATAGAATGTATGCACATAATGCATGCAATGATGGTAAACATATTGCTTCAAGTTTTAGCTGACACTCTTTAGGAAAACGGGGGGGGGGGAATATCCAGTGTCAGGACCAAACATCGAGGGAAACCAACTAGAGAGGTCAAGGATTCAAAACCCAATTGACCTAAGCTCGGGAACCAACACTAACGGGTTCTCCTCGCCTAGAAGGATCAAGGCGTCAACAAGTTTTGTTGCACAACTCAGAGCCGAGACACATAAAAAAATGTGATCCATCATTGTTATATCCCAACTGATATTATACCCTTGTTTTGATAATATGTTTGTGGTTTATGTGTTTCAGGTGTGTGTCAAATATAATAAAATTGTCATGCAAAATAAGTGTCATGCCAAAAATCCCTAAAATATAGCATATATAGAGATAAAATAGGAAATATGACTGAACAAGATTTGAATAACATACCAATATTTATAGCTATGAAGACTCTTTAGTATACAAAAGACATGCATTCCATGCATCTACCAGATATCCAAAAATGTGATGCCAGCTCAGAGGTGACGTCCATCCAACAATAAAAATGTCCTTCTTTGATATAAAACTCCTCGTAACAACTACTATACTTGGTCGATGATGATGGAACTTTCTAGGACTAGTGGTATGTCCTATATGAAGATATTGTCTGAGACATGCAGAAGATTTTCCTCCTCTAGGATCAGTAGCAAACTGATTTTCTTGAAGAGCTGGAAGGTGCCCCTCTTTCCCACATTTTTGCTAATAGCTGCTCTGGATGTGTAAAGGATGGTCTGATAATCACCCAGTATAGTGATATGAGCCTACCGAGAAGAATGATAGTGACATGTGGAAGGAATTATGAGTTTCTAGATCCCAACGAATTGTTTTGGGTCTTTCCAACTATTTCCCAGTAGTAAAACGTGACCCTGTAGTAATGTCCTTATATGTATGCTAGATCTCTGAAGAAGAATGAATGTGGTGAAAATCTTATGATAGATATGAATGATCTATCCTGAAGTGATTAGGGAAGATAGATTTGGATGCCGAAAACACCTGTTAGTTGCTGGCTCACGCCCCCAACCCCGACTTGTTGTTGCGCCTACTGCTACTGTTGCTCTAGAAACCAAACTCAAAGATAATAATGATCATAGATATCCTTTTGGTTCAACTAACCTTCTTATATATATTTTAGGGTTAACACGTAACTTTTAGGGTTTACATGTCACTTTTAGGGTTTTCACTTTACTTTTTTCATGCATGCAATTCTAATTGCTGATTGAATTAAGCCCGAAGAAATAAGGCCTGTATGCTCTGCATGCTTTATGATATTAACTTTGATGGCCCTCTTTACTATACTGATGAATTAATAATACTAAATAAATGTTCTGATCTACTCCTATTATTAAATGTCCTCGGCCAATTCCTCTTTTCCTTAATACCTGCTTGAACCTATGCAAATTAAATATGTTAACAAGTGTTTTTTATGCTTATGTAGAAGAGGAAATTATAGTCCTCCCTACTCGAAATTGCTTGTCTTCAAGTAATCTCCGACCAATATACCGAATCATTTCTCCCTGTCTCTTATTGTCCATTTGTATCAACCAGTTTATTCTACTGTTGGGTGGTTCTTCTTTTTCTTCAAATTTATGTTTCTTCTCTCCGATGTTATGTATTCTATCCTTGTATCTTCTTGGAATACCATGGACTGGTTTGATGCACTTAATCTTCAATAAATCCCTAGGGAAATGAATGGTTTAGGAGATAAGCTGGTAGTAGCGACATCCACCCTCCAACCTTCAGATGAGATGATTAATGGAAATGGTAAGATGGAAATGAATTTCATGCCTTCAATTCCTGATAATGTAGATCATTGGAAGGTGTTTAATGATGACAAACAACTCTTAATATTCATCAATAATCTCCAACAATTTGAGGATTGTAAGATCAGTTACCAGCAGGAAGATAAAGAGTATAAGGAACATGAGGATAATGTAAGGAATAGCATTCCGAGTAGCCTTATAGATTTTGAGAAATTATTTGACAGATAATATCAACATAAAAGTAAAAAATAATCAATACAAATTGGGGATCATATGGAAATAAACATAGGTGCAAACAAAGACTCCAAGTTAATAAAAATTGGAAAAAGGAAACAAATAGCTTAATAAATGTAATCAAGGTGTATAGGGATGTTTTTAATTTTAGCTGTGATGAACTTAAGGCTTATTGGGAAGATGTGTTTCTGCACACTATTCCCATTAAAGAAGAAGATAAAGACATCAAACATTTTCAGAAAAAAAATTAGGCAAATAAATACTAGGTTGGCTCCTATTTTTCAGAAAGAGTTACATAAGATGTTAGCAGAAGGGATAATAACACCTACAAGAAATTCAATGTGGTGCTACAACTTAGTTGTTGTTAGAAACAAGAATGGGTCAATTAGAATATGTATATATTTCATGAATATGAATACATCATGCCTAAAAGATAATTACCCATTTCCCGACATAGAAACATTGCTTCAGAGAGTAACAAGTTCAGGAATGATGTCCATGCTGGATAGATTTTCCGGATATAACCAGGTATTGGTAAATAAAGAAGATCAACATAAGACAACATTTAACACACCTTAGGGCACTTATAAGTTTCTAAGAATTCCTTTTGGCTTATTAAATGCGGGGCCACTTTCTAGAGAGCCATGTAATTTTCCTTTAAGGAACTCATAGGTAAAGTGATTGAAGTTTATCAAGATGACTTAACTGTTTTCTCAAAAGAAATATATGACCAGATAAGTAATCTTAGGCAAGTGTTTATAAGATGTCGTAAATATGGCATTTCATTAAATCATGCCAAGTCAATATTTGGGTTTGACGAGGGCAAGCTGTTGGGGCACATCATATCAAAGGATGGGATCAAGATTGATCCTAAACGAGTAGAATCCATTAATAAGGTCCCCTTGCCTCGAAATTTAAAATCTCTCCAGTATTTCAACGATCAGATCAATTTCATAAGGATATTCATCCCAAATTTAGTAGAACAAATGAAACCCTTACAAAAATTGTTGAAGAAGGATACTAAATTTGTGTGGACGGATGAAGGAAAATATGCTGTCAAAAACATCAAAGATACTATATCTAAATCACCTGTCTTAATCAATCTGAATTATTCCAAAGAGTTTTATATTTTCTCTTTCACCTTAGAATACACCAATGCTGGTGTTTTACTTCAGAAAAATAGTGAAGGACAAGAGCAACCTATAGCCTTTATAAGTAGAGCCTTGCAATATTTAGATTTGAAGTATACTACCATGGAAAAGAAAGCTTACACTCTTGTCAAGTCCCTTAAGTACTTTAGAACTTATGTCGAATACTCCAAAATTATTGGGTATGTACCCCATGCAGCTGTCAAATATATCATGTCTCAATAAGATTGTCTAGGTATCTGGGGTAAATGGGTTTCAAATATTCAGGAATATGACTTAGAAATAAAACCCACTAAGTTAATTAAGGGACAAGGGATTGCAAATATGTTGACTCAGGGAAATGAGAAAGCCTTAGGAAATATTTGTCAAAATATTAATCCAGAACAAAGTGTATCAGACGAGCTTTAGAGATTAGAGTAGAAACCTTGGTATTCAGACATCATTTTCTTCCTTCATAACCTTACATGATTTGATAATATACTTAGCCATAAATGAAGATAATTAAGGTTAAAAGCAACTAAGTATTGTTTAACAAAGGATGGTTTGGGTTGGAGAAACTCAGAAGGATTAGTACTTAGATTTGTTGATGAACCGGTGTCCAAAAGAATCATGGTTGAGTTTCATGCAATATTTTGTGGTGGTCATTTTATAGCAATAAAAACCGCCCATAAAATCCTACGAGCAAGTTACTATTGGCCAAACCTATTTTCAGACATTCATAAGTTTGTCAGGATTTTCCCTTAGTGTCAGTTGTTAACTGAGAAGCATAAGCTGAAATATTTTCCCTTAAATCCAATAGTGGTCCAAGCCCCTTTTCAACAATGGGGGATGGATTTCATCTGTAAGTTTAAAGACAATTAAAGCAATGGTTATTATTGGATACTTACCGCCACAAATTATTTCACCAAGTGGGTAGAGGAAACACCCACCAAGAAAGCAACCGATGCTGTAGTCATGGATTTCATAGAATATAGGATTATCACAAGATTCAGTGTGCCAACCAGAATTATCACGGATAATGGCCCATGTTTCAATTCCTCGGATATGCCATCCTTTTGTTTTAACTCTCAGATTGTCTTGTCACATTTATACAACCATTATCCTCAAGGAAATGGTATAGCTGAGTCAAGTAATACAAACTTAATGACCATAATAAAGCAAACAATTGGTGATAAAAATAAAGCATGGGCTAACAAGATTAAGTATGCATTATGGGATGATAGGATTACTAAGAAGAGCTCAACCGGAAAGAGTCCTTTCGATCTTGTCTATGGCCTAGATGTCACCTTACCCATCCATTTAAAGCTTCCAATGTATCAACTTCTCTAAAAGTTTAGCTTATATCACGATGTTATTCAGAACATAGTTAATGAGTTTATTGAGTTAGATGAGAACAAAAGGAAGTCCCTTTCCCAGAGTATCAGAAATTCAGATAAATCAAGAGGTCTTTTCATAAGTCTACTAGAACTGGATCCTCTCAAGTGGGTGATACAGTGTTATTATGGACAAATGGAGGGACAAACCAGGAAAACATGGAAAATTTGACAGCCTATGGATGGGACCTTAGATCATTTGTGAAATAGCAGACACCAATTCCTTCTATCTGAATGACATGGAAGGGGAAAGATTGAACCTTCTAGTAAATGGTTTTTCGCTCAAGATGATTTTTAGCGAGACGATTTGATGCCTTTATTTGCATCGTGGTATCAGGTCCTATTCCTAAACTTATCCTTGCATGTATTTTATTCTTGTATCATATTGTTGTACCATAGATGTTGTATCATAGTGTTTTTTTACTAACCTTGAAGATTCTTGTTGTATATTGTTTTTTCTAAATTTTGAAAAATAGTATTTTTCTTGTACATTATATTGTATACTAACTTTGTACAGTAACTTAGTTTCCCACTTGGTTTCCTTTTATATATGTGTTACTCATGGAATTTAATTTTTGTGTAGGACCCAGAGATTCCGAAATTCTCACATCCTCTTTTTTATTAGAAGATCAGTCAAAGCATGTGTACCTAGATGGAGTCAAATTTTACCTACTAAGTCATACTTAGTTGGTGGTATCAAGTGAGCTAGATGACATGAACAAACATCATTGTTCATTCTTCATAGTTCAGAAGTCATCTAAGCTTCTTCTGGGAATTTTTTTTTTAAATTTCTTGTACCACATGTTCATACCCCCTTGGGGGAGTTGTAATAAAATGTTATAGCATGGTGGAGTATGTAAAATACTCGGTATCCTAGAATTATATATCAATCTAACTAGCCTGGAGTGTTTTTTCCCTTGGTGATTATTTGTTGTTGAATAAACAACTAATAATTTCTGAGTTTTTCACTCATACCTCCAAAGTTGGGGTAGTCGTCTTGGTATTTAAGCATAAGGAGGTTATTAGAGTATATCTGTTAATGTATATAAACATGCTAGGAATTATTATTAAGTCATATGGACATGTTCTAGGTATTCCTAAGTTTATTTTTAAGTTTTGATGAAAATAATTTTTTCTGTAAACTTAGTTTATTTTTTAATAGTCTAATTGGAAAATTATAGGTGTAATAAAAGTGTGGTTAGGGATCGGATTTTTCCATGGGGGTGCTCATTTTCTTACTCAGAGCACTCGTTTAATCTACAAACCCACTTTTCCTAAGTTTTAAGTGATAAATTTATCACAAGTAAAAAATCTCCCAAAAAAAAAGTCAATTAAAAAATAGAAAAAAAATAAATAATGGAGAAAAACCCAAATTCCCAAATGAGTAGAATCTTGTCTGATTGACTCCAAGTCAGTTGCATTGGATCTCCTTGAGGTAGGCGAGTTATGTCCCTCATAAATGCGTCATCATGGGTAGATGTGTAAGGTGTCTAGAAGACTCCAAGAATGGAGAATGTGCCCCCTCTTGAAGGCTCACGCTTGGGTTGAGGTGGAAGTTGATAAATGGATAGGTGGGGTTGGTAGGAGAGGTGGAACCTACCTCTCCAGTACCATTCCCCTTCAACTCAGTTCAAGCTTCACTCATCCCTCATTCATCTCCATTAACTCGAGCTCCCTCTTTAGTTGTGGATGCGCCCCCTCTAGGCCTCTCTGGCTATAAATAAAGCTTTCGTTATGTCATTCAAGCTAGTTCGAGTTGGATAGAGAATAGGATTTTTGGTTGTAATAGTTATAGTTATTTTTTTTCTTGGAATAAAGAAGGATTTGGAGGCAATATGATGTCATGCTGTATTGTGTGGATGAGCATTGTCATGTTTCACTAAGGTAACTTGTATTATTTTCATAGCTTACTTATTACAGTCTTGTGGATATGTTATCATGAATCTTGTAGTTTCCCCATAGGGTGATCCTATCCAAGATGGCAGAGGTAAAGGAAACTAAATTCACAACCTACGATATCTAAGACCTATGAAATGACTCAGATGTCACACTCATCAAGGATACTGACACTTCAAACTCAGTGAAAATACTAAGCCCACGGGCGTCCCTATAACCAAGATCCCTAAAAATGAGGAAGGAAAGCATATAGTCCAGGGGAACTTGATTAAATCTCTTAGTATGATAGTTAATTAGAGTTTTGTACAATTACTAAGAGATTAAAAGTGTCGATGTAAAAAGCCCCAATTTTACCCTAGGATTTTAAGCATAAAAAATTGGATTTAAGGGTAAAGGGTGTGATTAATCAAAATTAAACACTTGGATTGACTGCTAAGTGCAAGATTAGACAATTGGAGGTGAAACTAGCAATACCCAATTTGTGAAATTGAAGACACCCACTTCTCCCAAGGAGGGTGTCTTCCCCTAGAGGAATGGCCAGTGCGTTAGATGGGAAAATGGAGTCCAATGGACACAAAAATTAAACTAATGGGTTTTAATTTATTTCCAAGGTGGGTTTTAAGTTTTAAATCCATTCACAAACTAAAACCTACTAAACAAATAGATGAGGTTTTTAAATGAGGGTTTCACCAGAGAATATTTTAAACTAATGGAATAGAGATTTAAAACAAGAGATATCGAGTATATATTACCCAAAAAAATCTTGTAGATTCCTTGCAAATGATGATTTATCCTGTCTCAATCAATTTGAAGAAATTTGAATGAGGCACTAAGTCAAATTGATTTGCTCAAGTGAGGTAGTGCGCCCCTCTTCCCTACAAAGTCAAACTACCGAAGTGAGATTGCTACATAATAAAAATGAACTATAGATGCAATAAAAATATAGAGCATGTCAAAGATCAAATATACTATTGAAACACCCCCTGATTATGAAAACATTTTCAAGAGACAATTTGGGAGATCCACAGAAAACGCCTCAAGAGAAAACACCCTCCTGCATGCAAAACACTATCTTCCAAAAATATTTGATACCACGGGAAAATATTTCAAATGTGAAGCAATATAAACTTTCCAATCATAGATGAGAACATCCCACAAAGAAGAACCAATAATTTATGCAAAAATCCCTTTATTCAAATATCCAGAGCTAAGAGTACAAAATTTCCCAATGTGATACAATGAGGCGGGTCTCTTCTTTATATATCTTTCGAGAGAAACAAACTCTAACTTACTTTTTCATCCAACGGTTGAGAGTAAAACTTCATCAATGGTGGAGATCACTTTTACACAGATCAATACATAGATCAATATGAGTAAGTCAAGAGGGGGGCGAATTACCTCATAAAGCCCATTTTTACAACACGATAAATTATTATTTTTGCAATTTTGACACGTAGGGGACATGGTGTGGAGGTCATTAGGCCCCCCCCAATACATATTTCTAAAGATACAACTTGATTTACACACTTTTATTTTGGCCATTTTGACCAATTTCTCCCTATGGGGGACGTCCTCCCTAAGAGAGCCAAAATAATAATCCTGAGCATGAAAATGGATGAAGCTGGTGTATAAGTGTCCGAAG
Organism: Pseudotsuga menziesii; assembly: GCA_001517045.1. Classification (NCBI taxonomy): domain Eukaryota; kingdom Viridiplantae; phylum Streptophyta; class Pinopsida; order Pinales; family Pinaceae; genus Pseudotsuga; species Pseudotsuga menziesii. Next base: position 46,301 of record LPNX010004439.1, on the reverse strand, counting down.
AGCCATAATAAATCATTTGGATAAATTCCATTTCCATTTCCTTGACCCAACATGCCAAATCGATTTTTTCAATGAATTTCCTAGTTCATTTTTGGTGGTACATCCTATGGAAAATAATAAAATCATCATAACTCCGCGCATGATGAGAACTGGGGAAACTGACTATACTAGATGATTTGGAGACATATAAGAATGGTATACGTGACTACTCATACCCCCTGTAACACTGCAATGCTCTAGGAGAACCAAAATCACTTCTCTCTGTAATAAAATTTGATCATTTAGCCAATAATAAAGTGATAATAATCATTGATCATGAGATCTAGGGCCAAACTCTCAAAAATAAAACCGCAGTATTGGTCCTGGGCATGTCTGGAACAAATATAATCAATGTTGTTTTCTTTGAGTCGTTGCCTTGGGAACCATGTTTGACTTGGTCAACTGGGTTAACCAAGTCAAAGTACCCAAACTAGAGGTGAGATACTATACCAATATGAACCTGCATGCATCCAAGGTAAGAAATGCTCCAATGGTGTATATCAAAACCCAACTTAAATAATGTTATTCATAATCATAGTGAAAACAATAATAGTAGTAAGTAAGATATACCTATGCCTTTGAAAAACCTTGGAACCTTCTAGAAATTTGATGTGCATGTCATACTTACAAAGTTTAAACAATGTGCTAATACTGAGTGAGGATGGAAAACAAGGCTAAGGAAAAGGGGAATGACTTCTAACTGGTTTTTACTATGTTATCTCTCTGAATGATAACCAATACACTCAACCAAAGTGACATATGCATGACAGATAACAATAGGGGATGTTGGTGTCTCACAAGTGGATAAAGTACTTGGGGTTGCTTCCTTCGGACTCTAGAAATATTTCCTTTGCACTAATTTGAAATGTGGGTCAACCTTCAAAGCAGGTGCCCTGGAAGCCTTATGGGCTCCAATATTCACAAAGACATAGCGTTTACATGCTAGCCTCGCCTTGTTTCATTGTGGGGGAAAATGATCCGAACACTATACAAAGAGTGAGTTCTCATCCTTTGACCATTGATATTTTTCAATAACTTTATTTTTTCACATAAGATAGTAGCCATCCTACAAGAGTAGGTGCCCTGGAAAGCCTTCTAGGTTTCAGTAAATGACTAAGGCCTAGCCTCGCTGCCAGCGAGTAGTCCATAGCCCCGACAATTTTTTCTCTCCTTGCTACCCCCGTGGAGGGCAGATGAGACTTAATTTATACAAAGAATGAGTGCTCAACCCCTTGGCAACTTACTACCTTTTAAACATTTACTTTGCATCATTTAGATATATCTTTTATGCATTTCGATGCTTTAGTGTTTAGCAACACTGCTTGAGGAGTACTTGTTTTGAGGACTAAAGGAGAACTGCTCGGTGAACCTAGCCACACTGGGCACATACTTCATAGCCAAAGACACATATCAACATGGATTTTTATCATGCATAGGGGTCAATATGGGGAAAATATCTTCAATCTCACAAGTCTCAATCAATCCAAGTCACAGGATAAAATTCAAACAACGGATGAACTAGATGGATGGGGACAAATGGAATATGGGGCCAACACAACACCAAGGTTTAATCATTTGTGTAAGCATGGAATGAGCAACAATATTCAACATTAAGTCCTTTGATTAGTCTTAGCACAATTTCAATCATTAGTACATATATAAGCATAGGTCACCATGATCATCCTAACAAGACAATCCTAGGAGTTTGATATACATCACAGAGAAAAATCAAACCAGGGAAACATATACCTTATCTCACCATATATACCTCTCTCCATCTGATAGGGACCCTATGTAACTGTGTGTACCATATTTGATATGTTACTCTACTAAAATTAACTAGGTCATCACTGAAAGCATCTAAATGGACTAATGAATCTCAGTCCTAGCAAGGAAAATCTGTTGAACAAGGCTCTGAAATGGCTAAGGATGTAATGATCCATGCTAAAACCCCACGTGAAAAATAGATCAAAATATAATAAGAGATAGATATGTATGTTTCATCATGGTAGCCCAACTCCAAATGTATATGTGATAACATGATCTAACATTGAAAGATTGTTATCAATTGGTAGGAAAAGAGCTTATTTAATAAGTTTATTGGCTAATTCTTTTTCTTATATGCATGCTTAGAGATCAATATCTGACATGTTTTATAAGATTATATGCATGTTGTTTCAATTTCTCTATATATGTATTAACTGGATCTCACAAGCATTTTGGCAAGCCTTTGATTCGTTGTAGGTATCCTAGTTTAGAGAAAGCGTTGATCTAGTTTAGTTATTCATTTTATCCAACATTTTTAAGGCATAGTGCCTCGACATTCCACCAAAAAGCTCCACAGTTGATCATTCGGGCACCAAGCCACCTCTTTCACTCTTTCTCCTTTAAAAATCAATGTTTTTCCTGTTTACTTGCTTCTGATATCTTAGATATGTGGTTTATAAGTTAATATCTTTTCTATATTTGAACATATAAGAGTTACATGCATAGATCTAGATTCATTTAAAATAATTCAAGTATTTTTCTTAAAACTAGATCTGGCTGCAAGAAAGTTTCATTTTTTACAAGTTATTTTAAAGTAGATCTAGTGACTTGTTTAAGTGAATAGTCTTTCTTTAAAATATAAAGTTAAATCTTGCAATCAAAGTGCTTATTGTTGTTGGCTGCCCCAAAAAATAAAGCCAAGATCTCGAGGAAAGATTTCTTTCCTTGGTTAAATTTTTGCATTTTTTTCGTAGTTTAACTTAGCATTTTTTTACTATTTTTTGTGGGTTTTCCAAATACACTTCCAAAGTGTTTTTGGGAAAATTTGACTAACATATGCTTGCTGGTTTTTAGCAGGTCCTCCAAAAAAGAGAAGGAAATGCTACACAAAATTCCATTTTTGGGCCATCCAGAGCTTCCCAGGGGTCCCCCCTACTTTCGTGGTTCCTTTTCTGATATTTTGTAAGCCTTTGGATCCCATACAACAAGGAACAAAGGTAATTTCTCATCAAGCATTGTAACCACGATTAATAAATATAACTTGAGTATGCTCTTCAGAGCCCACTCCCCATCCCCATGAGGGATCCACATCTTTGTCCTTTTGGTCATTTCCTTGATTTTCTTTAGTTTAATTTATTCATGCAAGCTAGTATACTTTGATAGATGTTGCAATTTTACATATCATTCCATATCTTATTTGAATCAAAGTAACACTAATAATTTCCCCACGACTTTTCGAGTCACCCGAAAGGGGAAAGAGATGTGTGGTAGGATTAATTAGACAACATGTTTTCTTCTTTCAATGCTTTAGTTTTTTTTACTTATCATTTTAAAATTAACCCCTCCTTGCTTTCCCGATTGAGGTTCATTTGAACCAAAAGAGACTCTTGGAGGATAATTTTTCTTTTTTTAACAAACAAACGTAGTATTTAAAATCCTTAAAATCAACAAGACTCTGTTGTGTATGCTCTGCACCGTTGCAGTTCGACCGAACAGTTGGCTACTTCAAAAGAAACGTGGGTGGCTAGCCTAATTAGTTTCGCATCTCAATTAAACCTCTCCAGGTGAAAATCCAACACCTCAATTTGATCCATTGGAGTAGAAAAATTCACAAAGGAATCGGGAACAACTAGGTAGTGACCTCGAGACACCAGGATGATATTTAAAACATAATTCTTAAAAACTGAAACATGGGACATTATCTGTGATAATTCTGGCTGGTACATCGAATCTTGTGATGATCCTATCTTCTAGGAAGTCCATTACTACCGTATCGGTTTCCTTTTTGGTGGGCATTGCCTCTACCCACTCGGTGAAATAATCTGTGGCAGTAAGTATCCAAGAATAACCATTACTTGAATTGTCTTTAAATTTACCGATGAAATCAATCCCCCACTGTTGGAAAGGGGCTTGGACCACTATTGGAGTCAATGGAAAATCTTTCATTTTTTGCTTCCTAGTGAACAATTGACACTAAGGGAAAATTCTAACAAAATTATGCATGTCTGAAAAATGGTTTCGCCAATAGTAACCTACTCTTATAATTTTATGGGTGGTTGTTCTTGCTGCAAAGTTCCCACCATAAAATCCTGCATGGAACTCAACCATGAGTCTTTTGGACTCTGGTTCATCAACACATCTAAGTACTAAGTTGTCCAGGTTTCTCCAACCCAAACCATCCTTTGTTAAACAATACTTAATTTCTTTTAACCTTAATTCTCTTCTTTTATGGCCAAGCAAGTGATCAGGGCATGTAAGGTTATGAAAGAAGAATATGATGTCTTAATACCATAGCCTCTTTTCTAATCTTTGAAGCTTGTTTGATACACTTTGTTTTGGATTATTGTTCTGACAAATCATTCCTAAATATTTCTCATTCCCCTGAGTTAACATATTTGCAAGGCCCCGTCCCTTAATTAACTTAGTGGTTTTTATTTCTAATTCATATTCCTGAATCTTTGAAACCCATTTACCCCTAATACCTAGACAATCCTACTCAGACATGATATCTTTAACAACTGCATGGGGTACATACCCAACAATATTCGAGTATCCCAGATAAGTTCTAAAATGTTTAAGGGACTTGACAAGAGTGTAAGCTTGATTTTCCATGGTAGTATACTTCAACTCTAAATGTTGCAAGTCTCTACTCATAAAGGCTATAGGTTTCTCTTTCCCTTCACTATTTTTCTGAAGTAAAACACTAGCAATGGTGTCTTCTGAGGCAAAAGATAAAATTTGAAACTATTTGGAATAATCCAGACTGATTAAGACAAGTGATTTAGATATAACATCTTTGATATTTTTGAAGGAATATTTTCCTTTATCCGTCCACACAAATTTAGCATCCTTTTTTAACAATATTTGAAAGGGTTTCATTAATTCTACTAAATTTGGGGTGAATCTCCTTATGAAATTTATCTGACCATTGAAATATCGAAGATCTTTTAATTTCCGAGGAAAGGGTACCTACTTAATGGATTCTACTCGTTCAGGGTCAATTTTGTCCCCATCTTTTGAGATAATGTGTCCCAACAACTTAACCTCGTCAACGCCAAAGATTGACTTGGAAGGATTTAAGGAAATGCCATATTTGCGTCATCTTATAAACACCTGCCTAAGATGACTTATGTGGTCAGATCTTTCTTTCAAAAAAATATTTAAGACATCCTAATAAATTTCAATCACTTTACCTATGAGTTCCTTAAATGAAAAGTCGATGGGTCTCTAGAAAGTGGCCCTCGCGTTTGATAAGACAAAAGGCATTCTTAAAAACTTATAAGTGCCCCAAGGTGTGGTAAATGTTGTTTTATGTTGATCTTATTTATTCACCAACACTTGGTTATATCCAGAAAAACCATCCAACATGGACATCATTCCTGAACTTGTTACTCTCTGAAGCAATGTTTCCATGTTAGGCAATGGGTGATTATCTTAGGCATGATGTATTTAAATTTCTGAAATCTATACATATTCTAATTGACCCATTCTTCTTTCTAACAACAACTAAGTTGTAGCACCATGATGAATGTATTGTAGGTGTTATTATCCTTGCTACTAACATCTTCTGTAACTCTTTCTGAACAATAGGGGACAACTTAGGATTTATTCACCTAATTTTTTGTCGGAAAGGTTTGACCTCTTTAGCCTCTTCTTTAATGGGAATAGTGTGTTGAAACACATATTCCTGATAATACTCAAGTTCATCATAGATAAAGGCCAAAACATGTCTATACTCTTTGATTAGATTAATTAAGCTATTTGTTTCCTTTTTCAAGGTACCTTTTCCAATTATTATTAACTTGGGGTCTTTGTCTGTACCTATGTTTATTTCCACATAATCCCCAATATGTATTGATTCTTTTTTATCTTTATGTCGATCCTGTCTGTCAAACAATTTCTCAAAAGATATAAGGCTACTTGAAATGTGATTTCTTACATTATCCTCATGTTCTTAATACTCTTTATCTTCTTGCTGGTAACTGATCTTACAATCCTCAAATTCCTAGAGATTATGTATGAATCTTAAGAGTTGTTTGTCATCATTAACACCTGCCAATGATCTATATTATCAGGAATTGAGGGTATGAAATTAATTTCCATTTTGGCATTTCCATTAATCATCTCATATGAATGCTAGAGGGTGGATGCCGCTACTACCAATTTATCTTCTAAACCATTCATTTCCCTAAGGATTTTTTAAAGATTAAGTGCATTAAACCAGTCCATGGTATCCATATGGAATTCCTATAGTTCTTTAGTCTATCACTCTTACATTGATACTTGTTTTAAGTTGGCGTATGACTAAGTATGAATCACCCTTTATGTTCAACATTTGTATGCCCATGTTTTTATCAGTTTCTAATCCTAGAAACAATGCCTCATACTCGACAACATTGTTTGATGCGTCAAACTCTAATCTAAAAGCAAAGTTGCATATATGATTAGAAGGAGAAATAATTGCAATGCCCACACCCTTTCCAGCTTTGGAATAATCCCCGTAAAAATATATTTACCAAACCTCATCTACCTTTTCATTCTTAACATTTTCTTTAATGGGGGGCATGAAGTTAGACAAGATGGCATAGTTTCCAAAGTTGTCAGTACAATGCACATATTCATTTGCAGGTTTCTTAGGGTTTTCTACATGCCACTTCCTTTCCTTTTCCCTGTGAAGTATAACCATTTTGTTTTTAGATGAAGGTATAGTTTCATACGTCCAATTGATTTGGATGTGTCCACCTAGAGTTGCGGCCCACTTTCTGGAAAAAATCATTCCCCAATTATCCGACACATCAATTACTACAACATCTATTGTCATATTGATGTCAAGATACTTAGCCAATTTTACTTGTAGGTTTAATATTATCCCTACCACATCAAATTCTCTTCCATCCATTGCACATACATTGTTGTAGGGTCATGTGATCCTTAGATTCAATGGTTCCATTACTTTTCTTGTAATTACGTTTGAGGAAGCACCTGAATCTAACATGTAGTTACGGAGAATAATATTATCAACTAGAAGAGAGACATAAAATGGAAGGTGATCTTCTCTTCTTGGATCAACAATGTAAAGGACTATAGGAAAATCCTCAAGGACAACAGGAAAATCTTCAAGGATGGAATTATTACTTGGAAGAGCAGTTTCTTTGATAATGTTATGGGATTTATTTTGGTTACTTTCTAAATATTTTAACAATTTATCCTTTTGACAATGAATCTGAAGGATGCCAGTTGCATAAGTAGAGACTTTAAGCCTATTTAGCCACATTCACATGTCAAGTTTTGATTCTACAACAACAGGGGGGTTCATAATAGGAGGAGTTGTTATCTTAGGTTTATACTGTTTAGTTGGTGTAGATTTCTCCTTCCTTTGATAAGTAGCACCCTTGAATATAACATCCCTCATCTCTTTAACCTGTTCCTGAGAAGACTTTTCACCATAATTTTGGGTGATGAAATCCTTCTCTTGACTATAATCTATGGTCTATTGCCAATGCTGGTTGGATAGGGATAGGTTTGGCCTACCCTGTTCATAAACTCAGGCTCGCTTGAAAGTATATCCTAATTACGAGTCTCGGGGAGTCCTTGTTCCATGGCTTGGTTTACAATATAACAAGTACTCTCTTGGTGGAACTGATCACACGACCTACAAAATGAAATTGCATCTTCTACCATGTTTTATGAATCTAACTGGTTCAAAATCCTAGTCTCTTGAGTTTGTGCTTTCTTCTAATACATCTGGTTGGGCTTATGTTGAAAGTTCCTTGGTGCATGAGAAACCTGATTTCTCTCAATCGTTACCAACCTACTTTGAATATGATTCAGTTGTGCAACATTATTGGCCATTTGTTGGTTCTGATTAGTTACCAAGGCTATCATTATTTCAGACATTTCCTTCATAGGATCCTTGGATGATTCCTTTCCCTCCGATTCAACAACTTTTTCCTTAGATTCTTTGTTATAGGAAGAATTTACTCTAATGAATCTAGGTATGTTAGACTTACTGGATGATTGGATATTCTTTTCAATTTTTTCGACCAAGGGCTTGGGATTGCTTTAAATCAAGAGGTTCTTTATCTGTTAACTGATACCTTAAATCACCAGTTAAAGATTCAATGTAAAAGATGATGATAGCAACATCATGTGGCTTAATGTATTTATGAAGGTCAGAAACAAGATCTCAAAATTTCTTGTTGAATTCCTCCATATTTTCATTTTCCATATTTTTAATGTTATGGAGAGCAGCAAGCTAATGTCTTGGTTCCTTTTTCTCTCCCTGTTTTTTCTTAAAACCATTTAGGAATTCATCAAGTGTTTTGTATGAATTATGAGATAATTTAATGTACCACTCTCCTGCATATTCTTCTAATGATAAAGCAAAAAGATTCATTTTTATGTCATCATGGTCATGGGAAACTTGATTGCAATAACCAACTAGATTCCTTGAAAACTTATGAAGATGGGATTTGATTGTGATGGAATTATTTCCTTGAAAGGTAGGCAGTTTCTTGATAGCATTCTTCAGAATGGCATGAGGGGCACCTACTATCTGAGTAAAGTCAAGGGGTTTGAAGAAATCGTACATTTATTTAGATTGATGGATGCGACTCTCTTCAAATAGATTATGGATATCTGAGAGGGATTGGGACCCTAAATATTCAAGGATTCTACAAGAAGTATGTCTATTCAATATCCTTCTATAATCCATTTAAGGCTTAGGATGAGATCAAATACTCCTTCGGAGTTCCTTCGGGTTGAATACCTTGGAGGGATATTAAACAGTGGAGTCTTCAGATGGATCAAGCTTTAATTTTTTTTTTTAAAGACAAAATCTATAAAATTTTTATCTTTTTATTTTTTTGGAAAATAAAAGTTAAGTCGTACTCGAGAATAAAAATATTTATCCCCGACAATGATGCCAGAAAATGTTGCTACCTTTCACACAACTGAAGGGGAACATGGCAGAGATATTCAAGCCACTTGGTGTGTCCTTGGGGGAAAGTCTTGAGTCAAGGCTTTCACCTTATTCTCGAGTCCTCTGTTTAGGCCAACTCCTAATCGAAGCCAAGGGGGTAGACCCTACTAATTTCTAAGGTTGTTAAGGATTTAATGTGATGATGATTAAGTTACTTAGGAGTTTTATGAAAAGAAATACTGGAACCCGATATTGCAACGATCTTTTTTAAACACAACAAAATATATAATCACTTAACAAATGATATGTAAATCATATAAAAACAAATGATTGTATGATGATAATGCCAGTGCCAAGAATGGAGTATGAAATAATAAAGTGTTGTTGTATTGCTGGGATGTGTTGCAAATACTCTTAGTCAGTTTTAAATTAATATGGGAGACGAGTGAATTAGATTAGGGGAAGGGAACTCTAAATATACTCGAAAGTACGAGGAGTATGTCCAAAACCCTTATCTGATGCTTCTCCATGCCAAGAATATGTGGGATGGGACAGAGTCTCTGAGACGTGTCCAACACTACACCAACAAGGGTCTCCAGAAGCTAACTAGATTCTTGAAGATTATTCACTCTATTTGCAGTAGTGTTTAAAAAAATTGTTACTTTGCTGACTATGCATCCATTTAGATATAACATTTAAGTTTCAATGCCTTAGTGTCTAAAGAATCTTTTGGTTATCACTACTTGTGTTCAAGACCTAGAGGAAAACAATCCCTGTGATAAGAATCACATAAACCAACACAGAGACACAATATAAACATGGGATCTAATTCAACATAGAGGTATAGGTGGGGGGAATCCTCGACGTCACTAATCAAGTGACAAGTCATGGGTGAAAACAAAACTGGATGATAACGGATGGGCGAAGAAAATGATAAAGTAAAACCAAGACTAGCAAGCTAAGTCCCAATGGGGAAATGACCAAATCGATACTAAGAATATTGCATGACCAATGAGTATACACAAGAACATTCTGAATAAAACCAAAATATTTATTTTACTCTAGACCTCAATAAGACCAAATAGGATATTGCTAATGCACAACCACTATCAACCAAGTCTAGATACTAAAATAGATATCAAAGAAAAACTAGAATCCATATGTACATATCCATGTATCACCTGGGTCATAAACCTGTTGTTGATGCCTTTCATGCTCCTGGGGGGGATTAGAGCAGTAAAAATATTCAAGCTTCTAAGTGCGTCCTTGGGGGAAAGTCTCGAGTCAAGTGTTGTCACATGACCCTGACTCCTTCGTTTAGGCCACTCTTAAAGGATCCAGGGGGGTAGTCCCTATGAAAGAGTTGCTAAGGCTCTTAATTTTATTAGTTAAGAATGAATTATTTTTGTTAGGAGTTTTGATAAATCAATAGTGAAACAAGATACTTGCAAGTAAATTTATATAACAAAAACATGAAAATAGATATGGCAATTATAACATAAATGACCTGAAAGAAAAATATAAAATTGAAGATAGTACTGGTGTCGAATGGAGTATAATGTTGCTAAAAGTTGTAAATGTATTGCAATTGGAGTCTTGGTCATTTTTAAAGTTATTCAATGATGAGTGAGTTAAGGGGAAAAGAATATTCCCAATATACCGTGAGGTACTGGGAATATGTTCAGATTCTGAGAAGAGTGGCTCCGCACGGGAAAATGTGATCTAGATGGAGTCGTGGGGGGGTGTTCAACACTACACCAACACGTATGTAGCCTAACAGGACCCCATAGTCGCTTTCTAGCTGTTCCCACTTTCCCTGAAAAATTAGCCCACTATTTCTCAAGCTCGTTACGCCGAATTTTTGTAATGTTTTGGGGTAGTTGATTTTATTAAATTGAGTTTGCTTAGTTAGATGTGAGAAATCAATTAGTGTGCATTTCTGCTTTTGATTATCCCAAAGCTCAGGGCGAACCCGCGATGGGAAGGAGCATGGGATGACAAATATTAACTCCAATTTTGAAGAAAAGGAAAATCTAATCTATACAACCCTTAATGGACAGATTGTTTGCTTATGCTTTATTATAAGCAGTACATCCATTTAGCATATAAGGAAACTATGGTTAAGGATCTCTTTTAGGACAAAGCCTTAGTCAGGAAGTTAAGACTGTGTTAGATCTACAAAGAAAGAAAGCACTGAAATATAATTAGATCTAACTAGATGCAAAAACTTGAACTAATCTAGAACTTAAAAGAGAGAGGTAAATCAAAGATCAATCACACACTTGGTGATAGAGGCCTTCCCCAAATGGAGGAAGGGGGTTGTGGGGACCGTAATCCCATTCGATTTTTATTAACTTTATTACGATATGTTTTTTTATGAATGGGGTTTTATTTTGATCTTAGAAAGTGATATATAAGGCTTACAAATCTTGCAAGAGACAAGGAATGAAGAAGGGGGAATTTGGGGTGATTTGAGGAGCCTGATATCTGAAAACATCTCCAGCATTTCCGTGTAACTTGTCATGAAAAGGAAAAAAACAGCAAGCTATGTATTTGTAAATTAGTGGGTCAGTCAATAAAACACAATAAAAAAATACAACCTAGTACTTGTCGAAAGAAAGAAAAATTTAGTTACTTTGAGTACTAGGAAAGAGAAACTAGATCTAAGCTTATTATTATGAAACAAAAGCACTTTTTAGATCTAATCAAACAAGCAAATAAAAACTATGAACTTTCGCATACGATTTACTTATTAAATGAAAGTGATCGGAAAAAAAAAAATTGTAGTTTTGAAGAAGGAAAGAGAAGGAACTCAAGCCCAAAGCTTAAACAAGATCAAGGAGGAGAATGCCTAAAAAAAACAAACGTTTGGTCCAAATATGCGGTGAAGAAGACAATATGTAGTCGAGCTCCAATCTTACTCCACACTTGGTGATCTGCACAGCTAAAGAACCCTTCAAACAAATGATTAGATCTAGTATGGTAGATTAAATAAAATAAAAAGCACATAAGTATAACCAACTACAACATGCAACTTTTAGATCTTAGATAAATACTCATAAATAAAAAAATTGAACCTTTAAATGTTTATTCTATGGATTAACATATAATCTTCTTAGCTAGAAAATCAATACTTGCATAAAAAGAAAAAGAATGAATCAGATATCAAGAATGAGGAAGAAGTCCTCACTTAAATAGAAACTACAAACCCGTGATGGGTGCTACCTACACTTAAGTTGAAGAGTCAGTGAGCTCTGAGTTGACCTGAGTTAATTAAGAGTGGAACTGGAGAGGCAAGTGCCACCTCTCCTACCAACTCCACCAACCCACCGACCCACTTGCTTGATGAGGTTGGCGTGAGCCTTCTCCTTTACCTCACATGTGAGTTCTCCCTCGATCCCACTCACTTGCATGAATTAAATAAATCACAACTTTATAACATACCAAAGGTTTAATAACTTATAACATGGAAATGGGTCCACCCTCATCCCAACGCAATCTTCACATGGTGTTAGCATGAGACTCATGTGGGTTGACGTCACCCTTAATTAAAAGCACTCATAAATTTTATTTTATCCAAAGTTTGAAATGCCACCATGTTGGAGAGAGGAGCTAACCCATTGGACCTGTTACCACCTAAGTTGTACTTGGTGTATTTTTTAAGCGAACCAAAAAAGTAGAACAAGTATACTTGTCTATTCTTCAGAGTTCAGAGGTCTGTCGGGATTTTTCTGGGAGTCTGTTCAAAATTTTTTGTAACACATGTTCATACTCCCTTGGGGAAATTGTAAAAAATGTGCTAGCATGGTCAATTTTTATAAAAGGCTCAGCTTCCTATACTTAGGAATCAATTCAACTAGCCCAGAGTGTTCTTTCCCTCGTTAATTATTGGTTGTTGAACAAACGACTAATCATCTTTGAGTTTTTCACTCACACCTCGAAAGTTGGGGTAGTTGTCTTGGTGGTTAGGACTTAAGAGGTTATTAGATCCTTCGTGTCAGTTCTTATAAAATTTCTAGGCATTTGAACTGAGTTGTATGGACATGTGCTAGGTCCCTCTACAGTTTCGTCTCATTTCGAGAAAAAAACATTTTTTTCATTTTTTTAAGCCATTTTTAATGGTTTAATTAAAAAACTTATAAATGGCATAAAAACCTGATCTGGAGGCGAAACTTCGCGTGGGGATGCTTGTTTTCATGCTCAAAGCATACTCTTTACCCTAGGACCCACTTTTCATACACTCTGAGTGCTCATAAGGTCACTTATGGTTATTTTTCTCTATCAGAGCATCAAAATGACACTTAAATGCTAAAAGTGCATCATTTTGACATAATTCAAACTAGTGAAAAGTCAAAAAGATGATTATTTTAATGATTAAAAGATGATATCGCATGGTGGTCCCATGTGGGAAAATTATTCTTATGAAAGAAGCGTCACTTTAAAAACATGTTTCACTTACCATTTTAAAACCAAGGGTTGAACTCACGCTTTGCTCTTAAGTCTTGAGTGTGGCCCACACTTTGATTAGAGAATGGATTATATGGTGTGACTCATCATTTAAATGATAGCATCACATATTATTTGTGGTATATACCATGCGTTAAATTCCAAACCATGCGATTTTCCTAAGTCTCACGTCATGAATCCGTACAAGATTAACGTGAATGTGGTTGGCATGCGAGTTAATTGGCGTGAAAGGGTTGTTCATCAAATTGTGAATTGAATAATGTGATGTGGCTTGGTAGGTGAAGGAGGTCTCCTACCTCATGGGAGGTGGAACCTCCTTCACATGATCACTCCACTTAAGCTCTGCAACACTCCACAATCAGCGTAGGAACTCCAACAGAGACGGCAAGTCATCTCTAGTTCACGCCCACTTCATCTTCAGTCATGAAGGTGCCCTTAGGGTCTCTCATTTCATATTTACGCAAGCCACTTATCCATTATCAAGTATGAGAAGGCTGAACCAATGCTAAATTGCATTGTAATCATTGTGAAGTATTTTTCTTTGAATGAATAAAGGATTTGGAGGCAAATCAGTGTGTGGATGATAATGTCTTTATGATATAATGAGGTATAATTGTATTGTTATCATGCTTGTACTATAAAATATTTGGATATTTATCTCGATTGTGAAGGAAAATTATTTATTAGTAAGGTATAGTAGTGTGATTGTTTCATCCATTACTTTTTTGGTTAAGTTGCATTAGAGATATTAGACATACATGTTTATTTGATGACAAATGCATGTTTTCTGAAGCTTCTATTGTAGTTTACACCATGTGCCTTTAATCCTTTGTTGTGAAAGTTTTGTGAGATTGCAGGATATCTAGTTTGGAGAGTGTGTTGAGCATGTCGACATCCTCACATATTCAAACATATTTCTAAGAATGACTAATCCCTCTGATCCCCACTTTGAGGACCCCATTGGCCAATTTCAACGATTGTTTGTTTTCTTCCTTCTGATCTTCTAAAGTTTGATATTCTTGGTTACTAGTTCTATTTTTATTTCAGATCTATAATCTCATGGAATAATATAAGTAGATCTAAGTATATGGCTAAATCTTAGTTTACAATTAAAATCTCAAAGTCTAGATCTGGTTAGAGTTGATCTACCCTTTTTACTAAATATTTTTTCAAGTAAAATCCAAAGTTAAGTAAGGGTAGTTTGATTCAAGAGTTTAAAGATTAAAAATTGGTTATTTAGAGCTTCGTTTTCTTGTTCCAAAGACTAAGTAAATATCCTAAGAAGACAAGCTTTCTAGCTTGTCTTACTTTGTTAAATTTCACAATTTTTTTTTCACTTATAAAAATTGTGCAAGTTTTTTTTTTGTATTTTTTCCCAAACACTTTTAAAGTGTTTGGGACCATCTTCTAACAATTGTTGTTGGTTTCTTTTTTTCATTCGATGCATAGGTAGAGAGAATTGCTGCCCAAAATTTGAAGATTCAAGAAAGCGAGAAGACTTCTTACCTTCCCTACTCTTCATCCCCTTTTTCCCCCTTCATTTTTATTAGAAGAAACTTGTAATCCCGTTGATCTAAATGATATAGATCATGGGTGTCCCAAAAAAAAGATTTTAGGCATTTGTAATACTTGTAATAAAAGATATTTGGAGGGTTGTGTTAAGCCTTCTGCAATCCCCATTTGGGGATCAGTGTGGTGTGCTTAGTTAGATTAGTTTATCTTTTCTTTGCTAATTTAGTTGTTTTTTTTGGAAGAAAATAAATACCTACCCCACTCTCTCCTGAGTATCCCAAAAGGGGGAAAGATATTCGTGGTCGATTAATTAAAAAATACATCATTTACTGTTTTCTATCTTTTAGCAAATTAACCCCCTCGCTTTCCCAAGTAAGATTTACATACCTAAAAGAGACTCTTGGGGTATTAATAAACAAGAAAATTTGTTCTAAATTTTTTTTAAATTAACAAGGCTCTTATCCTCATACGCTCTACCTCCACTGCAACTTCATTTGATCAGTTGGTTGTATTAGAAAAGGATCTGAGTGACTAGTAATTAGTCTCATCTTTTAAACTGATTCTAAAATGAAAATCTGACATTTTTCGAATATTGCTAAGTTATGGGAAAAGTATTTAAATGAAGCAGGAACCACTAAACGGTGACCGCAGGGCCCTGTCAGGATACACCCTCGTTTGGTGTAGTGTTGGAAACACCCCTACGACTTCGGTTTATCCCACATTTCATTGTGAGAACAATTTCTAAGTAATTCCGGACATATTAGTCGTACCCCTTGCCATATATCTGGAATCCCCTCTCCTTTCTAATAATCCAAATCATTAAAATATTAATAAATCGACCAACAATTTACCCACTCCCTTAATCACTCATTAATAAATTTAAAATTGACCAACAATACAACTGCAATGCTTACACGACACAACAACAACAACCCTTATACACAAGCACTCCATATTCATTGGCACTGGTCTTCTGCATTTTTATGGTTAAATCAATTTCCACATATTGTCATGAATAATGTTTGAATTATCAATGCTGTTGTTATTATAATTCATTTGCAGTAACTCATTGTTAATGTTTTAATTCATTTCACATTAACTCCTATAATCAATCATTTCTTTCGTAAAGTAAAAACCTTAGATTTTACTTATCATAGGGACCACCCCCTTGGATTCGCTAGGAGTTGTCCTAGACGGAGGAGATGAATATCAGGTGATAGCACTTGGCTTGAGCATGCTCCCAAGGTCACACCCAGTGGCTTGAATATTTCTTCCACGTGACCCGAGGTGTGAATTAGGAAGAAACATTTTGGCATTGTTGTAGGGGATAAATATTTCTATTCTTGGAATATGACTTTGTTTTCCACTTTTTTTTCTTTGTTTGATGAATCTTTAGAGTAGATCTTTACTTTTCATCTGGTGAATTCACTAATCATTTTCTCTTATAAATTTACAAATAAAAGAAAAATATTAATTATTGTGAGAGTGTTTAAATCCATATTTTTCTTCTCACTTTGGCGACTACATTGAAGGGATAAAACCCTGTTATCTTAAAAAACTTTTGAAAATTTGTTGTGTGTAGATGAGAACATGCGACACATTGAGATTTTTTCTGAAGCTCATCAATTGAAAACTCCACCTATTAAGTACACATTTCCATGGTTATATCAAATGCACATTGTTGATTTCTGATATGGATGAACTAAGAGAGCAACGTGGTGCTCAAATAGTCGAATTTTTTCATCCCATCGACTTCTCAAACATCCCAGGTTTTCCTAAATTTGGTCATGGTGTGGGAGATATATATATAAATGGCTTCTAATATTTCATGGAAATTATGGTGATTCGGCCATCTGGAATGTCAATTATTTCCTTCAATTGATTATTGACTCCAATGTTCTTTATGAGGACATTATGATAGAAATGTTTGCTAGCACTTTTCAATAAGAGGCTTGTCGTTGGTTCTATCAGGGCCTCCCTAATAAGTGTGTAACCTCCTTTCCAAGCTTCCTTTGGATGTTTTTAGAGCAGTGGCATGATGGTAGGGGTAGTATAAATGGTTTGTAAAAATTCCTTGAAAATATATTTACCTTCTACCTATCTGGGATATAGTATCATACATAAACATATGAAGGACCTTTTGCCATGATACAAAGTGTTAAAGACTTGACATTACTTCTAGAACATTTAAGTGAAGAAGAGGTCCATGATACTCCCATTGAAGAGCTTCCTCATTTTTTCATAGACAATGGCAAATGTGTGGAAATCTCTCTAATTTATTTTAGAAAGGAAGAGATTAAATGACTTATTAAAGAATATGATGCCTCTCCCAATACACAACAGGATTTTGAAGATAGGCACATTCGTGACAATCTAATTGAAGAAGCTCATGAAGAAACCTCATCTAAAGACATTATTGAAAACCATCTTCATGACACATCAACATAAAATAATGAAGATATGGAAAATCTAGAGGAACCCATTGAGCAACATATCCCAATCAACCCCATTGAAGATATTCATGAAGGCCCCTTGATTGAAGATATTATTGAATGTCCTTTCCACTGCGCCATGATAGAAACTACCGAAGACTTGAAGTATCCTCGGGATTGTTTCAACGAGGGTGATCACATGTGTATTCCATATTTTCCAAAAGAAGAAACCATCGTAAAAACTTATAAAGAAAATTATTATTAGGTTTTTATCGTGTATGATGACACTCCTCCATGTTCTCCTCATGGTAATGAGAGTTTGGAATTCCCTTGTAACATTTTTGAAATCGGACTTTCTGAAGAATAATATGGTGAACATTAGGATGAGCATAGCTAGGAATGTGATGTTATGGATGACGATCCCCCCATATTTGACAAAAGTATGGATTATGATTATTGGACATACATTAAGAAGCCCATTTTTTATTTATCGGGAGAGGGGACTGTCAAAATTTGGAGACCTTTGGAGATCTTGGTATGGAAGAGGATCATGTAGAGTTCTCATATGATCATTCAGAATCACACAAAAGTGCTAGCAGTGAAGGCATGGAAAAGCATTACATTGTGATTGAAGAGTCAGATTCGATGCAACCGATGGAATGTTAGTTTGAGCCTACATCTTCACATTTAGTGGTTCCTCGTGATTGGGAGCATCCCGAGGCTTACATAGAGAGTTATCAGTCGATAATCCCTTTTGATATGTATGATGGAGTTGTTGATCTACCTCATCGTATAGATATCTACATTAGCCCTATTCAGGATTGGATAGAAGAAACCTGTAGAAGCATGTGCCATTTTGGGAAGTAGTTTGATGAAGTTCTACATGCCTATGATTTCCCATCCAACCAGCCCCTCCTAAATATTTGCTCAAGTTTGCAGTTTCTATTGAAGATATCTCTGTTACCAGTAATACATACTAATCTCACAGATCACATAAGGTTTCCAATAATACATACTACAACATATATACTATAAATCAGATACAAGAGACAAGAACAGATAGGAAAACAGATTATATTAATGTAATGAGTTCATACAAGGCAGAGAACTGAACTGAGTTCTTGCTTGGCTCAACAGCCTAATATATACAATTTACAAACAGTTACAAAATAACTACCTGTCGGTTCGGTGAACCGACACGACTGTTAGTTAAGTCGACTACTCTTTTAGTTTAGTCGGCTGATCGACTAAGTCGGCCCATCGACTTAGTCGGCTGATCGACTAAGTCGGTCTTTGTTCAAGTCGACTTGCTCCTTCTACATCTCCCCCACGAACAAAACGTTTCTTCATCCCGAAGAAACAGGGAGGGACAAAATTGATGTTTGTGACAGACCCTTCAAAACTGGTTACTATTGTGGACTGTGCAGACGGATGGTCGGTCTCTTTTGCACGCATATTTCAACAATAGCTGGCGCTGTGATGGAAAGGTGATGCTGAAAGTCGGTCCAACTCTGCAATGCCTTCTGGATATCGATTGTTAAGGTAGTGAGACTTGAAAGGATCGGCATCTTTTTGGACATGGGCATTTCTGCGATATTCTCCATGTTGGGACCCAAAAACTGGTTTTTCTCTTCTGCAGCATTGAGGAGTCGTTTCATCTGTGGGAAAATGGTGTCGACTTTCTCTAAGTTGGGAAGGGCCTGTTGAACCCATTGATGTGCTTCCCTTTCCAACTTCTACAGTTTGTTTGTCTCCATCACAATCTGCTCTCATTAGAGGAAATTTGGGGTCTAAAATGGGCCTTATAAGAAAACGTGCCAAAATAAGTTTTTGTGAGCTGGAATTCAAGAACCAATAGAATTTCAATAAAATAAGTCAACCATAATGGTTGAATTGACATATTTGTCATTAAAAAAAACTACTTTTTTTGTTCGTATTTTTGACATTTCTCATTGTGTTTTTACTCAAATTTCGATCGGGAGAGCTCGTTGGATGCGGAATTTGATTCCGCATCCAACGAGTACCCACACTGCATACTTTTGACGGACCCCGCAACCCCAAAAACAAGAAATACCTGAAAAAACGTGATGATGACATCATCATCAGGTATTTCTTGTTTTTGGGGTAGCGGGGTCCGTCAAAAGTATGCAGTGTGGGTACTCGTTGGATGTGGAATCAAATTCCGATCGAAATTTGAGTAAAAACACAATGAGATATGTCGAAAATACGAACACAAAAAGTAGTTTTTATCTTTCTTCCTCCAAAATTAATCAATATTATTTTATTATTTTAACTATTATTTTATTATTTTCCTTAGGAGGCCCATTTTAGACCCCAAAATTCCTCTAATGTCAATTGTCTGCCTCAGTTCTGCTTCTGTCGTCTTCCAACCTTCCAGAGCTTGGATGCCCTGCCGTGTCTGCCGTGTCTGGTGGTAGACCTACCCATAGTGCATCGGCCAGTCTCTTAAGACTTCCTCAGTGACAATGGATTCTTCCATATGATCTTGTAGAACTTTGTATGCCTCCGAGAATGCAGTGTACTGGGCCAAGAGTAGTCGGGCGGTCTCCTCCTTCTGTTCTGCCTTAGTCTCTTGGAGATGAGCCTGTATGGTCGACACCATGCTCTCGAAAAGCTGGTATGCCCTTTCAAGAGGTCGATCTGTGCCAACTTCGACAGGTCCTGGAACGACAGTTTGAGCAAGATCCCTGCACTTGCCGAGAAACTCGACCTGTTCTGCATCCCTATCTGTGAGCTCCTTACTTCTTCTGACTGTCCTTTTCTTTGATTCTTTGGCCAAGGTTTTGAGTAGTTGATCGACCTCTGTGTCGGTCAACGAACTTGCATCTTTTAGGCTGATCCGCAGGCTGGATGTCTTTGTATGATGCTCTTTCTTCTATTTTTGTCTGTCTGTCTCTTTCTCCTAGGTACCTGCAGTAGTGGAGGTTGGGTCTGTGGTTGGTGGATTGGAAGTCGAGGGTTTTTCTGGTTGGTTAGGTGGTATAGAAGTCGGGGGTGTTTCTTTTTGAGGAGGTGGTATGGAGGTCGGGGGTTTTTCTGTTTGAGGAGGTGGTATGACCACTTCCGGTTGTGAAGATAATGGTGGTTGTGACGGGTTTGGCTGTAATTCTGGTGGTGGGGATTTTGACGGTGGTGGTGGTTGTGATGATGGTGGTGTTGGTGACAGAGTGGGGGTATGGATAGGGGTCGAAGGGTTGGATGGAGTGTGTTGTGAACTTTGGTCGGAAGAGATACCTGCTTCCGAAGGTGTAGTGGGTAGGTCATCCTGGGCGTCGGTGTTGATTGGCTCTGTGACAGACTGTGATGCACCAATTACTTCGCTTTGTCAGTCACGAGTGAATGTCGTCGTAATGTGTGCATAGGGCTTCTTGCTTGCATAGAGAGGGGCGACTGTTCGTATTTTCTGTGCCGACTGAAACAGTGCAGGTAGCGTCTCGAAGAATGCTTTAAGCTCGGCATCTTTGTCGACCTTGGATCTGACTGCCTCCGGGATTGCTCTTTGATATACGTCACTGGGGCTGCCCGTCTGTTGTGCTGGTGCTTGCTCCTCGACTATTTTGGTTGGTGATGGGGGTGGTGGGGTCAACACAAGGTCGACTGTGTCTTCGGGTGTCGACGTGATTTTTGCTTTTTTCGGTCGACCTTCCGGGGCTCCGGCTGCCAGAAACCTTTGAAACTAGGTTTCAACTAGGATTTTTTTTGCGTTGGCATCCTCGACAATGTCGACGGCCGTAGCTAGGAGTTCCTCCTCATCATCGGACGACTCAGCAAGGATATGCTTGCGCTTACCCTTGCCTTGCTGTAATTTTTGAGCTCTGAGTCTTTTTCGCGCGGCAGCTATCTCCTTGGCCAAGTTCTTAATGATGCTTTGAGATAAAGCATACTCAGGGTCGTCGGTCTGTACTTCATCTGTCGGCAGCCGAATTGGGTCGACAACTGTTGGAGCCGGTGGAGTGGGTTGTTGTAGTGGTTGTGCTTGTGGTTGCTGTTGCTCTGTCGGCGGAGGGTCGACTACCTTTGCAGTCGGGGGTTTGATAGTGATGTGGACCTGGCTAGTGGTCTTGACCGGGGTGTCCTCCAACAAAAATGTGCTTATATATAGATTGAGCTCATAATCTTCCTCCTTTTCCTGGTCGGTGAGGGGCTCCTGTATGGAAAATTCGATCTATTTGGCAGCGTCTGGGACTGGTATTTTAGTCTTTTCCTGTCGCAATAGTTCTCGAAAGATCTGCTCGACCGTCGGATAGTAGTCGAGGTCCTGGACTTTGGGGTCCTGACCTTGCATGTACCAGACCGACGTGTGGTCAAGTTCTAACTGTATATGGGAGTTCGTAGGGAGGTTTCTTCGGATTTTCTGGGGCACCCTCCATCTTTTCGTGCGAACCTTCAACTGCTGAAACCAGTTTTCTAAGAATACTTTCCCCTGTGCAAGCTCATGCAGGGTTCCTCTTTATGAAAAGGGTTTAAATATGTTCATCTCGAATTTGGTCGGCTCCCAGAATACTGGACTGCCTTCTAGATAGATATGGTACATAACAATCCAGAGAATGAGAGAGGGGAACTTGATCATACCTCCCGTCTCTTAGCATCTTTTGTAGATGGTTTTGACCATGTCAGCAATATAGTCTCCCCAGCGGTAAATCCGACTGTCGGTCGCGATTGTGTCGACAGCCTCCAACATCTCCAGTTTAAGGTCGCTGCCTCGACCAACTAGTGTAAGGGTGATGGCAATGATTTTAGCCACAATTTGTGGCGTCCGTGTCGCAATCTGTCCAATCATCAAACCCTTGGAGTTCTTTCCCGACGACGAGCCCGTAAGCTCTTCGACTAACCCTTCTTTTATGCCAATGGGTACAGGGCTTCCTTGGTTGGATAGACCAGTTAGTTGTGAGATAAAATCCCCGGTAATGTCAATCGGTCGGTCGAAGTAGAATCGGCCGTTGTGGTAACGACTGATAATGAATTTGACCGCGGCTTCTTTCGTCCCACCAAAGCTGGCCATCAATGGTGCGTTAGGGTAGTTGAAGATGGTGCTCTTTTGGATTTTCTCAGCGGCCTAGGTCAACATTTTGTCGACATATTCCCATTCTTGGATTTCTGTCCAGAGTTTCTGCCATTGGCCGTCTTGGACTTTGGCATTTTTGATGTTCTTTAAGCGACGAACCAAAGGTGTGTCCTCCGCTTGCAACTCTCTCGCCTTAGCCACTGCTCGGGTCAATTTGGGTGCCATTGTGTCGGGTTGGTCGAAGGTGTTATAGGGTTCTTGGTGTTTAGTCGACTGAGATTGCGGATGCTCTGTGGGTAAATGGCGTGGTGGATGGACCTTCGACTATCTGGTATTTATAGGCGTGGGTGTTTTTGCGTGTAGGGATGGATGTATTAATGGCGGACTGGACAGTCCGGATGTAATACTTGAATGGGACTTAATGGTGGAATGCATGCGGCGCTCGAGGCCATCAATGCGTGATGGGACTCTTGAGGTCGTCGGTCGGTGTTGAAGGTGAAAATGGTAGGGCGTACTGGTCGATGAGGATGGTCGAAGATGATGATGTCGGTTATCGAAGTAGTGAGTTGCTGTCATGGTTGTTGTGTGTGATTGTATTGGTTTGTTTTGGAAATTTTTAGGTTTTTATGGGTTTTTGATTAACGGTTAAGGTCGTTATTTGATTTTTTTTTTTTTTAACGTTTGAGTCAGGCTCCATTAACGAGCTTCCGAAATACTAGGCCCTGTAATGTCTTTAGTCAGACCGAGCCATTGGGGTTTATTTCTTCGACAATGTAAGGTCCCATCCATTCTGTATGTAGTTTCTTGGGTTTTCCCTTGACTCGACTGTTATAAAGTAAAGCAAGGTCACCGACCGACAGGTTTTTTTTTGATGTTACAGTCGTGTCAGGCTTTCTGTTGTTGTTTGTGAATTTCCTGATGCTGGATAGCCATGATTCTATGTTCTTCTAGCTTAATGAGTTGGAATAGTCGGTCCTTTCTTGCCTGTTCGACATCGACATGTAGTAGCTGTGCAATAATAGGTGTCTGCTGTCGGAAATGTAGGGGGACGACTGCTTCCTGCCCGTAGACTAGTCGAAAGGGGGTTTGGTCGGTCGACCGTTTATATGCTATCCTATATGCCCAGAGAACCGCATGGATTTTCTCATCCCAGTCGTCTTTGTCGGTGTTGCATATTTTGGTTAACCCTTTTGTCAATGTTTTGTTAAAAGCTTCAATCGCGTCGTTCGACTGAAGATGATATGCAGTGTTTCGTCAGTGGTCGATGTGAAACTCGTCGGTCAAATTTTTGATGGTTTTGTTGATAAAGTGTGATCCTTGGTCACTAATCAATGTGAGTGGGCATCCAAATATAGTGATAATGTTTTCGTAGATAAACTTAGCAGCTACCTCACTTGAACATGTATCGAGGGGTTCAGCTTCTGCCCATTTGGTGACATATTCCACTGCCGTGATAATATATCTTGCACCTGATCGTTTGGCTGGGATAGGAAAAGGTCCTATGAAGTCTATAGCCCAAAGTTCGAATGTGAGACTAGGGTTTACAGATATCAAGGGCATTTCTGTGCTCGGTAGAGGTCGACCAAGTCGTTGACATCTGTCACATCAACTAACGAAGTTTTTGCAATCTTTGTGGATTGTTGGCCACCATAATCTTGACTGTTGGATTTTCTTGGCAGTTGTGTCTGCTTGAAAGTGTCCTCCTGCAGGTCCATAGTGTGCTTCATGCATGATTTTTTCTCTTTCGTGGTCGAGTACACATCTTCTGAGAATGTCATCTAACCCCATTTTGTACAAAAATCCATTGATGAGGCTGTAGGGTGCAGCCTTCATAGCTAAGATTTGTTTTTTCTTAGTGTTCATATCTTCTAGTGCCTGACCTGTCTCTAAGAACAAAGCTATTTCTTCTAGTTCTTCGGGTACTGCTTCTATGCGGAATAGATGTGCATCTGGCAAGTCGTCATCGACTCCGGTTGGTTCCTCCCCTGTGTCGATACGGGATAGGTGGTCGGGCCCGACATTTAGCTTTCTTGGTCGGACAACAACTTCGAACTCAAATTCTTGAAAAAGGAGGAGCCATCGAAAAATTCTCCCATGATGAAGGGGTTTATTCACAAGGTACTTCAAAGCTTGATGGTCGGTATAAAATGTGAAAGGGTTGGCCAATAGGTAATGTCGATACTTTTGGAGAGCAAAGACCATACCTAGGGCTTCTCTTTCAGTGGTCGAATAGTTCCTTTCAACTTTATTTAATTTTCGACTGCTGTATACTATAGGGTAATCCATCCCATCATCCCCTAGTTGAGTCAATATTGCTCCAATTGCAATTCCTGATGCATCGATATGCACATGAAATTTGGTTGGCCAGTTTGGAAATTTGAGTATGGGGGCTTCGACCAGTTTTCTTTTCAGTTTGTCGAAGGAGATCTAGCATTCTTTTGTCCACTTAAATTCTTGGTCTTCCTTTAGTAATTCTTCTAAAGGGTATGTCATGTTTGAATAGTGTCTGATGAACTTTCGATAATATCCTGTATGTCCAAGTAACACTCTGACCTGTTTAGGGTTTATCGGGGGTTTCAGGTCGAGGATGATTTTAATTTTTGCAAAGTCGACCTTGATACCATCTTTACAGACAATATGCCCTAAGAGTATTCCTATAGGGGTCATAAAGATACACTTCTTAATATTCAGGGAGAGTTGAATCTATCGACATCTCTCCAGCATAAGTCGAAGCCATGTGCAGTGATCTTTTAAGGTGGAGTATATGGTCCAATCGTCGAAGTATACTGCCATGGTCTTATAGATATATTCTTGGAAGGTCTTGACAACAATTCAAGAAAACACTACAGGTGTATTCTTTAGCCCAAAAGGCATAACTCTGTAAGCAAAAGAGCCAAATTCACAGACAAAGGTTGTCTTCTTTTGATCTTCCTTTGCTATTGGGACTTGGTTATACCCTGAGAATCCATCTGTGAAGGAATAACATTCATGTCCTGCCACTTCATTTAAGATTTCATCAGCATAGGGGGTTGGGAATGGATATGTCAATGTGACTTTGTTAAGCTCCCGAAAGTCTACACAAATTCTCAACCTTGTCAGGTCGTGTTTCTTTCGCTGGACGACCATGGGACTTTCCCATTCGGACTGATCGATGGGGTAAATGATCCTTGCTGCTAAGATGTTGTCTATTTCCTTTTTAACTATTTCTTTGTACTTATGAGCGAGTTTATACGGTCTTTTCTTGACAGGTCGGACATCAGGTTTAGTATCTATTTTCATTTCTCCCATCTCGTGTACTAAGCCTTTTAAGTCTTTATAGTCCCTTGCAAAGACATCCTGGAACTCTCTAAGTAAGTTCACTATTTCAGTGGTCTGCTGTTCATTCCATTAGTCACCAATCTTGGCTATTTTTGGTCAGTCGTCGTTGGAAATATCGACCTCCTTAGTTTTCACTTTGGCATCTAGCCACTCTGGTGCTTTAGCTTCATTGATCGGCTGAATTCCTTCTGTGAACTGTGAGAATGTGGCAGGGAAGTCGGCTGCAGTCATTCTGTCAAGATCGGGTTTGTCGATGGTCTCGACTTTCAAGATTGAGTAGATCAGTTTGGTTGTTTCAATGTGGTCGGTCTTCCATCTGAAGCTCTTACCTTCTGTATGTTCATTTTCTAAGTGTAAACGTGTCTACTGTGATTTTGATTCAGTTTGTATCTTGTTATAGTCCTTGATATGTCGATGGTCGTGGAAGGGTTGTTTTTCTGTCGGTTGGAGAAATTGTTTGGTTTGGTGTGCTGTCCCAGCCAATTTTTCATTTTGAGGTATGAACTGGAAGTCCTTAATAAAATTTTCTTTAAGTTCATGCCAAAAGAAGGTTTCTCCTCGAGCTTCCTCCATCTTATACCATTTATTAGGTAAGTCGGCTAAGGTTGAAGGAAAAAGATGTGGCCAGGCTCACTCATCTTTGTATCCAAGCCTTCTCCACTCCTTTTCACATAGCTTGATGTGTTCTTTGGGGTTTTGTCCTTGGACAAAGATAGGGAGTTGAGCTTCCTGGGTTAACTTTTTCCCACCAAACCGTTCGACAAAGAAAGTTGAAGCAGTTGTCCAGGTCTGCAATTTTGATTGATGGGTGTCCCACCATCTAGCTGCTTGACCTGTAAATGTTTCCACTAAGCTTTGAAGTCTGCCATGTTCTCCAATATTTTTAGATACTTGTTCGACATGCATGACTGGGGATTCCCTTTCCTTATACCTAGGCAGTTGAGTAGTATGTAAGCTGGTTGGTTGTAAGGTGGGTCGTTCCCTGACTTTCTTTTCAAATATTTTAGGGATAATTGATACAATGAAGCACTGTCGGGTGGGTTTTTTTCTGTACTTTTTGTATAGTCCAGCACCCTCTTGCTTGTGTTTCATAATTTTCCATTTCCCAGTCATATAATTCAGCATCCGAATTATACCCAATTGAGTCTTGGTTACCTAAGTGAAGTTCCCCATAGATGTTTGTCTCGGTATAGTCCATATTGTTTTGGATCTGATATAGCTGTCTAACATCGACTTCCTCATCAATCGGTTTGGTCCAAGGTTGTCCTTGTGATGGATTAATGTGTACAATGACTTTTTGACCATTTCCTTTGAGATTAATTTGTTCCTTGTCTAAGGATATGGAGGCTTTCATCTTTCGTCCCCAAGGTCGACCAACTAGCGCAGGAAAGGAGCTAGATCCTTCTTTTGGGTCGATAATTTCAAAATCAACCTTAGTCAAAATTCCTTTGATAGTCGTGTCGACATCTTTCCAAACCCCGATGGGTTCAATGAGACCTTGGTCGACGAGTTTTAGGTAAATGCCTGACTGATAGAGTCGAGGTCGGCCCATCTTTTCCCATGTATCCCTGGTCATGATATTTACCTGAGATCCGAAATCGAGCACAACTTGTTGGACATGATAACCTTCGATTTCCAGGTCGACAAGTGATTCGACATCTTTTTTGTCTTTTTGATTGAGGCTGCATATGTTCTTAGTTTGTTTTCCACAGTTAGTACTTTTTATTGCATGTAATAAATCAATGAACTAGGCTACGGATTTGTCGTTTTGAATGAGATGAGTTAATTGCTGTGTCATGCTAAGTCGACTGTTAATAATGTCTTCTTGTTGTGCAATGTCGTGCAATGTGCGGGTGGCTTCTTGATATGTTTGTTTTTCTTTCATAGGATCCGGATAACCATTTGTGTTTTTAATTTTACTAATTTGAGGATTATCAGGGCCTGTTTTTGTGCCTTGTCGAGTAACGATATGTAGATTCTTAGTAGTGAGCACATCATGCTTTTGTACACAAAACAAGACATTAACATTTTTCTTATTATTGATTTTCTCTAGCATGGTAGGACAATCCTCCAGAGAGTGATCGCCTACCCCACAATGGTTACAGAATTTCAGATCAGTCCTGTCCTTGTATGGACAGTCGGCGTATCGGTGCCCTTCTTTATGACATATAAAGCATTGGTTAGATCGACGTGGTCGTATGTCGCGATTCCCGACGAATCGACCTCTTCCTCCAAACCCTTGTCGTCGATTGTCGTACCGGCGCTCATATCATCGGCCTTCGTATCTTTGCCCGCTCTGGTCATTGGTATTATTTTGCTCATTGTTTTGCGCTACTGCATTCGTCTGGTAGACCGCCTGATAATTCTGTTGGTTTTTCAGGTTTAATTGACAGTCGGCCGTGTTGTGACTTTTTGTCTCTCAAATGGCGCACCAGGAAGCTTTAGCGTTCTTCATATTAAACGGACATTCTTTCGTAGAATAATCTCCGTGCTCCTGGCAAATGTCGTAGAATACTTTAGTTTGCACAAAACGAACGTCTTGTCGACTGTAGTCGTGTCGACAATTATCTTTCGAGTGTCCGGCCGTGGAACATTTAGTACGCCAGATTTCTTGATTCTTGAGGATCAGTTCTTTCAAAGACTTCTGCACATTCTCGAGCTGTTCTTCTATCCTGTGGTCCATCGGATACGCAGGTATATCTTCGTCCATTTCCACCTGCAGAGCTTTGGTCAGCGTATCTTCATATGTCTTGAATGTTTCCAGACTGATATGTCGGCGTAATTTCCATGATAATCCTGCAAGGAACCATTGAATTAGTAGTTGTTCATCAATAACATAATTTAGTTGGCTTAATAGGTCCTTACAACATTTTTCGTAGTCGCGAACTGTCTCCCCTGGCTTTTGTTGTGTTGTCTTGAGCTTTTTGGCGGCCAGGTGTTTAGCGTTTGGGGTTTTGAAGAATGATAAGAACTGTGCTTTAATCTCAGCTTTCATTGCTCTGGGTTTCCTTTACGAAAAGGTCATGTACCAGGTCAAGGCCCTTTTCTGTAAGGCTCCCGCGAACTGAACCATCTGTCGGTCTTCATCTGTCACCTGGTTTGCATCCCAGATCGACTCACAGACGAACCAATGTCGTCTGGGGTCTTCATCCCCCTCGTAGAGAGGAATGTGAACTGATCCGTGACCCATGTCTGAATCACTTTCACTGCTCTCAGAAGTTGGCGGGGTCGGAGGTGTGGGTGGTGGTGAAAGTGGTGGGGTTGTTGATGTAGTCGCGCCTACGGAATTTTGGTCGACGGAACTGGTGCCTCCGTCGGTGGTCGATTCGTCTTCGACGTACAGTGGGTTGTTGTGGATTTATACTATCGATGGTCCACTGAAACTTTGTGTGCGCAAGTCTGCGTGTTAAATTTCTTCAAAATCTGTATTTGGCGGGGGGGGGGTGCTCCTTCATGTGTCGGTAAGAGAAAGTGGATACTTCGGAGGGAGGGTGCCGCTTGAATCGTCACCCAGTTCCCTTTGAATGGTCGGCGTATGACAAGATGTCTTCTGGTGTACGTGTCGTTGCCTAGTCGACTCCAGATACTATAGTCGCCAGCTCTTAGTCAGAGGTCATCTTCGACAATAGTCTGTATTCTGGTATGTGGATTTAATGGGGAAAGGGTCGTTCCTTCACCGGGAGCTGTTAATTGGAGAGCTTCTGGCTGCTCTATCCATACTTCTTCCTCCGTAGGGGACACCTCTTGTTCTACACCCTCTTCCTGTCGGTCATGACCCGACTCTGGTGGATTCTCTTCACGGTCAGTCTCCCTAGGGTTTTGTTCTCTGCGTAGCTCGTCGGCTCTTTCGCGTCTTGCTTCCCTTCTCTGTTGTATTTCATCCCTTTCTTGTTTCTGAATGTCCGACATACTTCCGTACAGTACTATTTTCTTCAAGTCTTCTACAGTCGAATTTTCATCACTGGTGACGTCTATCCTCCTGAGGTCGACTAAGATCCACTATACTCTACCTCTGACACAAGACCAGCTACCCCCCCATAGCCTACCCGACACTTTTAGAAAGCCCGGATAGTTCGAGTTACTTGCTCAGGAAGTATTCCCACTCCCTTTCTACAATAAATTTCTCCCACTTCCTCTGCTTTTCCGCCCAGTTGGTGTTTGAGGGCTGTTCGCACAGTGGTGGTCTAGGTTCGACGATGTGGCCTGCTCCGTTCTCTATCAAGAATTTGAACAGCAAGGTCGGCAGGGGGCACAAGAATTGTTTGGTGAAATCTGTGTAGAATTTCTCTTTGACAGTTTCTACCGACGTTCGGTCTTCAACTGCTTGCTCCTCACAGAAGTCGTCGGTGATTTGCTCGAACCACTCCGACAAATTTGTTCGACCTCCACAGAACAGTTTATCTAGCAACTGCTGGTCTTTAGTCACGTCCAGCTTTCTCATCCAGAAGCTGCTTCAACAGTTGTGGCACTGATTCGACAAATGTTTCATGTGTCTCTATGAAAAATCTTGCTTTGGCTTCAGCGACTGTCAATCTGTTTCTTCTGGCGTAATTTTGCAAGTAGTTCGCAACTTTACGGTCCCACCAATCCTTGATCTCCTGCTCTGGTATCATATGTGAGCATATATTTTAGACATGTACTACCGGCAACGGAACCAATGTTGTAATTTCACAGATCACATAAGGTTACCAATAATACATACTAAAACATATATACTATAAATCAGATACAAGAGATAAGAACAGATAGAAAAACGGATTATATTAATGTAATGAGTTCATACAAGGTAGAGAACTGAACTGAGTTCTTGCTTGGCTCAACAGCCTAATATATACAATTTACAAATAGTTACAAAATAACTACCTATCGGTTCGGTGAACCGACACGACTGTTAGTTAAGTCGACTACTCTTTTAGTTTAGTCGACCGACTGACTTAGTCGATCGATCCACTAAGTCGGCCCATTGACTTAGTCGGCTGATCGACTAAGTCGGTCTTCGTTCAAGTCGAATTATGTCGATTTGCTCCTTCTACAGGACTGTCGATTTGGAGACCTTTGGAGATCTTGGTATGGAAGAGGATCATGTAGAGTTCTCATATGATCATTCAGAATCACACAAAAGTGTTAGCAGTGAAGGCATGGAAAAGCATTACATTGTGATTGAAGAGTCAGATTCGATGCAACCGATGGAATGTTAGTTTGAGCCTACATCTTCACATTTAGTGGTTCCTCATGATTGGGAGCATCCCGAGGCTTACATAGAGAGTTATCAGTTNTGGGAAGTAGTTTGATGAAGTTCTACATGCCTATGATTTCCCATCCAACCAGCCCCTCCTAAATATTTGCTCAAGTTTGCAGTTTCTATTGAAGATATCCCTGTTTTGGCTGGTAACCAAACACAAGGGAAGAATTTTGAATTTTGATAAAATGTTAAGGTGGCTACATTGGATTTTTCCTTTTAATTAACATTTTGCTTATGTATGCTTAGAATAGGAAAATAAGCTCCTTAAAGGGAGCATTTACCTTTTTTGCATTTTTTGTTTTGTGTACTTAGGAATAGATAATCATTTTTTTTAGTTAAAGTTGTTCTTTTCACTTTCCAATAATGCAACTTATGGTTCATTGGATTTTTACAAGATTTTGTTCTACTAAGTTTGTTTTTTCAAGTTGAGAAGTTTTTACAGATTATTGAAACTAGAGATTCTATGGTTCTCACATGCTCTCCTTTCCCCAAGACAAGATCGAGCACATGTCCTGCAGTTGCATCCATATGTTACCACCTAAGTTATACTTGGTGGATTTTTCAAGCGAGTCAGCGAAGTGGAACAACTATACTTGTTAATTCTTCAGAGTTCAGAGGTCCTCCAAGATTTTTCTAGGAGTCTGTTCAAAAACTTTTGTAACACATGTTCATACCCCCTTGGGGAAATTGTAAAAAAAGTGCTAGCACTGACAATTTTTATAAAAGGCTTGGATTCCTACGCTTAGGAATTAAATCGACTTTCCCATAGTGTTTTTTCTTAAAGTAATTATTGGTTGTTGAACAAACGACTAATAATTTATGAGTTTTTCACTCATACCTCCAAAGTTGAGGTAGTTGTCTTGGTGGTTAGGGCTTAGGAGGTTATGAGAGCCTCGGTGTCAGTGTTTATAAACATTCTAGGAATTTGAATTGAGTCGTATGGATAGGTGTTAGGTCCCCCTAGAGTTCCATCTAATTCCGAGAAAAAAAAAATCGTTTTTTTAAGCCATTTTTATAGTTTAATTAAAAAACTTGTAAATGGCATAAAAACCTAATCCAGAGGAGGAACGTGGCGTGGGGATGTTCATTTTAATTCTTAAAGCATACTCTTTACCGTAGGACCCACTTTTTATACACTCTGAGTGCTCAAAAGGTCACTTATGGTCATTTTTCGTTATCAAAGCATCAAAATGACACTTAAATGCTAAAAGTGCATTATTTTGGCATAAGTCAAAATAGTGAAAAGTAAAAAATGTGACTATTTTAATGGTTAAAAGAGGATGTGGCATGGTGGTCCCATGTGGGAGAATTCTTCTTAAGAAAGAAGCGTCACTTTAAAAACATGTTTCACTTACCATTTTAAAACCAAGGTTTGAACTCACACTTTGCTCTTAAGCCTTGAGTGTGTCCCATGATTTGATTAGTGAATGGATGATATAGTGTGACTCATCATTTAAATGATAACATCACATATTATTTGTGGTATATACCATGTTCTAAATTCCAAACCCTGCAATTTTCCTAAGTCTCACGTCATGGATCCGTACAAGATTAGCATGAAGGTGGTTGGCATGCGAGTTAATTGGTGTGAAAGGGTTGTTCATCAAATTGTGAATTGGATAATGTGATGTGGTTTGGTAGGTGAAGGAGGTCTCCTACCTCATGGGAGCGGGCACCTCCTCCTTATGATCACTCCACTTAAACTCCCCCTCATTCCACAATCAGCGTGGGAACTCCAATAGAGACAACAAGTCATCTCTAGTTCACGCCCACTTCTTCTTCAGTCATCAAGGCACCCCCTTGGGTCTCTAATTTCCTATTTAAGAAGGTCATGCCTCCATTGTTAAGTATGGGAAGGAGGAACATCTACTGATTTGCATTGTAACCATTGTGAAGTATTTTTCATTGAATGAATAAAGGCTTTGGAGGAAAATTCGTGTGTGGATCTTTCGTGTGTGGATGATAATGTCTTTATGATGTAATGAAGTATAACTATATTGTTGACATGCTTGCACTATAAAATATTTGGTTAATTATCTAGTTTTTGAAGGAGAAGTATTTCTTAGTAAGGTAGAGTAGTCTGATCGTTTCATCCATTACTTTTCTGTTAAGTTGCATTAGAGACATTAGACGAACATATTTATTTGATGAGAAATGCATGTTTTCTGAAGTTTCTATTGTAGTTTACACCAGGTGCTTTTAATCCTTCGTTGTGCAAGTTTTGTGAGTGTTGCCTCCTAATTTGCACCTCGGGTACGTTGCAGAAATCTTCAAGCCATTGGGTGCGACCTTGGGGGAAATCTCGAGCCAAGTGTTGTCACCTTATACTCAGCTCCTCCATCTAGGACAACTCCTAGCGAAGGCAATGGGGGTGGAACCTAATGAAAATAAATTTAAGGTTATTTCTAACTACGAAAGCAAGAAACACAAATTTTCTAGGAGTTTTAAAATGGAATGAAATTAGAAATTACCAATTACTGCAAATAATATTTACTTTAGAAACCCTTAATTCAAATAGATACACAATATTCAAGACACATTTGTGGAATTATCTTATGCAAAACATAGCATAATAGATCAATGCCATAATGAAATGAGTACTTTGCAAATGTGGGTTGCTAGTGTAGTCTTAGTGAAAGTATTGCAGTGTCTTGGTTGATAAATTTTAGATTATTAGATGAATAATTAAGGGAGTGGGTAAATTCTTGGTTGATTTTATTAATGTGCTAATTATATGGATTAATAGCAAAGAAGGGGATTCTTGATATACCACGAAGGTACATGGAATATGTCCAGACTCACAAAGTGTGGTAGCACATGAGGAAATGTGGGTTGAATGGAGTCACGGGGGGATGTTCAACACTACACCAACAAGGATGTAGCCTAACGGGGATCCACAATTGCTTTTCAGTAGTTATCGCTTCCTTTGTACAATTTCCCCACACGAAGCAAAATGCAACGCTGGATTTTCGTTGTTTGGGATATTCATTAAACGTTAAACTCATTACTAGTCACCTAAATCCTTTTCTGATACAACCGATTCATTAGACGAAACTGCAGTGGAAGTAGAGCAT
This sequence comes from Pseudotsuga menziesii, assembly GCA_001517045.1. Taxonomy (NCBI): domain Eukaryota; kingdom Viridiplantae; phylum Streptophyta; class Pinopsida; order Pinales; family Pinaceae; genus Pseudotsuga; species Pseudotsuga menziesii. The sequence goes on along the minus strand of LPNX010004439.1, from coordinate 12,283 downwards.
ACGAGGATGAAGGCCTTGTTAATTTTTAAATATTTTTGAACAAGGTTTTTCTGATTAGAAAATGTAAATCCCAAGAATCTCTTTCCAGTTTCAGTACTCAGGAAATCCTTATCCATGAACCATACTCGAGAAAGCAAGGGGTTTATTTTAAACTCAAGAATGCAAAAGAAAAATTAAAGTGTTCTAATTACTACACTGCTCAAATATTTCCCCTTTCAGTACTTTGGTATCACAAAATGGGTTAGTATTCGTATTAATTTTCCAATAAAACTTAATATAAATTGAAATAGTGAAGGAAAGAAACAAACTACACTAACAACATAAAAATCATGAAAATGGACACTGACACGAATCCCCCTAGGGGGGATGGGGAGTGGGCTATGATGAGCCTACTCAAGCCTTATTTAATTTTTACAATGATGAGAAATAAAATGCACTTTGGTCCTCAAATCGAGATCCAAAGGCTTACAACAACATGAAAAATTGAAATCTTTTGAAAGGGGAGCTCTGTTAGTCTCCTTTCTCTTCAAATTTCTGATTTTTTGGCAAAGCCTCCTCCTCTTTTTTCGTAAAACCCAAAAAAACAACAAAAAAAATTTAACTAAATATTTCCAAAACACTTTAAGAGTGTTTGGAAAAGAGATAAAAAACATTTTGAAATTCCTCTAAGTAAAAAAATGGTAAAAACTAGCTAAAAAGTGACTGAGAAAGTGAGCTAAAAAGTTGCTTTCTTAGGGTATTTGTTTATCTCTTAATGACAAAAAAAACAAAACAAATAGGAGCACTAACTTGCTAGATATGCAAATAAAATCAAGTACTAACTTATAGATTAAGCCTTTTGTTTTTTTAGTAGAAAAATGACTTCAAACGGGAAAGATAGTATCCTAGATCTCAACACTGAAAAGATGAAACTTTGCAAGAACTTAGTTAGATCTATAAAACAAAATCATTCAAGGCTTCTTATTGAATATGAAATTACCTTTATATCTATAATTTCTTTTATTTTAAAACAACAGAACCAAAATGATAATGAGAAAATGGGAGAAGGAAATAAGGAGAAAGCTTGGAGAGAAGAGTGTCCTTGAAGCTTCAATGTGGTATGTTGAGGAACCTCTTTATCTGTGAAAAATAGTATTAGAAATATGAAAAGATAAATGATAAAACAATATCTTTCATATATCTCGTCACGACAATCTGCAAATCACACACTTATGTAAGCACAATCAACTGTAAGAGCATATATATTTAATAAATCAAAGTAAAGCATCCATAAACAAATGAAGCATTCCCACAAATTTTCAAATATGTATTCTCAATAGTTTAGTCCATTAAACAAAATAGCTAAACTATGTTACCAAATTTCAAACAAACGTTTCCCGTAAACTACATATATTTCAATGCATGCATAAAATTTTCAAATACAGATTACCTCCATACAGCTGGAAGATAAAGTATTCACTCCACCAAGGCACAACACAGTCTAGACCTCCAAAGTCTCTTTTATTTCTTAGATAAACAATTATTACAACAAGAAGGATATTACCCATTAATTACAACTAGTTTGAATGGGGAGAGCATAACTTTATTTATAGCCAGAAGCCATCCCAGGAGGCGCAACCACTACTGGAGAGGGAGAGGGCGTCAATTTGGAGAGAAGATGAGATAAAGTGAGTTGAACTGAAGTGGAAGGGAGAGTGGTAGGTTCCACCTCCTATGAGAGGTGTCACCTCCCCACCTAACTCTCACTTAACCATTCCCTGATTGCCACTTCACATTAGATGACAACCACCAAGAGGGGGTGCAACCTCCAAGCCTTTATGAACTCACAACTACCCTCTTCATCACTGAAGCTCACATTTTTGAAAAGGAGTGAACTCGCCTTTACTAAAGGAAGCCGATAGAAACTGATTTCGACCAAATCGGACAAGAATCCGCTGATTTAGGATTTTGGCTATTCTCTCCAATTTAATTAATTTTTAATTTTTTAATTGATTTTTAATTTTTTGGAGTTGTTTTACTTAAGTGATAAATTTATTACTTAAAACTTACGAAAAATGGGTTTAGGGGCACAACGGGTGCTCTGAGTTAGAAAATGAGCATCCCCATTGAAAAATATGAATTCTAACCACACTTTTATTATATCCATAATTTATCAATTAAACTATTAAAAAATAGCCTAAGTTTACGGGAAAACATATTTTTCTCAAAACATGAAATAAAACCTAGGGGGGCCTAGCACATTGCCATATGACTCAATAATAATGTCTATCATGTTCATATACATTGACCTATGAAATTTAATAACCTCCTAAGGACTAACCATCAAGACGGCCATTCCAACTTTGGAGGAGCGGTGAAAAACTTGGAAATTATTAGTCGTTTATTCAACAACATATAATTAACAAGGAAAAAATACCTTGGAATAACTAGATTGATGTGTAAGTCCTAGGAGGAAAAATAATTTACAAAAGCCCATGCTAGCACATTTTTTACAACTCCTCGTAGGGTTTGAACATGTGGTAAAATAAATTAAAAAGAGGGCCTTAGAACGCCTAAATGGACTTCTGAGTTCTTGAATTTGAACAATTACTTGTTCATATTTGGCAGCTCGCTGAAATTCCAACTAGATGCAACCTAGTCAGTAACAGTGAGATTGCATGATATCTAGTTTGGATATTATGTTGAGCATGTCATCATACTCACATCTTCAAACATATTTCTAAGAAGGATTAGTCCCTCTAATCCCCACTTTGAGGACCACATTGTCCAATTTGAATGGTTGTTTGTCTTCGCCCTTCTCATCTTCTAAAGTTTGATATTCTTGGTTACTAGTTCAATTTTTATTTCAGATCTATAATATCATGCAATAATATAAGTACATCTGAGTATCTAGCTAGATCTAAGTAGTTTACAATTAAAATATCAAAGTCTAGATTTGATTAGAGTTTATCTACCGTTTTTACTAATCCTTTTTTCATGTAAAATCCAAAGTTAAGTAAGGATAGTTTTATTCAAGAGTTTAAATATCCATACTTGTCTATTTAGATATCTATTTACTTGTTCCAAAAGAATAAGTAAAGATCCTAAGAAGACAATCTCTCTAGCTTGTCTTAGTTAAATTTCACAATTTTTCTTTTATTTATTTATTTATTTTTAACTTAGAAAATTTTTGCAAGTTCTTTTTGTAGTTTTTCCAAACAATTTTGAAGTGTTTGGGACCATCTTCTAACAATTGTTGTTGGTTTTTTTTGTCATTCGATGCACAAGTAGAGAGAATTGATTCCTAAAATTCGAAGATTCAAGAAAAAAAGAAGACTTCTTACCTTCCCTACTCTTTATCCCCTTTCTCTCCCTTCATTTTTATTGGAAGAAACTTGTAATCCCGCTGATCTAAATGATAAATATCACGGGTGTCCCAAAAAAGAGATTTTAGGCAATTGTACTACTTGTAATAAAAGAGATATGGAGGGTTGTGTTAAGCCTTTTGCAATCCCTATTTGGGGATCGATGTGGTGTGCTTAGTTATATTAGTTTAACTTTTCTTTGTTAATTTAGTTGATTTTTTTTCGGAAGAAAAGAAATACTTACCCCACGCTCTCTTGAGTATCTTGAAATGGGGAAAGAGATTTGTGGTAGATTAATTAAAAAATACATCATTTCCTGTTTTCTACCTTCTGGAAAACAAACCCCCTTTCTTTCTTGAGTAAGGTTTACATACCTAAAAGAGACTCTTGGGGTTTTAATAAACAAGATAATTTGTTCTAAAAAATCTTAAAATTAACCGAGGCTCTTATCCTCGTATGTCTTACCTCCACCGCAGCTTCGTATGATCAGTTGGTTGTATCAGAAAAGGATCTGAGTGACTAGTAATTAGTCTCATCTTTTAAACTAATCCCAAAACAAAAATATGATGTTTTTCAAATATTGATAAGTTGTGGGAAAATTCATTAAGTGAAACGGGAACCACTAAACAATGACCGTGGGGCCTTGTCAGGATACACCCTCGTTTGGAGTAGTGTTGGACACACCCATGCGACTCCAATTTAGCCCACATTTCACTGTGAGAACCACTTCTAAGTAATTCCAGACATATTCCTCGTACCCCTTGGGTATATCTAAAATCCCTCTCTTTTCTAATAATACAAATCATTAACATATTAATAAAATCGACCAACAATTTACCCACTCCCTTAATCACACATTAATAAATTTAAAACTGGACAACAAGACAAGTGCAATACTTACACGACACAACAACAACAACCCTTATACACAAGCACTCCATATTCATTGGCACTGGTCTTCCGCAATTAATGGTTGAATCAATTTCCGCATATTGTCATGAATGGTGTTTGAATTATCAATGTTCTTGTTATTATAATTCATTTGCAGTAACTCATTGTTAACGTTTTAATTCATTTCACATTAAATCCTATAATCAATCATTTCTTTCATAGAGTAAAAACCTTAGATTTTACTTATCATAGGGACCACCCCCTTGAGTTCGCTAGGAGTTGGCCTATACGAAGGAGATGAGTATCATGTGATAGCACTTGGCTCAAGCTTTTAAAATATTGATTTTTGACTTTGTTATCCACTAATTTTGCACTTAGTGGATTTCCAATGATCTGTCAAGCTCATGAACAAGGCATTTGTTCATTGCCAGTGCTTAGAAGGTTCCACAGTTCATTAGGGCCATTTTGGCCTCTTTTTTAATAAAATGCATGTTCATACCCCTTGGGGGCGTTGTAATAAATGCTCTAACATAGAAAATATTTTGTAAAGGATTTGGATTCCTAGGACTTGTCCATCAATCCAATCATTCCAAGGTGTTTTTTCCATTGTCAATTATCATAATGCTAAATAAACGATGTATAATTTTTGAGTTTTTCATCGTTCCTCCAAAGATGGAATGGTCGTCTTGGTGGTTAGTCCTTAGAAGGTTATTAAAGTTCATGTTTTGATGTATATAAGAGTGTTAGTAATCGGTATTGAGTCATATGGACATGTACTAGGTCCCCCTAGAGTTTCATCTACTTTCGAGAAAAATATTTTTTCCCCCGTTCTTTAAGCTATTTTTAATGGCTTAATTGAAAAACTTTAAAATGTAAAAAAAGTGTGATCTAGAGTCATTTTTTGGCATGGTTGGGCTCGTTTCAAACCCATATCACCTCCTTTACCCCAGGACCCACTTTTCCCATTCTATGGGTGACTATTTGGTTATGTATGGAATTTTTTCTCTATCGATGCGACGAAGTGGCAAAAAAATGCTAAATTTCGACAAATATCACTATAGACAAAAGTCAAAAATAAAATCTAACGACTTTGAAAGGGTGGCAAATGTTTTATTTGATAAGCATATTAAAATTTAAGATAAAATTAAATCATTAATTATTAATATGAGGAGGCTAGCGAATGACCAAAGTGAGACTTACACATCCCATTGTGGTTTCTCACGTGGCATGATGTGGCCTCATTAGTTTGGCGTGGGGTGACTTGGAGAAACAACTGATCTCTTCCATAAATCAAGGCGTGAATTTTGGAATTGACTTGGAGTGTGATGTGAGTATCTCACGTCGGGAGGTTGCACCATCCTTCACGTAATGGTCATTTCGAGTATGTGGCTTCATGTGTGTGGGTTTGTTAAGAAAATGGGCGAGAGCACATATCTATTGGTAGAGGTGTCGCATCTCATTCCAATCAACTCTAATCAATCCCACAAATCACTCTTTTAGATATTGTTAACTCATTCTTTTTCTTCTAGTAAGTGTTTTCTCCCCAGGGGCTTGCAAACTCTATAAAAGTGAGGCCTTCTTCCTCATTAGGACGGAAGCAAAGAACCTCTGCTCTTGTATCATTGTTATTGTTGTTTATGAATACAAAATGAAAGGAGTTGGAGGCTCATGATCTGTGGCAAGTTGTGCATATGGTGATTTGTTTGTGAGGTAATATTGTTCAATTATTTTGCTTTGCATAACTAATAGTATGGCTTAGAAGGATCTTTGTAGCACACAGGGTAAGCATTTGCAGTTGTCAATTTTCTTATTTACTTTTTTGCTATTAGTGATCTAAGAGTTCATGCTTTAGTCGATTATAATTCATGATCTTTTGGTTTTATAACTGTGGGGTGTACCAGATCTAATTCGTTTTGCGCAAGCTTGATAAGTGTGCAAATTACCATCCCGAGTGAAAGGTTGAGCTCAGTTGCATCTCCTTTTATTTGGAGTATAGGTTTAAACCAACGCATAAGCATTCCTTTCCCGCATCAAAGATCCTTCCAATCTTGCAAGAAAGATTCAAGACTTGAGCAATATTTTCTTCTCCTTCTTAAAACTACAAATCTTTTTATTTTCAGTTACTTCATTTAACAAGTAAATCGTATGCTAAAGTTCATCATTTTTATTTACTTGTTTTATTAGATATAAAAAGTGCTTTGTTTCATAACCAGAAGCTTAGATCTAGTTTCTCTTTCCTAGTTCTCGGAGTAGAAAAATCTTTCTATCTTTCGACAAGTACTAGGTTGTATTTTTTTTTATGTATTTTTAAAGAATTAACCCACTAACTTTGCTTCATTATCTTGCTGGTTTTAGAAGGTCGAAGGAAAAAGAGAGGGAGGTGCTGCCGAAAAAACAAGTTTTGGTCCATCCGGAGCACCCACGATCCATCTACCTTCCCTCTTCTTCATTCCTATTCTCCCCAGACACTTGTAAAACCCTTTTTGATCCATTTGTTAGGGGTCAAAAAAGGGTATTCCTTTATCTTAAATAGCATTGGAATAAATCATAAATAAAAATTAGGTGGGTTACATAGCACCCACACTCCATCCCCCTTGGGGGGTCTCGCGGTGTCTTTTTCTAATGTTTTATTTTTACAACACATGTGCACAATCTGCCTTCGCGGGTTGTATTCTTTGCTTATTTATTTTTAGTTTTATTTCTTTAATTTTGGACAGAGTAACGAACACTAACCCGACATTAATCTACCAAATTACCCAAAGGATATTGCTCATTTGGGGAAAAGATATTCCTTTCCGTAGTAATTAGTCTCACCAATTTTACCTTTTTCGTTTTAAAATATCAATTTGGAATAATTTTTTTTGTCATTCTGGTGTATGCTCATTCCCATCGCAATTTCGCCATGAGCTTTGGGATAATCAAAAGTAGGAATACGCACTGATTGATTTCTCACATCTAACTAAGAAAACTCACATTAATAAAATCAATCTCCCCAAAACATTACAGAAATACAACGTAACGAGCCTGATAAATAGTGGGAAAATTATTCAGGGAGAGAGGGAACAACTAGAAAGCGGCTGTAGGGTCCTGTTAGGCTACATCCTTGTTGGTGTAGTGTTGAAAACCCCCCATGACTCCATCTATCCCACACTTTTCCTGTGCAGAGCCACTCTTCTCAGGATCCAGACATATTCTCAGTACTTCACAGTATATTGAGAATCCCCTTTCCATATAACTTAATTCATCCTTAATAACTTTAAAATTGACCAAGACTCCACTTGCAATACATTTACAACTTTCAACGACATTAGAATCGATTCAGTACTGGCACTATCTTCAATTTCATATTTTGCTTTCAGGTCATTTATGTCATAATTTCCATATCTATTTTCATGCTGTTGTTATATTAATTTTACTTGCAAGTAGCTTGTTTCAGTATTGATTTATAAAAACTCCTAAAAAAAAATTCATTCATGACTAATAAAAGTAAGATCCTTAGAAACTCTTTCATTGGGACTACCCCCTTGGGTCTGTTAAGAGTGGCCTAAACGGAGGAATCAGGATCAGGTGACAGCACTTGACTCGAGAATTGCCCCCAACGATGCACTTAGCAGCTTGAATATTTCTGCTGCGCTAATCCCCCCCCCCCAAGTGCATGAATGGTGGCAACAAACTTTTCTAAAAAAATTGACTTTGGTGCATTTCGTCAAAATTTAGTAATTTTTTGCCATTTCGTCGCACTAGTAGAGAAATAAGGCCATACAGGACAATTTAGTCACCCGAAGCATGAGAAAAGTGGGTCCCAAGGTAAATATGTTTCTTTGAACTTGAAAAGGAGCTCATATACACCAAAAAAGGACTCTGGATCATACATTTATTACATTTTCAAGTTTTTCAATTAAACCATTAAAAAATGGCTTAAAAACGAAAAAAAAAATAGTTTTCTCTGAATCAGATGAAACTCTAGGGGGACCTAGTACATGTCCATACGACTCAATACCGATGCCTAACACACTTATATACATAAACACAAGAACTTTATCAACCTCCTAAGGCCTAACCACTAAGACGACCATTCCAACTTTGGAGGAGCAGTGAAAAACTCAAAATTATACATCGCTTATTCAACATTGCATAATTGACAAGGAAAAAAAACACCTTGGAATGATCGGATTGATGTCCAAGTCCCAGGAATCCAATTCCTTTACAAAAAAAAATTCTTGTTAGAACATTTATTACAATGCCCCCATGGGGTATGAACATGCATTTTATTAAAAAAGGGGGACTACAATTGGTCCAGATGTAACCACGTAACTTATGAGCACTAATAATGAACAATTTACTTGTTCAATACTCTGGAGGCTCACTGAAAATACCCTAAGTGCAACTTAGGTGATAACATTTGGCTCCAACTGCGCAGCGTGTGCTTGATCTAGTCTTTAGGAAAGGAGAGCATACGAGAACACCAAAATCTCTGGTTCTTATAATCCATAAAAACATCTCAACTTGACAAAAGAAACCTTGAGTAACACAAGATTTTTATAAAACCAAATGAACCATAAGTTTCTTTATTCAAAGGAATGACAAAACTTAACTAAAATTTTATTTATTCCTAAGTACAGAAGGAAAATGTGAAAAGTAAATGCTCACTTTAAGGAGCTTATTTTTCTACTCTAAGCATAACATAAAAGGTTAGGTGTAATAAAAAATCCAATGTAGACACCAAAGCATTTCATTAATATAAAAATGTTTTGCCTTATCTTTGGTTACCAACCAAAGTAAGGACACATTTTTTAGAAAATTCAAACCTGCATTAATATTCAGGATGGGAGGGTTGGATGGGAAACCAAAGGTATGTAAAAACTTATTGAACCACTTTCACAACTGGAAAGTCCTCTTGCAGGCTNATTCAAACCTGCATTAATATTCAGGATGGGAGGGTTGGATGGGAAACCAAAGGTATGTAAAAACTTATTGAACCACTTTCACAACTGGAAAGTCCTCTTGCAGGCTTCTTCAATCCAATATTGGATATGCCTAATGTACAAATTTGTTTGATGATGCAAATCATCATACTCATTGAAAGGGATTATTTGCTGATAACTCCATGTGTAATCCCCAAACTTCTTCAAATCATAAGGAACCTATGTATGCATAGAATGTGACTGAGAAAATATTCAACAAGTTAAACCCAATCCGATTCTTCATTGCACTACTTCTCCAAGTCCTCATTACATATAATCAAATACAACTCTGACTAATCAGATGAAAAATCTGACTGTTCTTCTTTACAACTTTCATAAGTCTCAGAATAAACACTCCCCTCGTTTAACATATCATATATGGGATTCTCAAAAATATTTTCAAAAGTATCATAGGTTGGATTTTAAATAAAAGTCCGATAATCATCATCACCATTTATTTCAGATATGAGAGATGCCTCATCACTGGTATCAAGTCCCTGGATACACTCCTCATTCTGCTCAAAACAATCTTCTTCAAAACGTTGTGTTTCAAATATTTCACAGGGGACCCAACTTTCCCAACCTTTAGCACCATTTCAAGAACATGGGGGAGTGTGATCACACATATTATAGTCATTATGAATTTCTTCATAAGTGTTAATCTCTATAATGATTTCATCTTGGTGCCAGTATGAGAAAATGTTATCATTATTAATGAAATGGACCTGAAAACACTCCAAATCCTCAATGTTACATACCAGGGAAACATGAGGAAGGTTTGTGAGCCTATTTTCAATCAAGGGCTCCTTAGGGATTTCTGTAAAATTTTCCTTATAATGCAGATGTGAAATGCAACTGTCATCATTTTCACTGAAGTAATCAAGTAGTAGCTCCAAATCTTCAATGCTTTTTACCGTGGTGAAATGAAGAGTCTCTTCTTTATGATATTCAATGTTTGGAAAATAAAAAATAAATATTGCTTCAAGTAATTTTTCCAAACCCTTCATACTACCCCTACCATCATGCCAATGTTTCAAAAATATCCGAAGGAATCTAGAAAGGGAGGTGATACACTTGTTTGGAAGGTCCTCATAAAACCAACAACATGCATCTCCCTAAAGGGAACCAATGAATACTTGCATCATGGTGTCTTCATACAGAGCATTGAACTCAGCTAGAAATTCAAGAAAAGACTTGACATGCGAAATTGTTGAATCACCATTTCCATGAAAGACTGGCTGCCATTTATATAAAACCTTCTCACCGTCACCAAATTTAGAAAAACCTGAGATGTTTGAGAAATCAACAGGATAATACCATTTGGTTATATGAGTACCCGATTTCTTTATTAACTCATCCATTTCGGATATTAGCAGCATGTACTCAATGTAACCATGAAATAGACCTTATACTGAACATGAGGAGATTTCAAATGAGTTATGAATACTTTACTATGATGAAAAGGTGCATCTACACACAATCAGTCTCAACAATTTTATGATATACAAGGGTTTATCCCTTGAATGGAGTCTCCATGTGAAAATAAAAATATGCATCACAAATCTTTCACAAGAATTTTCTCTTTTTTGCTTTTTTTTTGTAAAAGGGAAAAATGGTTGGCGGAGTCGCCATACAAAGAATCAAATATCTACTCTAATCATTCAATAAGAAAAGCAACAACAAAAAATAAATAAAATAGAAGTCGTAACTCATGAATATAAAGATTTATCCCCGACAACAACGCCAAAAATGTTGTCATCTTTCACGCACTTGGGGGGAATTAGCCATAAATCTTCAAGCTGCTAATTGCATCATTAGGGGAATGTCTCGAGTCAGGTGTTGTCACCTGATCCTGAATCCTCCATTTAGGAAACTCCTAACGGAGCCAAGGGGGGTATTCCCTATGAAAGAGTTGCTAAGGCTCTTACTTTTATTATTTATGAATGAATTGTTTTTCTTAGGAGTTTTGATAAATCGATACTAAAACAAGCTACTTGCAAGTAAAATTAATATAACAACAACATGAAAATAGATATGGCATGGTGTCGCCTAGCACACACCTGGGGGGGAGGGAGCAATATAAATATTCAAGCTATTAAGTGTGTCCTTGGGGGGAAGTCTCAAAACAAGTGTTGTCACCTAATCTTGACTCCTCCATTTAGGCCACTCCTAATGGAGCCAAGGGGGGTAGTCCCTATTAAAGTCTTGCTAATTCTCTAGATTTTATTAAGTTATGGATGAGATGGTTGTTAGGAGTTTATAAGTGATTCATTGAAACGAGATAT